>OY992531.1:103028797-103419635 GCA_963921185.1 Dasysyrphus tricinctus
CGGATGTTTGATGGATGTTTGACGGATGTTTGACGGATGTTTGACGGATGTTTGATGGATGTTTGACGGATGTTTGACGGATGTTTGACGGATGTTTGACGGATGTTTGACGGATGTTTGACGGATGTTTGATGGATGTTTGATGGATGTTTGACGGATGTTTGATGGATGTTTGACGGATGTTTGACGGATGTTTGACGGATGTTTGACGGATGTTTGACGGATGTTTTACGGAAGTTTGACGGATGTTTGATGTATGTTTGACGGATGTTTGACGGATGTTTGACGGATGTTTGACGGATGTTTGATGGATGTTTTACGGAAGTTTGACGGATGTTTGATGTATGTTTGACGGATGTTTGACGGATGTTTGATGTATGTTTGACGGATGTTTGACGGATGTTTGACGGATGTTTGACGGATGTTTGATGGATGTTTGATGGATGTTTGACGGATGTTTGACGGATGTTTTACGGAAGTTTGACGGATGTTTGATGTATGTTTGACGGATGTTTGACGGATGTTTTACGGAAGTTTGACGGATGTTTGATGTATGTTTGACGGATGTTTGACGGATGTTTGACGGATGTTTGACGGATGTTTGACGGATGTTTGACGGATAGTTGACGGATGTTTGACGGATGTTTGACGGATGTTTGACGAATGTTTGATGGATGTTTGATGGATGTTTGACGGATGTTTGACGGATGTTTGATGGATGTTTGATGGATGTTTGACGGATGTTTGACGGATGTTTGACGAATGTTTGATGGATGTTTGATGGATGTTTGACGGATGTTTGACGGATGTTTGATGGATGTTTGATGGATGTTTGACGGATGTTTGACGGATGTTTGACGGATGTTTGACGGATGTTTGACGGATGTTTGACGGATGTTTGACGGATGTTTGACGGATGTTTGACGGATGTTTGACGGATGTTTGACGGATGTTTGACGGATGTTTGACGGATGTTTGACGGATGTTTGACGGATGCTTGACGGATGTTTGATGGATGTTTGACGGATGTTTGATGGATGTTTGATGGATGTTTGACGGATGTTTGACGGATGTTTGACGGATGTTTGACGGATGTTTGACGGATGTTTGATGGATGTTTGACTGATGTTTGATGGATGTTTGACGGATGTTTGACGGATGTTTGATGGATGTTTGATGGATGTTTGACGGATGTTTGATGGATGTTTGACTAATGTTTGACGGATGTTTGACGGATGTTTGATGGATGTTTGACGGATGTTTGATGGATGTTTGACGGATGTTTGACGGATGATTGATGGATGTTTGATGGATGTTTGACGGATGTTTGATGGATGTTTGACAGATGTTTGACGGATGTTTGATGGATGTTTGATGGATGTTTGACGGATGTGTGATGGATGTTTGACTAATGTTTGACGGATGTTTGACGGATGTTTGATGGATGTTTGACGGATGTTTGACGGATGTTTGACGGATGTTTGACGGATGTTTGACGGATGTTTGACGGATGTTTGATGGATGTTTGACGGATGTTTGACGGATGTTTGATGGACGTTTGATGGATGTTTGACGGATGTTTGACGGATGTTTGACGGATGTTTGATGGATGTTTGACGGATGTTTGACGGATGTTTGACGGATGTTTGACGAATGTTTGATGGATGTTTGATGGATGTTTGACGGATGTTTGACGGATGATTGATGGATGTTTGATGGATGTTTGATGGATGTTTGACGGATGTTTGACGGATGTTTGACGGATGTTTGACGGATGTTTGACGGATGTTTGATGGATGTTTGACGGATGTTTGATGGATGTTTGACGGATGTTTGACGGATGTTTGCTGGATGTTTGATGGATGTTTGACGGATTTTTGATGGATGTTTGACGGATGTTTGACGAATGTTTGACGGATGTTTGATGGATGTTTGATGGATGTTTGACGGATGTTTGACGGATGTTTGACGGATGTTTGACGGATGTTTGACGGATGTTTGACGGATGTTTGACGGATGTTTGATGGATGTTTGACGGATGTTTGACGGATGTTTGATGGACGTTTGATGGATGTTTGACGGATGTTTGACGGATGTTTGACGGATGTTTGACGAATGTTTGATGGATGTTTGATGGATGTTTGACGGATGTTTGATGGATGTTTGATGGATGTTTGACGGATGTTTGACGGATGTTTGACGGATGTTTGACGGATGTTTGATGGATGTTTGACGGATGTTTGATGGATGTTTGACGGATGTTTGATGGATGTTTGACAGATGTTTGACGGATGTTTGATGGATGTTTGATGGATGTTTGACGGATGTTTGATGGATGTTTGACAGATGTTTGACGGATGTTTGATGGATGTTTGATGGATGTTTGACGGATGTGTGATGGATGTTTGACTAATGTTTGATGGATGTTTGATGGATGTTTGACGGATGTTTGACGAATGTTTGACGGATGTTTGATGGATGTTTGATGGATGTTTGACGGATGTTTGACGGATGTTTGATGGACGTTTGATGGATGTTTGACGGATGTTTGACGGATGTTTGACGGATGTTTGACGAATGTTTGATGGATGTTTGATGGATGTTTGACGGATGTTTGATGGATGTTTGATGGATGTTTGACGGATGTTTGACGGATGTTTGACGGATGTTTGACGGATGTTTGATGGATGTTTGACGGATGTTTGATGGATGTTTGACGGATGTTTGATGGATGTTTGACAGATGTTTGACGGATGTTTGATGGATGTTTGATGGATGTTTGACGGATGTTTGATGGATGTTTGACAGATGTTTGACGGATGTTTGATGGATGATTGATGGATGTTTGATGGATGTTTGATGGATGTTTGACGGATGTTTGATGGATGTTTGATGGATGTTTGACGGATGTTTGACGGATGTTTGACGGATGTTTGACGGATGTTTGATGGATGTTTGACGGATGTTTGATGGATGTTTGACGGATGTTTGATGGATGTTTGACAGATGTTTGATGGATGTTTGACGGATGTTTGATGGATGTTTGACGGATGTTTGATGGATGTTTGACAGATGTTTGACGGATGTTTGATGGATGTTTGATGGATGTTTGACGGATGTTTGATGGATGTTTGACAGATGTTTGACGGATGTTTGATGGATGTTTGATGGATGTTTGACGGATGTTTGACGGATGTTTGATGGATGTTTGACGGATGTTTGACGGATGTTTGACGGATGTTTGACGGATGTTTGATGGATGTTTGACTGATGTTTGATGGATGTTTGACGGATGTTTGACGGATGTTTGATGGATGTTTGATGGATGTTTGACGGATGTTTGACGGATGTTTGACGAATGTTTGATGGATGTTTGATGGATGTTTGACGGATGTTTGACGGATGATTGATGGATGTTTGATGGATGTTTGACGGATGTTTGATGGATGTTTGACAGATGTTTGACGGATGTTTGATGGATGTTTGATGGATGTTTGACGGATGTGTGATGGATGTTTGACTAATGTTTGACGGATGTTTGACGGATGTTTGATGGATGTTTGACGGATGTTTGACGGATGTTTGACGGATGTTTGACGGATGTTTGACGGATGTTTGACGGATGTTTGATGGATGTTTGACGGATGTTTGACGGATGTTTGATGGACGTTTGATGGATGTTTGACGGATGTTTGACGGATGTTTGACGGATGTTTGATGGATGTTTGACGGATGTTTGACGGATGTTTGACGGATGTTTGACGAATGTTTGATGGATGTTTGATGGATGTTTGACGGATGTTTGACGGATGATTGATGGATGTTTGATGGATGTTTGATGGATGTTTGACGGATGTTTGACGGATGTTTGACGGATGTTTGACGGATGTTTGACGGATGTTTGATGGATGTTTGACGGATGTTTGATGGATGTTTGACGGATGTTTGACGGATGTTTGATGGATGTTTGATGGATGT
Source organism: Dasysyrphus tricinctus (assembly GCA_963921185.1). Taxonomy (NCBI): domain Eukaryota; kingdom Metazoa; phylum Arthropoda; class Insecta; order Diptera; family Syrphidae; genus Dasysyrphus; species Dasysyrphus tricinctus. Next base: position 103,032,776 of record OY992531.1, read on the forward strand.
TTGACGGATGTTTGATGGATGTTTGACGGATGTTTGACGAATGTTTGACGGATGTTTGATGGATGTTTGATGGATGTTTGACGGATGTTTGACGGATGTTTGACGGATGTTTGACGGATGTTTGACGGATGTTTGACGGATGTTTGACGGATGTTTGATGGATGTTTGACGGATGTTTGACGGATGTTTGATGGACGTTTGATGGATGTTTGACGGATGTTTGACGGATGTTTGACGGATGTTTGACGAATGTTTGATGGGTGTTTGATGGATGTTTGACGGATGTTTGATGGATGTTTGATGGATGTTTGACGGATGTTTGACGGATGTTTGACGGATGTTTGACGGATGTTTGATGGATGTTTGACGGATGTTTGATGGATGTTTGACGGATGTTTGACGGATATTTGATGGATGTTTGATGGATGTTTGACGGATGTTTGATGGATGTTTGACTAATGTTTGACGGATGTTTGACGGATGTTTGATGGATGTTTGACGGATGTTTGATGGATGTTTGACGGATGTTTGACGGATGATTGATGGATGTTTGATGGATGTTTGACGGATGTTTGATGGATGTTTGACAGATGTTTGACGGATGTTTGATGGATGTTTGATGGATGTTTGACGGATGTGTGATGGATGTTTGACTAATGTTTGACGGATGTTTGACGGATGTTTGATGGATGTTTGACGGATGTTTGACGGATGTTTGATGGATGTTTGATGGATGTTTGACGGATGTTTGATGGATGTTTGACTAATGTTTGACGGATGTTTGACGGATGTTTGATGGATGTTTGACGGATGTTTGATGGATGTTTGACGGATGTTTGACGGATGATTGATGGATGTTTGATGGATGTTTGACGGATGTTTGATGGATGTTTGACAGATGTTTGACGGATGTTTGATGGATGTTTGATGGATGTTTGACGGATGTGTGATGGATGTTTGACTAATGTTTGACGGATGTTTGACGGATGTTTGATGGATGTTTGACGGATGTTTGACGGATGTTTGACGGATGTTTGACGGATGTTTGACGGATGTTTGACGGATGTTTGACGGATGTTTGACGGATGTTTGATTTATGTTTGACGGATGTTTGATGGATGTTTGACAGATGTTTGACGGATGTTTGACGGATGTTTGACGGATGTTTGATGGATGTTTGATGGATGTTTGACGGACATTTGACGGATGTTTGACGGATGTTTAACGTATGTTTGACGGATGTTTGATGGATGTTTGACGGATGTTTGATGGATGTTTGACAGATGTTTGACGGATGTTTGACGGATGTTTGACGGATGTTTGATGGATGTTTGATGGATGTTTGACGGACATTTGACGGATGTTTGACGGATGTTTAACGTATGTTTGACGGATGTTTGATGGATGTTTGACGGATTTTCGACGGATGTTTGATGGATGTTTGACGGATGTTTGACGGATGTTTGACGGATGTTTGACGGATGTTTGACGGATGTTTGACGGATGTTTGACGGATGTTTGATTTATGTTTGACGGATGTTTGACGGATGTTTGATGGACGTTTGATGGATGTTTGATGGATGTTAGACGGATGTTTGATGGATGTTTGACGGATGTTTGACGGATGTTTGACGGATGTTTGATGGATGTTTGACGGATGTTTGATGGATGTTTGACGGATGTTTGACGGATGTTTGATGGATGTTTGATGGATGTTTGACGGGTGTTGGACGGATGTTTGATGGATGTTTGATGGATGTTTGATGGATGTTTAATGGATGTTTGATGGATGTTTGAGGGATGTTTGATGGATGTTTGACGGATGTTTGACGGATGTTTGACGGATGTTTGACGGATGTTTGATGGATGTTTGACGGATGTTTGACGGATGTTTGATGGATGTTTGACGGATGTTTGACGGATATTTGACGGATGTTTGATGGATGTTTGACGGATGTTTGATGGATGTTTGACGAATGTTTGACGGATGTTTGACGGATGTTTGACGGATGTTTGACGGATGTTTGACGGATGTTTGACGGATGTTTGTCGGATGTTTGACGGATGTTTGACGGATGTTTGACGGATGTTTGACGGATGTTTGATGGATGTTTGATGGATGTTTGACGGATGTTTGATGGATGTTTGATGGATGTTTGACGGATGTTTGACGGATGTTTGACGGATGTTTGACGGATGTTTGACGGATGTTTGACGGATGTTTGATGGATGTTTGATGGATGTTTGACGGATGTTTGATGGATGTTTGACGGATGTTTGACGGATGTTTGACGGATGTTTGACGGATGTTTGACGGATGTTTGACGGATGTTTGATGGATGTTTGATGGATGTTTGACGGATGTTTGATGGATGTTTGACGGATGTTTGACGGATGTTTGACGGATGTTTGATGGATGTTCGACGGATGTTTGACGGATGTTTGACAGATGTTTGACGGATGTTTGACGGACGTTTGACGGATGATTGACGAATGTTTGATGGATGTTTGACGGATGTTTGACGGATGTTTGACGGATGTTTGACGGATGTTTGACGGATGTTTGACGGATGTTTGACGGATGTTTGACGGATGTTTGATGGATGTTTGATGGATGTTTGACGGATGTTTGATGGATGTTTGATGGATGTTTGACGGATGTTTGACGGATGTTTGACGGATGTTTGACGGATGTTTGACGGATGTTTGACGGATGTTTGACGGATGTTTGACGGATGTTTGACGGATGTTTGACGGATGTTTGACGGATGTTTGATGGATGTTTGATGGATGTTTGACGGATGTTTGACGGATGATTGACGGATGTTTGACGGATGTTTGACGGATGTTTGACGGATGTTTGACGGATGTTTGACGGATGTTTGATGGATGTTTGATGGATGTTTGATGGATGTTTGACGGATGTTTGACGGATGTTTGACGGATGTTTGACGGATGTTTGATGGATGTTTGACGGATGTTTGACGGATGTTTGATGGATGTTTGACGGATAGTTGACGGATGTTTGACGGATGTTTGACGGATGTTTGACGGATGTTTGATGGATGTTTGATGGATGTTTGACGGATGTTTGACGGATGTTTGACGGATGTTTGACGGATGTTTGACGGATGTTTGACGGATGTTTGACGGATGTTTGATGGATGTTTGATGGATGTTTGACGGATATTTGACGGATGTTTGACGGATGTTTGACGGATGTTTGACGGATGTTTGACGGATGTTTGACGGATGTTTGACGGATGTTTGACGGATGTTTGATGGATGTTTGACGGATGTTTGATGGATGTTTGATGGATGTTTGATGGATGTTTGACGAATGTTTGATGGATGTTTGACGGATGTTTGACGGATGTTTGACGGATGTTTGACGGATGTTTGATGGATGTTTGACGGATGTTTGATGGATGTTTGACGGATGTTTGACGGATGTTTGACGAATGTTTGATGGATGTTTGATGGATGTTTGACGGATGTTTGACGGATGTTTGACGGATGTTTGACGGATGTTTGACGGATGTTTGACGGATGTTTGATGGATGTTTGATGGATGTTTGACGGATGTTTGACGGATGTTTGACGGATGTTTGACGGATGTTTGACGGATGTTTGATGGATGTTTGATGGATGTTTGACGGATGTTTGACGGATGTTTGACGGATGTTTGACGGATGTTTGATGGATGTTTGACGGATGTTTGACGGATGTTTGACGGATGTTTGACGGATGTTTGACGGATGTTTGACGGATGTTTGACGGATGTTTGACGGATGTTTGATGGATGTTTGATGGATGTTTGACGGATGTTTGATGGATGTTTGACGGATGTTTGACGGATGTTTGACGGATGTTTGACGGATGTTTGACGGATGTTTGACGGATGTTTGACGGATGTTTGACGGATGTTTGACGGATGTTTGACGGATGTTTGACGGATGTTTGACGGATGTTTGACGGATGTTTGACGGATGTTTGATGGATGTTTGATGGATGTTTGACGGATGTTTGACGGATGTTTGACGGATGTTTGACGGATGTTTGACGGATGTTTGACGGATGTTTGACGGATGTTTGATGGATGTTTGATGGATGTTTGACGGATGTTTGACGGATGTTTGACGGATGTTTGACGGATGTTTGACGGATGTTTGATGGATGTTTGACGGATGTTTGACGGATGTTTGATGGATGTTTGATGGATGTTTGACGGATGTTTGACGGATGATTGACGAAAGTTTGATGGATGTTTGACGGATGTTTGACGGATGTTTGATGGATGTTTGACGGATGTTTGACGGATGTTTGATGGATGTTTGACGGATGTTTGAAGGATGTTTGACGGATGATTGACGAATGTTTGATGGATGTTTGACGGATGTTTGACGGATGTTTGATGGATGTTCGACGGATGTTTGACGGATGTTTGACGGATGTTTGACGGATGTTTGACGGATGTTTGACGGATGATTGACGAATGTTTGATGGATGTTTGACGGATGTTTGACGGATGTTTGACGGATGTTTGACGGATGTTTGACGGATGTTTGACGGATAGTTGACGGATGTTTGACGGATGTTCGACGGATGTTTGACGGATGTTTGACGGATGTTTGACGGATGTTTGACGGATGTTTGACGGATGTTTGACGGATGTTTGACGGATGTTTGATGGATGTTTGATGGATGTTTGACGGATGTTTGATGGATGTTTGACGGATAGTTGACGGATGTTTGACGGATGTTTGACGGATGTTTGACGGATGTTTGATGGATGTTTGATGGATGTTTGACGGATGTTTGACGGATGTTTGACGGATGTTTGACGGATGTTTGACGGATGTTTGATGGATGTTTGATGGATGTTTGACTGATGTTTGATGGATGTTTGACGGATGTTTGACGGATGTTTGATGGATGTTTGATGGATGTTTGACGGATGTTTGACGGATGTTTGACGGATGTTTGACGGATGTTTGACGGATGTTTGATGGATGTTTGATGGATGTTTGACGGATGTTTGACGGATGTTTGATGGATGTTTGACGGATGTTTGACGGATGTTTGACGGATGTTTGATGGATGTTTGACGGATGTTTGACGGATGTTTGACGGATGTTTGACGGATGTTTGATGGATGTTTGACGGATGTTTGACGGATGTTTGACGGATGTTTGACGGATGTTTGACGGATGTTTGATGGATGTTTGACGGATGTTTGACGGATGTTTGATGGATGTTTGACGGATAGTTGACGGATGTTTGACGGATGTTTGACGGATGTTTGACGGATGTTTGATGGATGTTTGATGGATGTTTGACGGATGTTTGACGGATGTTTGACGGATGTTTGACGGATGTTTGACGGATGTTTGACGGATGTTTGACGGATGTTTGACGGATGTTTGATGGATGTTTGATGGATGTTTGACGGATGTTTGACGGATGTTTGACGGATGTTACACGGATGTTTGACGGATGTTTGACGGATGTTTGACGGATGTTTGACGGATGTTTGACGGATGTTTGACGAATGTTTGATGGATGTTTGATGGATGTTTGACGAATATTTGATGGATGTTTGACGGATGTTTGACGGATGTTTGACGGATGTTTCATGGATGTTTGACGGATGTTTCATGGATGTTTGACGGATGTTTGACGTATGTTTGACGAATGTTTGATGGATGTTTGATGGATGTTTGATGGATGTTTGACGGATGTTTGATGGATGTTTGACGGATGTTTGACGGATGTTTGACGGATGTTTGATGGATGTTCGATGGATGTTTGACGGATGTTTGACGGATGTTTGACGGATGTTTGACGGATGTTTGACGGATGATTGACGAATGTTTGATGGATGTTTGACGGATGTTTGACGGATGTTTGACGGATGTTTGATGGATGTTTGACGGATGTTTGACGGATGTTTGACGGATGTTTGATGGATGTTTGATGGATGTTTGACGGATGTTTGATGGATGTTTGATGGATGTTTGACGGATGTTTGACGGATGTTTGACGGATGTTTGACGGATGTTTGACGGATGTTTGACGGATGTTTGACGGATGTTTGATGGATGTTTGACGGATGTTTGACGGATGTTTGATGGATGTTTGACGGATAGTTGACCGATGTTTGACGGATGTTTGACGGATGTTTGACGGATGTTTGATGGATGTTTGATGGATGTTTGACGGATGTTTGACGGATGTTTGACGGATGTTTGACGGATGTTTGACGGATGTTTGACGGATGTTTGACGGATGTTTGACGGATGTTTGATGGATGTTTGACGGATGTTTGACGGATGTTTGACGGATGTTTGATGGATGTTTGACGGATGTTTGACGGATGTTTGACGGATGTTTGATGGATGTTTGATGGATGTTTGACGGATGTTTGATGGATGTTTGATGGATGTTTGACGGATGTTTGACGGATGTTTGACGGATGTTTGACGGATGTTTGACGGATGTTTGACGGATGTTTGACGGATGTTTGACGGATGTTTGACGGATGTTTGATGGATGTTTGACGGATGTTTGACGGATGTTTGATGGATGTTTGACGGATAGTTGACGGATGTTTGACGGATGTTTGACGGATGTTTGACGGATGTTTGATGGATGTTTGATGGATGTTTGACGGATGTTTGACGGATGTTTGACGGATGTTTGACGGATGTTTGACGGATGTTTGACGGATGTTTGACGGATGTTTGACGGATGTTTGATGGATGTTTGACGGATGTTTGACGGATGTTTGATGGATGTTTGACGGATAGTTGACGGATGTTTGACGGATGTTTGACGGATGTTTGACGGATGTTTGACGGATGTTTGACGGATGTTTGACGGATGTTTGACGGATGTTTGACGGATGTTTGACGGATGTTTGATGGATGTTTGACGGATGTTTGACGGATGTTTGATGGATGTTTGACGGATAGTTGACGGATGTTTGACGGATGTTTGACGGATGTTTGACGGATGTTTGATGGATGTTTGATGGATGTTTGACGGATGTTTGACGGATGTTTGATGGATGTTTGACGGATGTTTGACGGATGTTTGACGGATGTTTGATGGATGTTTGATGGATGTTTGACGGATGTTTGACGGATGTTTGACGGATGTTTGATGGATGTTTGATGGATGTTTGACGGATGTTTGATGGATGTTTGATGGATGTTTGACGGATGTTTGACGGATGTTTGACGGATGTTTGACGGATGTTTGACGGATGTTTGACGGATGTTTGACGGATGTTTGACGGATGTTTGACGGATGTTTGACGGATGTTTGACGGATGTTTGATGGATGTTTGATGGATGTTTGACGGATGTTTGACGGATGTTTGACGGATGTTTGACGGATGTTTGACGGATGTTTGACGGATGTTTGACGGATGTTTGACGGATGTTTGACGGATGTTTGACGGATGTTTGATGGATGTTTGACGGATGTTTGACGGATGTTTGATGGATGTTTGATGGATGTTTGACGAATGTTTGATGGATGTTTGACGGATGTTTGACGGATGTTTGACGGATGTTAATGGATGTTTGACGGATGTTTGATGGATGTTTGACGGATGTTTGACGGATGTTTGACGAATGTTTGATGGATGTTTGATGGATGTTTGACGGATGTTTGACGGATGTTTGACGGATGTTTGACGGATGTTTGACGGATGTTTGACGGATGTTTGATGGATGTTTGATGGATGTTTGACGGATGTTTGACGGATGTTTGACGGATGTTTGACGGATGTTTGACGGATGTTTGATGGATGTTTGATGGATGTTTGACGGATGTTTGACGGATGTTTGACGGATGTTTGACGGATGTTTGATGGATGTTTGATGGATGTTTGACGGACATTTGACGGATGTTTGACGGATGTTTAACGGATGTTTGACGGATGTTTGATGGATGTTTGACGGATTTTCGACGGATGTTTGATGGATGTTTGACGGATGTTTGACGGATGTTTGACGGATGTTTGACGGATGTTTGACGGATGTTTGACGGATGTTTGATTAATGTTTGACGGATGTTTGACGGATGTTTGATGGACGTTTGATGGATGTTTGACGGATGTTAGACGGATGTTTGATGGATGTTTGACGGATGTTTGACGGATGTTTGACGGATGTTTGACGGATGTTTGACGGATGTTTGACGGATGATTGACGAATGTTTGATGGATGTTTGATGGATGTTTGACGGATGTTTGATGGATGTTTGATGGATGTTTGACGGATGTTTGACGGATGTTTGACGGATGTTTGACGGATGTTTGACGGATGTTTGACGGATGATTGACGGATGTTTGATGGATGTTTGACGGATGTTTGACGGATGTTTGATGGATGTTTGACGGATAGTTGACGGATGTTTGACGGATGTTTGACGGATGTTTGACGGATGTTTGATGGATGTTTGATGGATGTTTGACGGATGTTTGACGGATGTTTGACGGATGTTTGACGGATGTTTGACGGATGTTTGACGGATGTTTGACGGATGTTTGACGGATGTTTGATGGATGTTTGACGGATGTTTGATGGATGTTTGACGGATGTTTGATGGATGTTTGACGGATGTTTGACGGATGTTTGACGGATGTTTGATGGATGTTTGATGGATGTTTGACGGATGTTTGATGGATGTTTGATGGATGTTTGACGGATGTTTGACGGATGTTTGACGGATGTTTGACGGATGTTTGACGGATGTTTGACGGATGTTTGACGGATGTTTGACGGATGTTTGATGGATGTTTGACGGATGTTTGACGGATGTTTGATGGATGTTTGACGGATAGTTGACGGATGTTTGACGGATGTTTGACGGATGTTTGACGGATGTTTGATGGATGTTTGATGGATGTTTGACGGATGTTTGACGGATGTTTGACGGATGTTTGACGGATGTTTGACGGATGTTTGACGGATGTTTGACAGATGTTTGACGGATGTTTGATGGATGTTTGACGGATGTTTGACGGATGTTTGATGGATGTTTGACGGATAGTTGACGGATGTTTGACGGATGTTTGACGGATGTTTGACGGATGTTTGATGGATGTTTGATGGATGTTTGACGGATGTTTGACGGATGTTTGACGGATGTTTGACGGATGTTTGACGGATGTTTGATGGATGTTTGATGGATGTTTGACGGATGTTTGACGGATGTTTGACGGATGTTTGACGGATGTTTGACGGATGTTTGACGGATGTTTGATGGATGTTTGATGGATGTTTGACGGATGTTTGACGGATGTTTGACGGATGTTTGACGGATGTTTGACGGATGTTTGATGGATGTTTGACGGATGTTTGACGGATGTTTGATGGATGTTTGACGGATAGTTGACGGATGTTTGACGGATGTTTGACGGATGTTTGATGGATGTTTGATGGATGTTTGACGGATGTTTGACGGATGTTTGACGGATGTTTGACGGATGTTTGACGGATGTTTGACGGATGTTTGACGGATGTTTGATGGATGTTTGATGGATGTTTGACGGATGTTTGACGGATGTTTGACGGATGTTTGACGGATGTTTGACGGATGTTTGACGGATGTTTGAAGGATGTTTGATGGATGTTTGACGGATGTTTGACGGATGTTTGATGGATGTTTGATGGATGTTTGACGAATGTTTGATGGATGTTTGACGGATGTTTGACGGATGTTTGACGGATGTTTGATGGATGTTTGACGGATGTTTGATGGATGTTTGACGGATGTTTGACGGATGTTTGACGAATGTTTGATGGATGTTTGATGGATGTTTGACGGATGTTTGACGGATGTTTGACGGATGTTTGACGGATGTTTGACGGATGTTTGATGGATGTTTGATGGATGTTTGACGGATGTTTGACGGATGTTTGACGGATGTTTGACGGATGTTTGACGGATGTTTGATGGATGTTTGATGGATGTTTGACGGATGTTTAACGGATGTTTGACGGATGTTTGACGGATGTTTGACGGATGTTTGACGGATGTTTGATGGATGTTTGATGGATGTTTGACGGACATTTGACGGATGTTTGACGGATGTTTAACGGATGTTTGACGGATGTTTGATGGATGTTTGACGGATTTTCGACGGATGTTTGATGGATGTTTGACGGATGTTTGACGGATGTTTGACGGATGTTTGACGGATGTTTGACGGATGTTTGACGGATGTTTGATTAATGTTTGACGGATGTTTGACGGATGTTTGATGGACGTTTGATGGATGTTTGACGGATGTTAGACGGATGTTTGATGGATGTTTGACGGATGTTTGACGGATGTTTGACGGATGTTTGACGGATGTTTGACGGATGTTTGACGGATGTTTGATGGATGTTTGACGGATGTTTGACGGATGTTTGATGGATGTTTGATGGATGTTTGACGGATGTTGGACGGATGTTTGATGGATGTTTGATGGATGTTTGATGGATGTTTAATGGATGTTTGATGGATGTTTGAGGGATGTTTGATGGATGTTTGACGGATGTTTGACGGATGTTTGACGGATGTTTGACGGATGTTTGATGGATGTTTGACGGATGTTTGACGGATGTTTGATGGATGTTTGACGGATGTTTGACGGATATTTGACGGATGTTTGATGGATGTTTGACGGATGTTTGACGGATGTTTGATGGATGTTTGACGAATGTTTGACGGATGTTTGACGGATGTTTGACGGATGTTTGACGGATATTTGACGGATGTTTGTCGGATGTTTGACGGATGTTTGACGGATGTTTGACGGATGTTTGACGGATGTTTGATGGATGTTTGATGGATGTTTGACGGATGTTTGATGGATGTTTGATGGATGTTTGACGGATGTTTGACGGATGTTTGACGGATGTTTGACGGATGTTTGACGGATGTTTGACGGATGTTTGATGGATGTTTGATGGATGTTTGACGGATGTTTGATGGATGTTTGACGGATGTTTGACGGATGTTTGACGGATGTTTGACGGATGTTTGACGGATGTTTGACGGATGTTTGATGGATGTTTGATGGATGTTTGACGGATGTTTGACGGATGTTTGACGGATGTTTGACGGATGTTTGACGGATGTTTGATGGATGTTCGACGGATGTTTGACGGATGTTTGACGGATGTTTGACGGATGTTTGACGGATGTTTGACGGATGATTGACGAATGTTTGATGGATGTTTGACGGATGTTTGACGGATGTTTGACGGATGTTTGACGGATGTTTGACGGATGTTTGACGGATGTTTGACGGATGTTTGACGGATGTTTGACGGATGTTTGACGGATGTTTGACGGATGTTTGACGGATGTTTGACGGATGTTTGATGGATGTTCGACGGATGTTTGACGGATGTTTGACGGATGTTTGACGGATGTTTGACGGATGTTTGACGGATGTTTGACGGATATTTGATGGATGTTTGACGGATGATAGACGGATGATAGACGGATGATAGACGGATGTTTGATGGATGTTTGACGGATGTTTGACGGATGTTTGATGGATGTTTGACGGATGTTTGACGGATGTTTGACGGATGTTTGACGGATGTTTGACGGATGTCTGACAGATGTTTGACGGAGGTTTGACGGATGTTTGATGGATGTTTGACGGATGTTTGACGGATGTTTGACGGATGTTTGACGGATGTTTGATGGATATTTGACGGATGTTTTACGGATGTTTGATGGATGTTTGACGGATGTTTGATGGATGTTTGACGGATGTTTGACGGATGTTTGATGGATGTTTGACGGATGTTTGACGGATGTTTGACGGATGTTTGACGGATGTTTGACGGATGTTTGATGGATGTTTGACGAATGTTTGACGGATGTTTGATGGATGTTTTACGGATGTTTGACGGATATCGGACGGATGTTTGATGGATGTTTGATGGATGTTTGATGGATGTTTAATGGATGTTTGATGGATGTTTGACGGATGTTTGATGGATGTTTGACGGATGTTTGACGGATGTTTGACGGATGTTTAACGGATGTTTGACGGAGATTTTACGTATGTTTGATGGATGTTTGACGGATGTTTGATGGATGTTTGACGGATGTTTGACGGATGTTTGACGGATGTTTGACGGATGTTTGACGGATGTTTGATTAATGTTTGACGGATGTTTGACGGATGTTTGATGGATGTTTGACGGATGTTTGAAGGATGTTTGACGGATGTTTGACGGATGTTTGACGGATGTCTGACAGATGTTTGACGGAGGTTTGACGGATGTTTGACGGATGTTTGACGGATGTCTGACAGATGTTTGACGGAGGTTTGACGGATGTTTGATGGATGTTTGACGGATGTTTGACGGATGTTTGACGGATGTTTGACGGATGTTTGATGGATGTTTGACGGATGTTTGACGGATGTTTGATGGATGTTTGACGGATGTTTGACGGATGTTTGACGGATGTTTGACGGATGTTTGACGGATGTCTGACAGATGTTTGACGGAGGTTTGACGGATGTTTGATGGATGTTTGACGGATGTTTGACGGATGTTTGACGGATGTTTGACGGATGTTTGATGGATGTTTGACGGATGTTTGACGGATGTTTGATGGATGTTTGACGGATGTTTGACGGATGTTTGACGGATGTTTGACGGATGTTTGACGGATGTCTGACAGATGTTTGACGGAGGTTTGACGGATGTTTGATGGATGTTTGACGGATGTTTGACGGATGTTTGACGGATGTTTGATGGATGTTTGACGGATGTTTGACGGATGTTTGATGGATGTTTGACGGATGTTTGACGGATGTTTGACGGATGTTTGACTGATGTTTGATGGATAATTGACGGATGTTTGATGGATGTTTGACGGATGTTTGACGGATGTTTGATGGATGTCTGACAGATGTTTGATGGAGGTTTGACGGATGATTGATGGATGTTTGACGGATGTTTGACGGATGTTTGACGGATGTTTGACGGATGTTTGATGGATATTTGACGGATGTTTGACGGATGTTTAACGTATGTTTGACGGATGTTTGACGGATGTTTGACGGATGTTTGATTAATGTTTGACGGATGTTTGGCGGATGTTTGATGGATGTTTGACGGATGTTTGAAGGATGTTTGACGGATGTTTGACGGACGTTTGACGGATGTTTGACGGATGTTTGACGGATGTTTGACGGATGTTTGATTAATGTTTGACGGATGTTTGACGGATGTTTGATGGACGTTTGGTGGATGTTTGACGGATGTTTGACGGATGTTTGATGGATGTTTGACGGATATTTGACGGATGTTTGACGGATGTTTGACGGATGTTTGACGGATGTTTGACGGATGTTTGACGGATGTTTGACGGATGTTTGATGGATGTTTGACGAATGTTTGACGAATGTTTGATGGATGTTTTACGGATGTTTGACGGATATCGGACGGATGTTTGATGGATGTTTGATGGATGTTTGATGGATGTTTAATGGATGTTTGATGGATGTTTGACGGATGTTTGATGGATGTTTGACGGATGTTTGACGGATGTTTGACGGATGTTTGACGGATGTTTGACGGATGTTTGACGGATGTTTGACGGATGTTTGATGGATGTTTGACGGATGTTTGACGGATGTTTGATGGATGTTTGACGGATGTTTGACGGATGTTTGACGGATGTTTGACGGATGTTTGACGGATGTTTGACGGATGTTTGACGGATGTCTGACAGATGTTTGACGGAGGTTTGACGGATGTTTGATGGATGTTTGACGGATGTTTGACGGATGTTTGACGGATGTTTGACGGATGTTTGATGGATATTTGACGGATGTTTCACGGATGTTTGACGGATGTTTGATGGATGTTTGACGGATGTTTGACGGATGTTTGATGGATGTTTGACGGATGTTTGATGGATATTTGACGGATGTTTGATGGATGTTTGACGGATGTTTGACGGATGTTTGATGGATGTTTGACGGATGTTTGACGGATGTTTGACGGATGTTTGACGGATGTTTGACGGATGTCTGACAGATGTTTGACGGAGGTTTGACGGATGTTTGATGGATGTTTGACGGATGTTTGACGGATGTTTGACGGATGTTTGACGGATGTTTGATGGATATTTGACGGATGTTTTACGGATGTTTGATGGATGTTTGACGGATGTTTGATGGATGTTTGACGGATGTTTGACGGATGTTTGATGGATGTTTGACGGATGTTTGACGGATGTTTGACGGATGTTTGACGGATGTTTGATGGATGTTTGACGAATGTTTGACGGATGTTTGATGGATGTTTTACGGATGTTTGACGGATATCGGACGGATGTTTGATGGATGTTTGATGGATGTTTGATGGATGTTTAATGGATGTTTGATGGATGTTTGACGGATGTTTGATGGATGTTTGACGGATGTTTGACGGATGTTTGACGGATGTTTGACGGATGTTTGACGGAGATTTTACGTATTTTTGATGGATGTTTGACGGATGTTTGATGGATGTTTGACGGATGTTTGACGGATGTTTGATGGATGTTTGACGGATGTTTGACGGATGTTTGACGGATGTTTGACGGATGTTTGATGGATGTCTGACAGATGTTTGATGGAGGTTTGACGGATGTTTGATGGATGTTTGACGGATGTTTGACGGATGTTTGACGGATGTTTGACGGATGTTTGATGGATATTTGACGGATGTTTGACGGATGTTTGCCGGATGTTTGACGGATGTTTGACGGATGTTTGACGGATGTTTGACGGATGTTTGACGGATGTTTGACGGATGTTTGACGGATGTTTGACGGATGTTTGATGGATGTTTGCCGGATGTTTGACGGATGTTTGACGGATGTTTGATGGATGATTGCCGGATGTTTGATGGATGTTTGACGGATGTTTGACGGATGTTTGATTGATGTTTGATGGATGTTTGACGGATGTTTGACGGATGTTTGACGGATGTTAGACGGATGTTCGACGAATGTTTGACGGATGTTTGACGGATGTTTGACGGATGTTTGACGAATGTTTGATGGATGTTTGATGGATGTTTGACGGATGTTTGACGGATGTTTGACGGATGTTTGACGGATGTTTGACGGATGTTTGACGGATGTTTGACGGATGTTTGACGGATGTTTGACGGATGTTTGACGGATGTTTGACGGATGTTTGATGGATGTTTGACGGATGTTTGACGGATGTTTGACGGATGCTTGATGGATGTTTGACGGATAATTGACGGATGTTTAATGGATGTTTGACGGATATTTGATGGATGTTTGACGGATGTTTGACGGATGTTTGACGGATGTTTGACGGATGTTTGATTAATGTTTGACGGATGTTTGACGGATGTTTGATGGATGTTTGACGGATGTTTGATGGATGTTTGATGGATGTTTGACGGATGTTAGACGGATGTTTGACGGATGTTTGACGGATGTTTGATGGATGTTTGACGGATGTGTGACGGATGTTTGACGGATGTTTGATTGATGTTTGACGGATGTTTGACGGATGTTTGATGGATGTTTGATGGATGTTTGATGGATGTTTGACGGATGTTTGACGGATGTTTGACGGATGTTTGATGGATGTTTGACGGATGTTTGACGGATGTTTGATGGATGTTTGATGGATGTTTGATGGATGTTTGACTGATGTTTGACGGATGTTTGATTGATGTTTGATGGATGTTTGACGGATGTTTGACGGATGTTTGACGGATGTTTGACGGATGTTTGACGGATGTTTGATGGATGTTTGACGGATGTTTGACGGATGTTTGATGGATGTTTGACGGATGTTTGACGGATGTTTGATGGATGTTTGACGGATGTTTGACGGATGTTTGACGGATGTTTGATGGATGTTTGATGGACGTTTTACGCATGTTTGACGGATATTTGACGGATGTTTGACGGATGTTTGACGGATGATTGACGGTTGTTTTACGGATATTTGATGGATGTTTGACGGATGTTTGACGGATGTTTGACGGATGTTTGATGGATGTTTGACGGATGTTTGACGGATGTTTGATGGATGTTTGACGGATGTTTGACGGATGTTTGACAGATGTTTGACGGATGTTTGACGGATGTTTGATGGATGTTTGACGGATGTTTGATGGATGTTTGATGGATGTTTGACGGATGTTTGACGGATGTTTGATGGATGTTTGACGGATGTTTGACGGATGTTTGATTGATGTTTGACGGATGTTTGACGGATGTTTGACGGATGTTTGATGGATGTTTGATGGACGTTTTACGCATGTTTGACGGATATTTGACGGATGTTTGATGGATGTTTGACGGATGTTTGACGGATGTTTGACGGATGTTTGACGGATGTTTGACGGATGTTTGATGGATGTTTGACGGATGTTTGACGGATGTTTGATGGATGTTTGACGGATGTTTGACGGATGTTTGATGGATGTTTGACGGATGTTTGACGGATGTTTGACGGATGTTTGATGGATGTTTGATGGACGTTTTACGCATGTTTGACGGATATTTGACGGATGTTTGACGGATGTTTGACGGATGATTGACGGTTGTTTTACGGATGTTTGACGGATGTTTGATGGATGTTTGACGGATGTTTGACGGATGTTTGATTGATGTTTGACGGATGTTTGACGGATGTTTGATGGATGTTTGACGGATGTTTGATGGATGTTTGACGGATGTTTGACGGATGTTTGACGGATGTTTGATGGATGTTTTACGCATGTTTGACGGATATTTGACGGATGTTTGACGGATGTTTGACGGATGATTGACGGTTGTTTTACGGATATTTGATGGATGTTTGACGGATGATTGACGGTTGTTTTACGGATATTTGATGGATGTTTGACGGATGTTTGACGGATGTTTGACGGATGTTTGATGGATGTTTGACGGATGTTTGACGGATGTTTGATGGATGTTTGACGGATGTTTGACGGATGTTTGACAGATGTTTGACGGATGTTTGACGGATGTTTGACGGATGTTTGGCGGATGTTTGACGGATGTTTGACGGATGTTTGATAGATGTTTGACGGATGTTTGACGGATGTTTCACGGATGTTTGACAGATGTTTGACGGATGTTTGACGGATGTTTGATGGATGTTTGACGGATGTTTGATGGATGTTTGACGGATGTTTGATGGATGTTTGACGGATGTTTGACGGATGTTTGACGGATGTTTGACGGATGTTTGATGGATGTTTGACGGATAATTGACGGATGTTTGATGGATGTTTGACGGATATTTGATGGATGTTTGACGGATGTTTGACGGATGTTTGACGGATGTTTGAAGGATGTTTGACGGATGTTTGACGGATGTTTGATGGATGTTTGACGGATGTTTGACGTATGTTTGATGGATGTTTGATGGATGTTTGACAGATGTTTGATGGATGTTTGATGGATGTTTGACGGATGTTTGATGGATGTTTGATGGATGTTTGACGGATGTTTGATTAATGTTTGACGGATGTTTGACGGATGTTTGATGGACGTTTGATGGATGTTTGACGGATGTTTGACGGATGTTTGATGGATGTTTGACGGATGTTTGACGGATGTTTGACGGATGTTTGACGGATGTTTGACGGATGTTTGACGGATGTTTGATGGATGTTTGACGAATGTTTGACGGATGTTTGATGGATGTTTTACGGATGTTTGTCGGATATCGGACGGATGTTTGATGGATGTTTGATGGATGTATAATGGATGTTTGATGGATGTTTGACGGATGTTTGATGGATGTTTGACGGATGTTTGACGGATGTTTGATGGATGTTTGACGGATGTTTGACGGATGTTTGATGGATGTTTGACGGATGTTTGACGGATGTTTGACGGATGTTTGACGGATGTTTGATGGATATTTGACGGAGATTTTACGTATGTTTGATGGATGTTTGACGGATGTTTGATGGATGTTTGACGGATGTTTGACGGATGTTTGATGGATGTTTGACGGATGTTTGACGGATGTTTGACGGATGTTTGACGGATGTTTGATGGATGTCTGACAGATGTTTGATGGAGGTTTGACGGATGTTTGATGGATGTTTGACGGATGTTTGACGGATGTTTGACGGATGTTTGATGGATATTTGACGGATGTTTGACGGATGTTTAACGGATGTTTGACGGTTGTTTGACGGATGTTTGACGGATGTTTGATTAATGTTTGACGGATGTTTGACGGATGTTTGACGGATGTTTGATGGATGTTTGACGGATGTTTGACGGATGTTTGACGGATGTTTGACGGATGTTTGACGGAATTTTGACGGATGTTTGACGGATGTTTGATGGATGTTTGACGGATGTTTGACGGATGATTGATGGATGTTTGACGGATGTTTGACGGATGTTGGACGGATGTTTGACGGATGTTTGATTAATGTTTGACGGATGTTTGACAGATGTTTGACGGATGTCTGACAGATGTTTGACGGAGGTTTGACGGATGTTTGATGGATGTTTGACGGATGTTTGACGGATGTTTGATGGATGTTTGACGGATGTTTGACGGATGTTTGACGGATGTTTGACGGATGTTTGACGGATGTTTGACGGATGTTTGACGGATGTTTGACGGATGTTTGATTAATGTTTGACGGATGTTTGACAGATGTTTGATGGATGTTTGATTAATGTTTGACGGATTTTTGACGGATGTTTGACGGATGTTAGATGGATGTTTGACGGATGTTTGATGGATGTTTTATGGATGTTTGACGGATGTTTGACGGATGTTTGACGGATGTCTGACAGATGTTTGACGGATGTTTGATGGATGTTTGACGGATGTTTGACGGATGTTTGACGGATGTTTGACGGATGTTTGATGGATATTTGACGGATGTTTGACGGATGTTTGACGGATGTTTGACGGATGTTTGACGGATGTTTTACGGATGTTTGATGGATGTTTGACGGATGTTTGACGGATGTTTGACGGATGTTTGACGGATGTTTGACGGATGTTTGACGGATGTTTGACGGATGTTTGACGGATGTTTGATGGATGTTTGACGGATGTTTGATGGATGATTGATGGATGTTTGATGGATGTTTGACGGATGTTTGACGGATGTTTGACGGATGTTTGACGGATGTTTGACGGATGTTTGACGGATGTTTGACGGATGTTTGACGGATGTTTGACGGATGTTTGATGGATGTTTGACGGATGTTTGATGGATGTTTGATGGATGTTTGATGGATGTTTGACGGATGTTTGATGGATGTTTGACGGATGTTTGACGGATGTTTGACGGATGTTTGACGGATGTTTGACGGATGTTTGACGGATGTTTGACGGATGTTTGATGGATGTTTGACGGATGTTTGACGGATGTTTGACGGATGTTTGACGGATGTTTGACGGATGTTTGACGGATGTTTGACGGATGTTTGACGGATGTTTGATGGATGTTTGATGGATGTTTGATGGATGTTTGATGGATGTTTGATGGATGTTTGATGGATGTTTGATGGATGTTTGACGGATGTTTGACGGATGTTTGACGGATGTTTGACGGATGTTTGACGGATGTTTGACGGATGTTTGATGGATGTTAGACGGATGTTTGACGGATGTTTGACGGATGTTTGACGGATGTTTGACGGATGTTTGATGGATGTTTGACGAATGTTTGACGGATGTTTGATGGATGTTTTACGGATGTTTGACGGATATCGGACGGATGTTTGATGGATGTTTGATGGATGTTTGATGGATGTTTAATGGATGTTTGATGGATGTTTGACGGATGTTTGATGGATGTTTGACGGATGTTTGACGGATGTTTGACGGATGTTTGACGGATGTTTGACGGATGTTTGACGGATGTTTGACGGATGTTTGACGGATGTTTGACGGATGTTTGACGGATGTTTGACGGATGTTTGATGGATGTTTGACGGATGTTTGATGGATGTTTGACGGATAATTGACGGATGTTTGATGGATGTTTGACGGATATTTGATGGATGTTTGACGGATGTTTGACGGATGTTTGACGGATGTTTGAAGGATGTTTGACGGATGTTTGACGGATGTTTGATGGATGTTTGACGGATGTTTGATGGATGTTTGATGGATGTTTGATGGATGTTAGACGGATGTTTGACGGATGTTTGACGGATGTTTGATGGATGTTTGACGGATGTTTGACGGATGTTTGACGGATGTTTGACGAATGTTTGATGGATGTTTGACGGATGATAGACGGATGATAGACGGATGTTTGATGGACGTTTGATGGATGTTTGACGGATGTTTGATGGATGTTTGACGGATGTTTGACGGATGTTTGACGGATGTTTGACGGATGTTTGATGGATATTTGACGGATGTTTTACGGATGTTTGATGGATGTTTGACGGATGTTTGATGGATGTTTGACGGATGTTTGACGGATGTTTGATGGATGTTTGACGGATGTTTGACGGATGTTTGACGGATGTTTGACGGATGTTTGACGGATGTCTGACAGATGTTTGACGGAGGTTTGACGGATGTTTGATGGATGTTCGACGGATGTTTGACGGATGTTTGACGGATGTTTGACGGAGGTTTGATGGATATTTGACGGATGTTTGACGGATGTTTGACGGATGTTTGACGGATGTTTGACGGATGTCTGACAGATGTTTGACGGAGGTTTGACGGATGTTTGATGGATGTTTGACGGATGTTTGACGGATGTTTGACGGATGTTTGATGGATGTTTGATGGATGTTTGACGGATGTTTTACGGATGTTTGACGGATGTTTGACGGATGTTTGACGGATGTTTGACGGATGTTTGACGGATGATTGCCGGATGTTTGATGGATGTTTGACGGATGTTTGACGGATGTTTGATTGATGTTTGATGGATGTTTGACGGATGTTTGACGGATGTTTGACGGATGTTTTACGGATGTTTGACGGATGTTTGACGGATGTTTGATGGATGTTTGACGGATGTTTGACGGATTTTTGATGGATGTTTGACGGATGTTTGAAGGATGTTTGACGGATGTTTGATGGATGTTTGACGGATGTTTTACGGATGTTTGATGGATGTTTGACGGATGTTTGACGGATGTCTGACAGATGTTTGACGGAGGTTTGACGGATGTTTGATGGATGTTTGACGGATGTTTGACGGATGTTTGACGGATGTTTGACGGATGTTTGATGGATATTTGACGGATGTTTGACGGATGTTTGACGGATGTTTGACGGATGTTTGACGGATGTTTGGCGGATGTATGACGGATGTTTGACGGATGTTTGATAGATGTTTGACGGATGTTTGACGGATGTTTGACAGATGTTTGACGGATGTTTTACGGATGTTTGATGGATGTTTGACTGATGTTTGATGGATGTTTGACGGATGTTTGACGGATGTTTGACGGATGTTTGACGGATGTTTGACGGATGTTTGACGGATGTTCGACGAATGTTTGATGGATGTTTGATGGATGTTTGACGGATGTTTGACGGATGTTTGACGGATGTTTGACGGATGTTTGACGGATGTTTGACGGATGTTTGATGGATGTTTGATGGATGTTTGACGGATGTTTGACGGATGTTTGATGGATGTTTGATGGATGTTTGATGGATGTTTGACAGATGTTTGATGGATGTTTGATGGATGTTTGACGGATGTTTGATGGATGTTTGATGGATGTTTGACGGATGTTTGACGGATGTTTGACGGATGTTTGACGGATGTTTGACGGATGTTTGGCGGATGTATGACGGATGTTTGACGGATGTTTGATAGATGTTTGACGGATGTTTGACGGATGTTTGACAGATGTTTGACGGATGTTTGACGGATGTTTGATGGATGTTTGATGGACGTTTTACGCATGTTTGACGGATATTTGACGGATGTTTGATGGATGTTTGACGGATGTTTGACGGATGTTTGACGGATGTTTGACGGATGTTTGACGGATGTTTGATGGATGTTTGACGGATGTTTGACGGATGTTTGATGGATGTTTGACGGATGTTTGACGGATGTTTGATGGATGTTTGACGGATGTTTGACGGATGTTTGACGGATGTTTGATGGATGTTTGATGGACGTTTTACGCATGTTTGACGGATATTTGACGGATGTTTGACGGATGTTTGACGGATGATTGACGGTTGTTTTACGGATGTTTGACGGATGTTTGATGGATGTTTGACGGATGTTTGACGGATGTTTGATTGATGTTTGACGGATGTTTGACGGATGTTTGATGGATGTTTGACGGATGTTTGATGGATGTTTGACGGATGTTTGACGGATGTTTGACGGATGTTTGATGGATGTTTTACGCATGTTTGACGGATATTTGACGGATGTTTGACGGATGTTTGACGGATGATTGACGGTTGTTTTACGGATATTTGATGGATGTTTGACGGATGATTGACGGTTGTTTTACGGATATTTGATGGATGTTTGACGGATGTTTGACGGATGTTTGACGGATGTTTGATGGATGTTTGACGGATGTTTGACGGATGTTTGATGGATGTTTGACGGATGTTTGACGGATGTTTGACAGATGTTTGACGGATGTTTGACGGATGTTTGACGGATGTTTGGCGGATGTTTGACGGATGTTTGACGGATGTTTGATAGATGTTTGACGGATGTTTGACGGATGTTTCACGGATGTTTGACAGATGTTTGACGGATGTTTGACGGATGTTTGATGGATGTTTGACGGATGTTTGATGGATGTTTGACGGATGTTTGATGGATGTTTGACGGATGTTTGACGGATGTTTGACGGATGTTTGACGGATGTTTGATGGATGTTTGACGGATAATTGACGGATGTTTGATGGATGTTTGACGGATATTTGATGGATGTTTGACGGATGTTTGACGGATGTTTGACGGATGTTTGAAGGATGTTTGACGGATGTTTGACGGATGTTTGATGGATGTTTGACGGATGTTTGACGTATGTTTGATGGATGTTTGATGGATGTTTGACAGATGTTTGATGGATGTTTGATGGATGTTTGACGGATGTTTGATGGATGTTTGATGGATGTTTGACGGATGTTTGATTAATGTTTGACGGATGTTTGACGGATGTTTGATGGACGTTTGATGGATGTTTGACGGATGTTTGACGGATGTTTGATGGATGTTTGACGGATGTTTGACGGATGTTTGACGGATGTTTGACGGATGTTTGACGGATGTTTGACGGATGTTTGATGGATGTTTGACGAATGTTTGACGGATGTTTGATGGATGTTTTACGGATGTTTGTCGGATATCGGACGGATGTTTGATGGATGTTTGATGGATGTATAATGGATGTTTGATGGATGTTTGACGGATGTTTGATGGATGTTTGACGGATGTTTGACGGATGTTTGATGGATGTTTGACGGATGTTTGACGGATGTTTGATGGATGTTTGACGGATGTTTGACGGATGTTTGACGGATGTTTGACGGATGTTTGATGGATATTTGACGGAGATTTTACGTATGTTTGATGGATGTTTGACGGATGTTTGATGGATGTTTGACGGATGTTTGACGGATGTTTGATGGATGTTTGACGGATGTTTGACGGATGTTTGACGGATGTTTGACGGATGTTTGATGGATGTCTGACAGATGTTTGATGGAGGTTTGACGGATGTTTGATGGATGTTTGACGGATGTTTGACGGATGTTTGACGGATGTTTGATGGATATTTGACGGAGATTTTACGTATGTTTGATGGATGTTTGACGGATGTTTGATGGATGTTTGACGGATGTTTGACGGATGTTTGATGGATGTTTGACGGATGTTTGACGGATGTTTGACAGATGTTTGACGGATGTTTGACGGATGTTTGATGGATGTTTGACGGATGTTTGATGGATGTTTGATGGATGTTTGACGGATGTTTGACGGATGTTTGATGGATGTTTGACGGATGTTTGACGGATGTTTGATTGATGTTTGACGGATGTTTGACGGATGTTTGACGGATGTTTGATGGATGTTTGATGGACGTTTTACGCATGTTTGACGGATATTTGACGGATGTTTGATGGATGTTTGACGGATGTTTGACGGATGTTTGACGGATGTTTGACGGATGTTTGACGGATGTTTGATGGATGTTTGACGGATGTTTGACGGATGTTTGATGGATGTTTGACGGATGTTTGACGGATGTTTGATGGATGTTTGACGGATGTTTGACGGATGTTTGACGGATGTTTGATGGATGTTTGATGGACGTTTTACGCATGTTTGACGGATATTTGACGGATGTTTGACGGATGTTTGACGGATGATTGACGGTTGTTTTACGGATGTTTGACGGATGTTTGATGGATGTTTGACGGATGTTTGACGGATGTTTGATTGATGTTTGACGGATGTTTGACGGATGTTTGATGGATGTTTGACGGATGTTTGATGGATGTTTGACGGATGTTTGACGGATGTTTGACGGATGTTTGATGGATGTTTTACGCATGTTTGACGGATATTTGACGGATGTTTGACGGATGTTTGACGGATGATTGACGGTTGTTTTACGGATATTTGATGGATGTTTGACGGATGATTGACGGTTGTTTTACGGATATTTGATGGATGTTTGACGGATGTTTGACGGATGTTTGACGGATGTTTGATGGATGTTTGACGGATGTTTGACGGATGTTTGATGGATGTTTGACGGATGTTTGACGGATGTTTGACAGATGTTTGACGGATGTTTGACGGATGTTTGACGGATGTTTGGCGGATGTTTGACGGATGTTTGACGGATGTTTGATAGATGTTTGACGGATGTTTGACGGATGTTTCACGGATGTTTGACAGATGTTTGACGGATGTTTGACGGATGTTTGATGGATGTTTGACGGATGTTTGATGGATGTTTGACGGATGTTTGATGGATGTTTGACGGATGTTTGACGGATGTTTGACGGATGTTTGACGGATGTTTGATGGATGTTTGACGGATAATTGACGGATGTTTGATGGATGTTTGACGGATATTTGATGGATGTTTGACGGATGTTTGACGGATGTTTGACGGATGTTTGAAGGATGTTTGACGGATGTTTGACGGATGTTTGATGGATGTTTGACGGATGTTTGACGTATGTTTGATGGATGTTTGATGGATGTTTGACAGATGTTTGATGGATGTTTGATGGATGTTTGACGGATGTTTGATGGATGTTTGATGGATGTTTGACGGATGTTTGATTAATGTTTGACGGATGTTTGACGGATGTTTGATGGACGTTTGATGGATGTTTGACGGATGTTTGACGGATGTTTGATGGATGTTTGACGGATGTTTGACGGATGTTTGACGGATGTTTGACGGATGTTTGACGGATGTTTGACGGATGTTTGATGGATGTTTGACGAATGTTTGACGGATGTTTGATGGATGTTTTACGGATGTTTGTCGGATATCGGACGGATGTTTGATGGATGTTTGATGGATGTATAATGGATGTTTGATGGATGTTTGACGGATGTTTGATGGATGTTTGACGGATGTTTGACGGATGTTTGATGGATGTTTGACGGATGTTTGACGGATGTTTGATGGATGTTTGACGGATGTTTGACGGATGTTTGACGGATGTTTGACGGATGTTTGATGGATATTTGACGGAGATTTTACGTATGTTTGATGGATGTTTGACGGATGTTTGATGGATGTTTGACGGATGTTTGACGGATGTTTGATGGATGTTTGACGGATGTTTGACGGATGTTTGACGGATGTTTGACGGATGTTTGATGGATGTCTGACAGATGTTTGATGGAGGTTTGACGGATGTTTGATGGATGTTTGACGGATGTTTGACGGATGTTTGACGGATGTTTGATGGATATTTGACGGATGTTTGACGGATGTTTAACGGATGTTTGACGGTTGTTTGACGGATGTTTGACGGATGTTTGATTAATGTTTGACGGATGTTTGACGGATGTTTGACGGATGTTTGATGGATGTTTGACGGATGTTTGACGGATGTTTGACGGATGTTTGACGGATGTTTGACGGAATTTTGACGGATGTTTGACGGATGTTTGATGGATGTTTGACGGATGTTTGACGGATGATTGATGGATGTTTGACGGATGTTTGACGGATGTTGGACGGATGTTTGACGGATGTTTGATTAATGTTTGACGGATGTTTGACAGATGTTTGACGGATGTCTGACAGATGTTTGACGGAGGTTTGACGGATGTTTGATGGATGTTTGACGGATGTTTGACGGATGTTTGATGGATGTTTGACGGATGTTTGACGGATGTTTGACGGATGTTTGACGGATGTTTGACGGATGTTTGACGGATGTTTGACGGATGTTTGACGGATGTTTGATTAATGTTTGACGGATGTTTGACAGATGTTTGATGGATGTTTGATTAATGTTTGACGGATTTTTGACGGATGTTTGACGGATGTTAGATGGATGTTTGACGGATGTTTGATGGATGTTTTATGGATGTTTGACGGATGTTTGACGGATGTTTGATGGATGTCTGACAGATGTTTGATGGAGGTTTGACGGATGTTTGATGGATGTTTGACGGATGTTTGACGGATGTTTGACGGATGTTTGATGGATATTTGACGGATGTTTGACGGATGTTTAACGGATGTTTGACGGTTGTTTGACGGATGTTTGACGGATGTTTGATTAATGTTTGACGGATGTTTGACGGATGTTTGACGGATGTTTGATGGATGTTTGACGGATGTTTGACGGATGTTTGACGGATGTTTGACGGATGTTTGACGGAATTTTGACGGATGTTTGACGGATGTTTGATGGATGTTTGACGGATGTTTGACGGATGATTGATGGATGTTTGACGGATGTTTGACGGATGTTGGACGGATGTTTGACGGATGTTTGATTAATGTTTGACGGATGTTTGACAGATGTTTGACGGATGTCTGACAGATGTTTGACGGAGGTTTGACGGATGTTTGATGGATGTTTGACGGATGTTTGACGGATGTTTGATGGATGTTTGACGGATGTTTGACGGATGTTTGACGGATGTTTGACGGATGTTTGACGGATGTTTGACGGATGTTTGACGGATGTTTGACGGATGTTTGATTAATGTTTGACGGATGTTTGACAGATGTTTGATGGATGTTTGATTAATGTTTGACGGATTTTTGACGGATGTTTGACGGATGTTAGATGGATGTTTGACGGATGTTTGATGGATGTTTTATGGATGTTTGACGGATGTTTGACGGATGTTTGACGGATGTCTGACAGATGTTTGACGGATGTTTGATGGATGTTTGACGGATGTTTGACGGATGTTTGACGGATGTTTGACGGATGTTTGATGGATATTTGACGGATGTTTGACGGATGTTTGACGGATGTTTGACGGATGTTTGACGGATGTTTTACGGATGTTTGATGGATGTTTGACGGATGTTTGACGGATGTTTGACGGATGTTTGACGGATGTTTGACGGATGTTTGACGGATGTTTGACGGATGTTTGACGGATGTTTGATGGATGTTTGACGGATGTTTGATGGATGATTGATGGATGTTTGATGGATGTTTGACGGATGTTTGACGGATGTTTGACGGATGTTTGACGGATGTTTGACGGATGTTTGACGGATGTTTGACGGATGTTTGACGGATGTTTGACGGATGTTTGATGGATGTTTGACGGATGTTTGATGGATGTTTGATGGATGTTTGATGGATGTTTGACGGATGTTTGATGGATGTTTGACGGATGTTTGACGGATGTTTGACGGATGTTTGACGGATGTTTGACGGATGTTTGACGGATGTTTGACGGATGTTTGATGGATGTTTGACGGATGTTTGACGGATGTTTGACGGATGTTTGACGGATGTTTGACGGATGTTTGACGGATGTTTGACGGATGTTTGACGGATGTTTGATGGATGTTTGATGGATGTTTGATGGATGTTTGATGGATGTTTGATGGATGTTTGATGGATGTTTGATGGATGTTTGACGGATGTTTGACGGATGTTTGACGGATGTTTGACGGATGTTTGACGGATGTTTGACGGATGTTTGATGGATGTTAGACGGATGTTTGACGGATGTTTGACGGATGTTTGACGGATGTTTGACGGATGTTTGATGGATGTTTGACGAATGTTTGACGGATGTTTGATGGATGTTTTACGGATGTTTGACGGATATCGGACGGATGTTTGATGGATGTTTGATGGATGTTTGATGGATGTTTAATGGATGTTTGATGGATGTTTGACGGATGTTTGATGGATGTTTGACGGATGTTTGACGGATGTTTGACGGATGTTTGACGGATGTTTGACGGATGTTTGACGGATGTTTGACGGATGTTTGACGGATGTTTGACGGATGTTTGACGGATGTTTGACGGATGTTTGATGGATGTTTGACGGATGTTTGATGGATGTTTGACGGATAATTGACGGATGTTTGATGGATGTTTGACGGATATTTGATGGATGTTTGACGGATGTTTGACGGATGTTTGACGGATGTTTGAAGGATGTTTGACGGATGTTTGACGGATGTTTGATGGATGTTTGACGGATGTTTGATGGATGTTTGATGGATGTTTGATGGATGTTAGACGGATGTTTGACGGATGTTTGACGGATGTTTGATGGATGTTTGACGGATGTTTGACGGATGTTTGACGGATGTTTGACGAATGTTTGATGGATGTTTGACGGATGATAGACGGATGATAGACGGATGTTTGATGGACGTTTGATGGATGTTTGACGGATGTTTGATGGATGTTTGACGGATGTTTGACGGATGTTTGACGGATGTTTGACGGATGTTTGATGGATATTTGACGGATGTTTTACGGATGTTTGATGGATGTTTGACGGATGTTTGATGGATGTTTGACGGATGTTTGACGGATGTTTGATGGATGTTTGACGGATGTTTGACGGATGTTTGACGGATGTTTGACGGATGTTTGACGGATGTCTGACAGATGTTTGACGGAGGTTTGACGGATGTTTGATGGATGTTCGACGGATGTTTGACGGATGTTTGACGGATGTTTGACGGAGGTTTGATGGATATTTGACGGATGTTTGACGGATGTTTGACGGATGTTTGACGGATGTTTGACGGATGTCTGACAGATGTTTGACGGAGGTTTGACGGATGTTTGATGGATGTTTGACGGATGTTTGACGGATGTTTGACGGATGTTTGATGGATGTTTGATGGATGTTTGACGGATGTTTTACGGATGTTTGACGGATGTTTGACGGATGTTTGACGGATGTTTGACGGATGTTTGACGGATGATTGCCGGATGTTTGATGGATGTTTGACGGATGTTTGACGGATGTTTGATTGATGTTTGATGGATGTTTGACGGATGTTTGACGGATGTTTGACGGATGTTTTACGGATGTTTGACGGATGTTTGACGGATGTTTGATGGATGTTTGACGGATGTTTGACGGATTTTTGATGGATGTTTGACGGATGTTTGAAGGATGTTTGACGGATGTTTGATGGATGTTTGACGGATGTTTTACGGATGTTTGATGGATGTTTGACGGATGTTTGACGGATGTCTGACAGATGTTTGACGGAGGTTTGACGGATGTTTGATGGATGTTTGACGGATGTTTGACGGATGTTTGACGGATGTTTGACGGATGTTTGATGGATATTTGACGGATGTTTGACGGATGTTTGACGGATGTTTGACGGATGTTTGACGGATGTTTGGCGGATGTATGACGGATGTTTGACGGATGTTTGATAGATGTTTGACGGATGTTTGACGGATGTTTGACAGATGTTTGACGGATGTTTTACGGATGTTTGATGGATGTTTGACTGATGTTTGATGGATGTTTGACGGATGTTTGACGGATGTTTGACGGATGTTTGACGGATGTTTGACGGATGTTTGACGGATGTTCGACGAATGTTTGATGGATGTTTGATGGATGTTTGACGGATGTTTGACGGATGTTTGACGGATGTTTGACGGATGTTTGACGGATGTTTGACGGATGTTTGATGGATGTTTGATGGATGTTTGACGGATGTTTGACGGATGTTTGATGGATGTTTGATGGATGTTTGATGGATGTTTGACAGATGTTTGATGGATGTTTGATGGATGTTTGACGGATGTTTGATGGATGTTTGATGGATGTTTGACGGATGTTTGACGGATGTTTGACGGATGTTTGACGGATGTTTGACGGATGTTTGGCGGATGTATGACGGATGTTTGACGGATGTTTGATAGATGTTTGACGGATGTTTGACGGATGTTTGACAGATGTTTGACGGATGTTTGACGGATGTTTGATGGATGTTTGATGGACGTTTTACGCATGTTTGACGGATATTTGACGGATGTTTGATGGATGTTTGACGGATGTTTGACGGATGTTTGACGGATGTTTGACGGATGTTTGACGGATGTTTGATGGATGTTTGACGGATGTTTGACGGATGTTTGATGGATGTTTGACGGATGTTTGACGGATGTTTGATGGATGTTTGACGGATGTTTGACGGATGTTTGACGGATGTTTGATGGATGTTTGATGGACGTTTTACGCATGTTTGACGGATATTTGACGGATGTTTGACGGATGTTTGACGGATGATTGACGGTTGTTTTACGGATGTTTGACGGATGTTTGATGGATGTTTGACGGATGTTTGACGGATGTTTGATTGATGTTTGACGGATGTTTGACGGATGTTTGATGGATGTTTGACGGATGTTTGATGGATGTTTGACGGATGTTTGACGGATGTTTGACGGATGTTTGATGGATGTTTTACGCATGTTTGACGGATATTTGACGGATGTTTGACGGATGTTTGACGGATGATTGACGGTTGTTTTACGGATATTTGATGGATGTTTGACGGATGATTGACGGTTGTTTTACGGATATTTGATGGATGTTTGACGGATGTTTGACGGATGTTTGACGGATGTTTGATGGATGTTTGACGGATGTTTGACGGATGTTTGATGGATGTTTGACGGATGTTTGACGGATGTTTGACAGATGTTTGACGGATGTTTGACGGATGTTTGACGGATGTTTGGCGGATGTTTGACGGATGTTTGACGGATGTTTGATAGATGTTTGACGGATGTTTGACGGATGTTTCACGGATGTTTGACAGATGTTTGACGGATGTTTGACGGATGTTTGATGGATGTTTGACGGATGTTTGATGGATGTTTGACGGATGTTTGATGGATGTTTGACGGATGTTTGACGGATGTTTGACGGATGTTTGACGGATGTTTGATGGATGTTTGACGGATAATTGACGGATGTTTGATGGATGTTTGACGGATATTTGATGGATGTTTGACGGATGTTTGACGGATGTTTGACGGATGTTTGAAGGATGTTTGACGGATGTTTGACGGATGTTTGATGGATGTTTGACGGATGTTTGACGTATGTTTGATGGATGTTTGATGGATGTTTGACAGATGTTTGATGGATGTTTGATGGATGTTTGACGGATGTTTGATGGATGTTTGATGGATGTTTGACGGATGTTTGATTAATGTTTGACGGATGTTTGACGGATGTTTGATGGACGTTTGATGGATGTTTGACGGATGTTTGACGGATGTTTGATGGATGTTTGACGGATGTTTGACGGATGTTTGACGGATGTTTGACGGATGTTTGACGGATGTTTGACGGATGTTTGATGGATGTTTGACGAATGTTTGACGGATGTTTGATGGATGTTTTACGGATGTTTGTCGGATATCGGACGGATGTTTGATGGATGTTTGATGGATGTATAATGGATGTTTGATGGATGTTTGACGGATGTTTGATGGATGTTTGACGGATGTTTGACGGATGTTTGATGGATGTTTGACGGATGTTTGACGGATGTTTGATGGATGTTTGACGGATGTTTGACGGATGTTTGACGGATGTTTGACGGATGTTTGATGGATATTTGACGGAGATTTTACGTATGTTTGATGGATGTTTGACGGATGTTTGATGGATGTTTGACGGATGTTTGACGGATGTTTGATGGATGTTTGACGGATGTTTGACGGATGTTTGACGGATGTTTGACGGATGTTTGATGGATGTCTGACAGATGTTTGATGGAGGTTTGACGGATGTTTGATGGATGTTTGACGGATGTTTGACGGATGTTTGACGGATGTTTGATGGATATTTGACGGATGTTTGACGGATGTTTAACGGATGTTTGACGGTTGTTTGACGGATGTTTGACGGATGTTTGATTAATGTTTGACGGATGTTTGACGGATGTTTGACGGATGTTTGATGGATGTTTGACGGATGTTTGACGGATGTTTGACGGATGTTTGACGGATGTTTGACGGAATTTTGACGGATGTTTGACGGATGTTTGATGGATGTTTGACGGATGTTTGACGGATGATTGATGGATGTTTGACGGATGTTTGACGGATGTTGGACGGATGTTTGACGGATGTTTGATTAATGTTTGACGGATGTTTGACAGATGTTTGACGGATGTCTGACAGATGTTTGACGGAGGTTTGACGGATGTTTGATGGATGTTTGACGGATGTTTGACGGATGTTTGATGGATGTTTGACGGATGTTTGACGGATGTTTGACGGATGTTTGACGGATGTTTGACGGATGTTTGACGGATGTTTGACGGATGTTTGATTAATGTTTGACGGATGTTTGACAGATGTTTGATGGATGTTTGATTAATGTTTGACGGATTTTTGACGGATGTTTGACGGATGTTAGATGGATGTTTGACGGATGTTTGATGGATGTTTTATGGATGTTTGACGGATGTTTGACGGATGTTTGACGGATGTCTGACAGATGTTTGACGGATGTTTGATGGATGTTTGACGGATGTTTGACGGATGTTTGACGGATGTTTGACGGATGTTTGATGGATATTTGACGGATGTTTGACGGATGTTTGACGGATGTTTGACGGATGTTTGACGGATGTTTTACGGATGTTTGATGGATGTTTGACGGATGTTTGACGGATGTTTGACGGATGTTTGACGGATGTTTGACGGATGTTTGACGGATGTTTGACGGATGTTTGACGGATGTTTGATGGATGTTTGACGGATGTTTGATGGATGATTGATGGATGTTTGATGGATGTTTGACGGATGTTTGACGGATGTTTGACGGATGTTTGACGGATGTTTGACGGATGTTTGACGGATGTTTGACGGATGTTTGACGGATGTTTGACGGATGTTTGATGGATGTTT
Source organism: Dasysyrphus tricinctus (assembly GCA_963921185.1). Lineage (NCBI taxonomy): Eukaryota > Metazoa > Arthropoda > Insecta > Diptera > Syrphidae > Dasysyrphus > Dasysyrphus tricinctus. Next base: position 103,066,184 of record OY992531.1, read on the forward strand.
GACGGATGTTTGATGGATGTTTGATGGATGTTTGATGGATGTTTGACGGATGTTTGATGGATGTTTGACGGATGTTTGACGGATGTTTGACGGATGTTTGACGGATGTTTGACGGATGTTTGACGGATGTTTGACGGATGTTTGATGGATGTTTGACGGATGTTTGACGGATGTTTGACGGATGTTTGACGGATGTTTGACGGATGTTTGACGGATGTTTGACGGATGTTTGACGGATGTTTGATGGATGTTTGATGGATGTTTGATGGATGTTTGATGGATGTTTGATGGATGTTTGATGGATGTTTGATGGATGTTTGACGGATGTTTGACGGATGTTTGACGGATGTTTGACGGATGTTTGACGGATGTTTGACGGATGTTTGATGGATGTTAGACGGATGTTTGACGGATGTTTGACGGATGTTTGACGGATGTTTGACGGATGTTTGATGGATGTTTGACGAATGTTTGACGGATGTTTGATGGATGTTTTACGGATGTTTGACGGATATCGGACGGATGTTTGATGGATGTTTGATGGATGTTTGATGGATGTTTAATGGATGTTTGATGGATGTTTGACGGATGTTTGATGGATGTTTGACGGATGTTTGACGGATGTTTGACGGATGTTTGACGGATGTTTGACGGATGTTTGACGGATGTTTGACGGATGTTTGACGGATGTTTGACGGATGTTTGACGGATGTTTGACGGATGTTTGATGGATGTTTGACGGATGTTTGATGGATGTTTGACGGATAATTGACGGATGTTTGATGGATGTTTGACGGATATTTGATGGATGTTTGACGGATGTTTGACGGATGTTTGACGGATGTTTGAAGGATGTTTGACGGATGTTTGACGGATGTTTGATGGATGTTTGACGGATGTTTGATGGATGTTTGATGGATGTTTGACGGATGTTAGACGGATGTTTGACGGATGTTTGACGGATGTTTGATGGATGTTTGACGGATGTTTGACGGATGTTTGACGGATGTTTGACGAATGTTTGATGGATGTTTGACGGATGATAGACGGATGATAGACGGATGTTTGATGGACGTTTGATGGATGTTTGACGGATGTTTGATGGATGTTTGACGGATGTTTGACGGATGTTTGACGGATGTTTGACGGATGTTTGATGGATATTTGACGGATGTTTTACGGATGTTTGATGGATGTTTGACGGATGTTTGATGGATGTTTGACGGATGTTTGACGGATGTTTGATGGATGTTTGACGGATGTTTGACGGATGTTTGACGGATGTTTGACGGATGTTTGACGGATGTCTGACAGATGTTTGACGGAGGTTTGACGGATGTTTGATGGATGTTCGACGGATGTTTGACGGATGTTTGACGGATGTTTGACGGAGGTTTGATGGATATTTGACGGATGTTTGACGGATGTTTGACGGATGTTTGACGGATGTTTGACGGATGTCTGACAGATGTTTGACGGAGGTTTGACGGATGTTTGATGGATGTTTGACGGATGTTTGACGGATGTTTGACGGATGTTTGATGGATGTTTGATGGATGTTTGACGGATGTTTTACGGATGTTTGACGGATGTTTGACGGATGTTTGACGGATGTTTGACGGATGTTTGACGGATGATTGCCGGATGTTTGATGGATGTTTGACGGATGTTTGACGGATGTTTGATTGATGTTTGATGGATGTTTGACGGATGTTTGACGGATGTTTGACGGATGTTTTACGGATGTTTGACGGATGTTTGACGGATGTTTGATGGATGTTTGACGGATGTTTGACGGATTTTTGATGGATGTTTGACGGATGTTTGAAGGATGTTTGACGGATGTTTGATGGATGTTTGACGGATGTTTTACGGATGTTTGATGGATGTTTGACGGATGTTTGACGGATGTCTGACAGATGTTTGACGGAGGTTTGACGGATGTTTGATGGATGTTTGACGGATGTTTGACGGATGTTTGACGGATGTTTGACGGATGTTTGATGGATATTTGACGGATGTTTGACGGATGTTTGACGGATGTTTGACGGATGTTTGACGGATGTTTGGCGGATGTATGACGGATGTTTGACGGATGTTTGATAGATGTTTGACGGATGTTTGACGGATGTTTGACAGATGTTTGACGGATGTTTTACGGATGTTTGATGGATGTTTGACTGATGTTTGATGGATGTTTGACGGATGTTTGACGGATGTTTGACGGATGTTTGACGGATGTTTGACGGATGTTTGACGGATGTTCGACGAATGTTTGATGGATGTTTGATGGATGTTTGACGGATGTTTGACGGATGTTTGACGGATGTTTGACGGATGTTTGACGGATGTTTGACGGATGTTTGATGGATGTTTGATGGATGTTTGACGGATGTTTGACGGATGTTTGATGGATGTTTGATGGATGTTTGATGGATGTTTGACGGATGTTTGACGGATTTTTGATTGATGTTTGACGGATGTTTGATGGATGTTTGATGGATGTTTTACGGATGTTTGACGGATGTTTGACGGATGTTTGACGGATTTTTGACGGATGTTTGACGGATGTTTGACGGATGTTTGACGGAAATTTGACAGATGTTTGACGGATGCTTGATGGATGATTGACGGATGTTTGACGGATGTTTGACGGATGTGTGACGGATTTTTGATGGATGTTTGACGGATGTTTGATGGATGTTTGACGGATGTTTGATGGATGTTTGACGGATATTTGATTTAATATAATCAATAGATTGAAGGTTTAACACTTGGTGGAAATTAATCCTGGACATTTTAGAATAGATTTAAAGAAACACTTGTTTTATTTTTCCACAAATTAAATTATTTTATTGCTGAATATTGCCAACGCGTTTCGTCTTAGTTAGGACATCATCAGGGCACTAAATATTTACATAGAATCATACAATCACAAAAGGTGAAACAAAATAAAGTAGTGAATAAAAGTATTCACACGAACAAATAAATTTAATTAAAAATTAATTAAAAGTACAAAAAGAATAATTAAATTATTTTTAAACATGAGTGAATGTAAAAAGAAAAAAAATTGTTTGTATTTAAAAAACAACTATTTGTTAAGAAGTGGGCTATTATTTATTAAGTCGATTTGACAATTTAAAATATTTAAGCGCTTGTGCTTATTTATTTCAAAAATTTCGTATTTATCCAATACACGTCCAGCAGGTAAGCAATGTAAAAGAGACACATCATCCAATGAGCATCCATGTCCGGAATTTTGTAAATGTTAAAATGACAGCTTTCCACTCTATGATCGATCGCCTTCTAAGAGTTCCTATGAGCAAAATTGGTTTTAACAACGAAATAAAAATAATTAAGGACATTGCTGTAAAGAATGGATATGATATTCAAACAATCTACCATTTATTTCGGCTTAAATCTAGAAAACTGGCTTTACGATCAATTTTTCCCATTTCAGTCGAAAAGGAAACTCAAAGTTGGCGAAAGATACCCTACATATCTGGTGTTTCTGAAAAATTGTGTGGTCCACTATCTACAATAAATATAAAACCGGCTTTTTTCAATAATTTTACATTAAAAAATGCTCTCTGCAACAATAAAATTAGATCGAAAAAACAAAAATATTCCAAAAGCGGCGTATACAAGGTAACCTGCAAAGAATGTAATGGAATTTACATAGGTAAAACCTCAAGATCCCTATCAACAAGATTCAATGAACACATTAAATCTTCTGTGCGTCAAGAACCTTCCTCTGGACTAGCTCAACATTTACAAAAGTCCGGACATGGATGCTCATTGGATGATGTGTCTCTTTTACATTGCTTACCTGCTGGACGTGTATTGGATAAATACGAAATTTTCGAAATAAATAAGCACAAGCGCTTAAATATTTTAGCCCACTTCTTAACAAATAGTTGTTTTTTAAATACAAACAATTTTTTTTCTTTTTACATTCACTCATGTTTAAAAATAATTTAATTATTCTTTTTGTACTTTTAATTAATTTTTAATTAAATTTATTTGTTCGTGTGAATACTTTTATTCACTACTTTATTTTGTTTCACCTTTTGTGATTGTATGATTCTATGTAAATATTTAGTGCCCTGATGATATCCTAACTAAGACGAAACGCGTTGGCAATATTCAGCAATAACATAATTTAATTTGTGGAAAAATAAAACAAGTGTTTCTTTAAATCTATTCTAGGATGTTTGATGGTTGTTTGACGGATGTTTGACGGATGTTTGACGAATGTTTGATGGATGTTTGATGGATGTTTGACAGATGTTTGATGGATGTTTGACGGATGTTTGATGGATTTTTGATGATTGTTTGTTGGATGTTTGATGGATGTTTAATAGATGTTTGATGGATGTTTGACGGATGTTTAATGGATGTTTGATGGATGTTTGACGGATGTTTGATGGATGTTTGATGGATGTTTGATGGATGTTTGACGGATGTTTGACGAATGTTTGATGGATGTTTGATGGATGTAAGACGGATGTTTGACGGATGTTTGATGGATGTTTGATGGGTGTTTGATGGATGTTTGACGGATGTTTGATGGATGTTTGATGGATGTTTGATGGATGTTTGATGGATGTGTGATGGATGTTTGATGGATGTTTGATGGATGTTTGACGGATGTTTGATGGATGTTTGATGGATGTTTGACGGATGTTTGACATATGTTTGATGGATGTTTGATGGATATTTGACGGATGTTTGATGGATGTTTGACGGATGTGTGATGGATGTTTGATGAATGTTTGACGGTTGCTTAGTTTAGGCGAGAGCTCAGAGAAAGTGAATCTAAAAGTTTTGCGGAATTCACCACTAGCATAAATCCTAAATCTTCTGCTACCAAAATTTGGCAAAACATTCGACAACTTACAGGCAATCCCAATCCACTAAGAATATCGGGTATCCAATCAACGAACGAGTTTATTGCTGAACCAGCATAAATATGTAATATTTTTTCCCAAACTTGGTCTGAGTACTCAAAAGACGAAAATTTCCACTCGACCTTCAGAATCAAAAAAGATGAACCCCTCAATTATACCCCATATATACCCAACAATAATATTTTTGCTCTGCGAATCGAAGAACCTATTTCGTTGGTTGAATTTGAAGCATGTTTGCATAAAACCCAAGGAAAAACACCAGGTAGAGACAGAATTAGTTACCCCATGCTCAAAAATTTGCCCTTTGATGCTAAGCAAAGACTCGTCCGACTGTAAAAGATTGTTATTGATACCGCTGTTATCCCACAAAGTTGGAAAACTGCTACCCTTCTTCCAATACCAAAACCAAAAAAGAGGCTGGGTGCGACCCACACTAGTAACTTCCCATTAGTGCCCTCGGAAGCTAAAGGCCCAATGTTTTTTATTAAAAAATCGTCGATTCTCGGTCTTCGAAAACTTTATCAGGTGTTCAATAGGCAATTAAGTGAAGACCAAGGGAGACGGACACAATCCCGAAATTCTGAATCCAGAAAACCTAAAATCCCGAAAATCCAAAATCCCGAAAACCCAGAAGCCCGAAAACCCAAAACCCCGAAAACCCAGAATCCCGAAAACCCAGAATCCCAAAAACCCAGAATACCGAAAACCCAGATTCCCGAAAACCCAAAATCCTGAAAACCTAAAATCCCGAAAACCCAAAATCCAGAAAGGCCAAAATCCCGAAATTTTACTTGAAAAAAAAGGAAAAAGGTAAAAGGTTACAGCCATTACGTGATTTTTCTGACAAAGTTTTAGGCCAAATTCACATTACAGTTCTGATATCGATACATGATAAAGTATTTTAAAACAGGACACAATGAGTACCTACACATTCACATTCACTAACGCTTTCGCTCCTTTCAGTTTTTCTTATGTAAAAATATTTTATTGTAGCGATAGCGTATCGGTATCGGCCAAATAATGTGGATCTGGCATTATTGAAACTTAATCAAATAGTTTTAACAAATTAATGACTGTTTTGTCCCACAAATCTGAATCTTAGCTGAATTACGATAATTAAATCGTTTTTAAACCCTCTTCCGAGCTTCAGCATGTTGTTTTGTATTTAATATTCTGAATTTAAAAAAATAATTCTTAACTTTTATCGTGCTTTGCTTGTTTTGTGCCCTAGGCACATTATATTTCCAAAACTTTCGTACATTTAGTTTTTTTTATAAAAAATTGGTTTAAATTGATCATATAATTAAAATGGTAAGTGCACTCCATCTTCATTTAAAATAAAACATATAAAAGTTATATGGAAAATCTATGAACATATTTAGGAAACGTCTTTAAAGTTCTGATTTATTTTTGTTTTCTTCTTTATCTCGTTATGTTTTACTTAGTTCTTCAAAGCTAATTATTTTGCAGATGAAAATTTTAACACAGTTTTTGCCTTTCCCATATAGGTAAGATAGAACAGAAATTATGAACATCAAAAATCTAGAAATACTTTTCCTGAAATTGAAATCCCGAAAAATTATATAAAATGAAAAATTTGCGCAAATTTTTCATTTTATATAATTTTTCGGGATTTCAATTTCGGGATTCCAGGATTCTGGGTTTTCGGGATTTTGGGTTTTCGGGATTTTGGGTTTTCGGGATTCTGGGTTTTCGGGATTTCGGTTTTCGGGATTCTGACCCCAACCCGAAGACCAAAGATTGGTTTGCCTTCGAGATATTAGAGAAAAATATTGTTGAATAATGTTTGTAACCTTTTTCTATAAAAAAACTGTTTGTTAATTTTTGTTTACAAAATTGAACTATATGTAGAGTAAAATTATCCCAATGCCCATATAATTGTTCTAAAGATATTTGAGACTAAAAAAATGTTCAACAATTTTTGATAGTTAAAGTTTCTTGTATTTTTTCGCTTAAAAAAACAGTTTGTTGATTTTTTTTTGCAAAACTTATCCTTTATCAATTTATTATAATCTAGTATATAGAATGAAATAACCCCGAAGCCAATATCATTGTTAGTTCTCAAGGTATTTGAGGCAAAAAACAAGTTTTCAACAATTATTGATAAAATTGCTTGCAGTTTTTTTCACTTAAAAAAAACTGTCAATTCAATATTTTTTATTTAAATTAAAATTATCTCAAAGTCAGTATCATTGTTTGTTCTCGAGATATTTGAGCCAAACAACTTTTTTCAACAATTTTTAGCAACTTTTTTCTTATTAAAAAAACTATAGGTTGATATGTTTTTATATTTTTACCAATTTCTTATTACGTCAATATGCATAGAATAAAATTAACCCGAAGTCGATAGCATGATTCGTTCTCAAGATATTCAGGACTGAAAAAATTCCACAACTATTTTTTAAAACTGCTATAGTAAAAAAAAACCGCTCATTTAATTTTTTTAAAAGTCCTTTCAGCACGTTATGAAACTTCTATCTATAAAATAAAATTTATCCGAAGTCGATATCTTTAATCGTTCTTTAGATATGGTGGACGAAAAAAAGCGATGGAACGTACGAACGTACGTACAAGCACAGACATCTTTCTAAAAATTATGGATTCCAATTCTAGGGAGCTCAAAACGTGAAGATATGTCAAAATTTTCGATTCGACAAATCGGATCAATTACAAAAACTTCCCATGGGAAGTTAAAAATATTAAAAATAAGATTCAATGTTTCAGAAATTCCCCCCCCCCCCGCTTCAGAGGGCGAGGGGGAAGATACAACTTTGCCCCATACATTTTGTTTCTTAGAATATGCCTTAAAGCCATCCCCTAAAATATTATTGATGAATTAAGGGACACCCTGTATATACATACCTACAATAATATTTATGCTGACATTGGCTTTGAGAATCTTTTTTTTTTAATCGATTTTGAGTTTTCAATTTTTCCCAAACAAACACAAATTCACAATTGGACATGTGTACGTAACAAAGGACAGAAAAAATTCAAATCAAGAGTACATACATACAAACATAATATGTCTTTAAGTCACTTATTTTCAATAAACGTTTAGTTATAATTCTTAATATTTCTTTCTTCACCATTCATTGCATCTGATATTCGGATTCAAAATATTACCGCCAAAATCCTTGCGAAGAAGAAGGAAAGCTTAAACCAAAATAAATTCACCAATACATACATACATAGGAACATAACTAAAGAAAACGGAAATAGAACCAAAAAGGAATCCTTTCCACTTATCTTCTCATTTTGATGGCCTATGCTTGTCCTTTTTGTGGCAGATGGCTTTTAGAATATTTTTTTCTGTTTTATTTTGGTTTTTCTCTTTTCTTTTTTTGTGTGCAAGTTTATTCTTGAATTTTAAAGTAAAGCACTGACCTAGAAGCTACATATATTTGAATGAGAAATTTCGTTTTCAAACCTTATCAATTATTTCTTAAACAATAGTGTTTGGAGTCATTTTCTTTTCTTAAAATATTTGAGAAGAAACAACATTTTCAACAATTGGGTACCGCAAGAGCTCATGGAGAACCAAGGCCTAGTGACTTACAACTCACATCCATTCCTGTGTGCGTGTTTGTTGGCAGGAATGGAGGGGACCTATAGTTTTTTACCGAGTCCGAACGGCTAAATGAGAAGCACTTTTCTATGACAAGTATACTCTTGGAGGATTTGTCAGTTCCTCGCAAGAGGCAGGACCTCGAATAAAACATTTCTGTTTTTAGGTGGCATGGCTGGGAATCGAACCCACACCTTCGGCATGACAGTCCTACGCACTAACCATCAAGCCACGAGGTACTACAAAATCGCTAATTATAAGAAAGTGTGAAAAAATAAATTAACCCGAAGACAATATTATTGTCTGTTCTTAAGATATTTGAGACGAAAAAATTTTTTCAACAATTATTGGTAAAACTGCTTGTAGTTTTTTTCGCTTTAAAAAAAAATGTAAGTTGAATATTTTTACAAATTTTACCAATTTTTTATATAAACTTGTGTATAAAATAAAATTATCCCAAAGCCAATATCATTGTTAGTTCTCAAGATACTCCAGCCGAAAAACTTTTTTCAACAATTTTCAGCACTATTTTTTTAATTTAAAAAAAAACTATAAGTTTATCTGTTGTCATATTTTTACTTATTCTTTATTACGTCAATGTGCGTCGGATAAAATTTACCCGAAGTCGATAGAATCATTTGTTCTTGAGATATTCGAAACTAATGAAATCTAACAACCCTTTTTTTAAATCGCTATAGTAAAGAAAACACTGATTGAATTTTTTTAAAGTCCTTTCAGCACATAACGACATTATCGACCGAGGTCGATATCTTTATTCGTTCTTGAGATATGGTGGACGAAAAAAAGCGATGGAGCGTACGAACGTACGAACGTACGTACAAACACAGACATTTTTCTAAAAATGATGGATTCCGATTCTAGGGAGCTCGAAACGTGAAAATATGTCAAAATTTTCGATTCGACAAATCGGACCAATTACAATAACTTCCAATGGGAAGTTAACAAAGACAAAGTTTTAATCGATGGATACCGCCCTATATCTCTCATATCTTGCCCTTCTAAAATTCTGGAAAAAACTGTTGCACAACGACTTATGTGGTATGTTGAAACAAAAGTAATGATTTCCCCTAATCAAGTGGCTTTTAAAACAAACAGAGGATGTATTGACGCTCAACTCCACTTAGATCAAAGGGCACGGTAGTGCCCAGCCAAGTTCGTTATTATATTTCCAAAGCATTATCTTCCAAAAACCATGTATCCGTTCTCTCGCTTGACTTCGAAAAAGCCTTTGACCAGATTGGTTTGCATATAGTGCTCGATAAACTCAAATCATGGGATGTTGGAAACAAAATTTTTAGCTATGTCAGATCTTCTTTACAAAAACAAATGATTGTTTTTCCAGCGCTCACTCATTGCATAATGGTATTCCCCAAGGATCTCCATTATCGGTTGTCTTGCTTTTGATGACATTTCAACTATATTGAATAACTATAAACTATTAGAAAGCTGTTTTTATGCAGATGACATTTATATATTAGGCAAAATCAATGATTTAAATTGTAGCAGTACGAAGCAACAACGATGGCAACACTTAATTTTGGAAACATCAGAGCCCACCATACCAACTATGTACCACAGGCACATCACACCATGCACCATCATTATTTACTACGAGTACATAATCAGCTTCACAGTTCCTGCCGTTACTTTTCCAGTTTCATCTTATGTTTTTCATTCGATATAAATCGTCAAGCAATTTATGTTAGCTCGCTCAGTCTTCCATTAGTATTTGTACCGAAAGAATCAATAAAGCATTATTTCTTATTTTATTAAACTATTTTGTTTTCTGGTTTCATTTAGCTAAACTGGTGACCCCGACGAAGCTTGGAATAAAATATTTTGTCAACCTTTTGTAAAAAGCGCATCATCATGTCAGAAACTGATAATAAAGAGAAAGACGAAACACAGCGAACGGATAATCATCATGATAGTTACCCGCCTTCTACAGTTGACTCTTCATACGTTTTTCACACTTCTCGCATAAAAACCCAGGAGTTTTTTACTTCAGATCCAGAACTGTGGCTTTATTTACTGGAATCACAATTTACGGTGAATCGCATCACATCGGACACCTCCATGTATCACACCGTGGTTTCACAACTAAACCAAGTCGTGGCGGAGAAGGTTAGGGCTTTTTTACGAAATAACCCGGCGTCTGGAAAATACTCTGCCCTCAAGCAGAAATTAATTGAAGAGTTTACGCCTAGCCATCAAGGTAAAATCAAGAAGTTACTGTCGCAAATGGAGCTTGGCGATAAAAAACATTCACATTTACTCGAAGACATGCGAAACTTAGCTGGTGAGACTGTGGACGACAAATTTCTTGCAAGGCTTTGGCTGGGGTGTTTGCCTATCACTTTGCAACAAATTTTATCTCCTTGGAATGACGAGCCACTGGACAAAGTAGCAAAAATAGCAGATGGAATTGTTGAGACGACGAATGTGGTATCAGTAGCTGCTACGAGTACATCACAGGGCAACAGATTACGAAATGTCGACGAGTCTCCTATCGAAAAATTATCTGCAAAGATGGATGACATTTCTAAACGTTTGCGCATGATGGAACAACGAAACCGACGTGACCGAACACCTTCACGCACCAGAAATCGACAGCAACAAGCCAATTCGAATGAAAAATGCTGGTTCCATAAGAGGTTTGCCGAGAAAGCAACAAAATGCCGACCACCATGTTCATTCCATTCGGAAAACTAAGTAGCCGGGCTCATTTTAAGGTGACTGAGCTTGGTGCTACTTCCGCTCGCCTATTCATATACGACGAAACCACTGGACGCAACTTCCTCATTGACACTGGCGCAGACGTGTCCATCATCCCACCAATGAAAGGTACACGTAGCTATGGTAAAAACGAGAGCAACATGCAACTTTACGCTGCCAATGGATCGCAGATCAAATCCTATGGGCAAGAACGATTTGTTTTATCGCTTGGTCTTCGAAGAAAGTTGTCTTGGTATTTCACTGTAGCTGACGTAAAAGTTTCAATAATTGGCGCGGATTTTCTAAAATTTTACGACTTATCAGTTGACTTGCACCGTCGAAAACTTGTCCACAATTCAACAGAAACGTTTGCGCTGGGACCATCGATTCCTCTGACGCCCCGCAGGTAACACTTATAGACCATAGTAATAAATTTTCATCTATTTTAAGGGATTTTAAAGAAATTTACGATGACCAGCCAATCAGAAGAGCACAAATCAAGACCAACGTGACACACTGCATTCTAACAAAAGGCCCTCCAGTCACAGCCAGACCAAGACGCCTCCCACCTGAAAAACTAGCCGCTGAAAAGCTAGAATTTGAAGAGCTCATGGCACTGGGGATCTGTAGGCCATCCAAAAGCAATTGGGCCTCACCTCTACATATGGTACCAAAAAATTTACAGATTTCACTCCTTGAGTAACGATGGGGACATTGAAAATGACTTGCTAATGCTAGATAAATCCTTAATCTTTATAATTTATACAATCTTTTTTCTCTTTTAAATTTTATCTTTACCAATTTATACATACATATCAATTTAGTTCATCTTTTTTATGAAGACCAATCCAAAAATTATATTGAACTAAGAAAACTAAAAATTTGTTAAACAAACTTTATTCGCACTTCCATCTTTACTTGCGCTTAGTTACACCAAATTGTTTTTTTTTTCTTCAGCTTTAAAAATAATTAAGGAAGGATAATTTTTAAGCCGTTAATCCAACAAAAATCGGAGCTCTTAATTGCTTAATACATACATTTAATTTTCCCTCCGTTTTATCTTCAACCAAATTTTGATTCTTCCCTAAGCGCAAAATGATGTTAGCATATATATAACTACTTTATTTCCTATTTCGTCCTGTATTCGTTTTTCGTTTTCCAAAATCATGTTATTTGTAACACTAAATAAAATTATATTTTCCAAAAAACAAATATTTAATGTTGGTAGTTGTTACCTCTCCCCAAAATTTGTCTTCTCTTATTCCCACTGTAGTTTTTTTATTTTGTTTCATTTTCAAATATACAAAAGAGGTGTTTTCTTTTTGTTATTTTATTGACCCACATAAATTATTTTCCCGCTTGTCTTCTAATCTTATATTTTTCATTTACTTCGTGCGGTACCTTACTTTTTTCTTTTTGATTTAGCTTTGTGGTAGCACCAAACAAAAATTAAAAATTTCTACACCTATTGCTTGTTTATTTCGGTCTGTATTTGAATAGATTTTTCCTAACTCGTGTAACTGTTTAATTGTGGTAGGCAACGCTAACTTATATTTGATTTTCCCTCAAATATATGCCTACAAACGAATTTTCAACGCTGCTGTTTGGTACGTGTCAGAAAAATTCTATTTTTCTTATGCCCTTTGTAGTTTTTTTTTTTAATTTTGGGGTTTATTACGAGTCTTTTCGAAAAAACTCGGCAAGACAAAAGTCAACCAAAAATTCTTGATGGACTTAAAATTTCTATCAAATAGGAAAATATTTACTAATACAAATTAGCAATAACGATAAATCGACTTTTAGTCTAATTAACCAGTCTGTTTTGAAGAGACTCTTGCAATACGGTCCTTTATTGCATTTTCAAAAAGAGGCTGGTTGTGACCCACACTAGTAACTTCCAATTTGTGGTGCCCCGGAAGTTAGAGGTCCAATGTTATTTTTTTGTATTCAACAATTTTTGGTATAGTTTTTGTATTTTTTTTTTTTGCATTAAAAAAAAAACAGTTTGTTGAATTATTATACAAAACCTACCGATTGTCAATTATAATCTAGTACATACATATATAGAAGCCCGAAACCAATATGATTATTTGTTCCTAACATATTCGAGACTAAAAACAATTCAACATTTTTTGGTAAGGTTTTTTTTATTTATAGAAAAAAAATACCCAAAAGCTAATATCATTGTTTGTTCTCAAGATATTTGGGACGAACAAAAATTTTCTACAATTTTGTTAAGTTTCTTGTAGTTTTTTCGATAAAAATAATTATTTGTTGAATATTTTTACAAATTTTATCAATCATTTATTATAAACTCATTTAAAGAATAAAATTAGCCTGAAGTCAATATCATTGTTTGTTCTCAAAATATTTGAGATGAAAAAATATTTTCCACAATTTTTGGTGAAGTACCTATCTTGTAGTTCTTTTTCACTTAAAAAAAAAAACTTTTTGTTGAATTTTTTTATAAATCCTATCAATTATCAATTCTAATCTAGTGTGTGGACTTAAATTAACCCGATGTCATGTCATTATCTGTTCTCAAGATTTGTGAGGCAAAAACCAATTTTTTAATAATTAGTGTGTAGAATTGCTTGCAGTTTTTCGCTTAAAAAAAAACTATTAATCCAATATTTTTTAAAATTTTATCAATTTGTATCTATAAACTAGCGTATAAAATAAAATAACCTCGAAGCCAATATCATTGTTTGTTGTCAAGATATTCGAACCAAACAACTTTTTTCAACAATTTTCATCTACATTTTTTTTATTAAAAAAAAACTATAAGTTGATATACTTCTATATTTTAATCAATTCCTTATTACGTCAATTTGCGTAGAATAAAATTAACCTGAAGTCGATTTGTTCTCGAGATATCTGAGACTAAGGAAATTTGAACTGCTTCTTGAATTTATTGAAAGGTCCTTTCTGCTTGTAATGAAACTACTGTGTATACAATAAAATCCATCCGAAGTCGATATCTTAATTCGTCCTTGAGATACGGTGAACAAAAAAAGCGAAGGAACGTACGAACACACACAGACATCTCTCTACAAAAATGGAATCCGATTCTAGGGAGCGAAACGTGAAGATAGGTTAAAATTTTTATTTAGACAAATCGGACCATTTACAATAACTTCCAATGGGAAGTTAAAAAACTATAACTTTTTTATGTTTTAGTTTTGTGATTTTATTGACCTATATTTGTATTCACACTTGTAGGTATTCTTATTTCATATTTTTCATTTTCTTCGTTAATCCATCTAATCATAGCTAAACAAAACACAACAGTAAAATAATAAACAAACAAAAAACCCCCAACAAATATCCTAACGAACCTACCTGAAAACTAAACATCCCACATGCATTCTATCCTACTTACCTTTCACGCACATCGCATTCCATACTATTAATAAAAAAAATATTTACCGGCAAGCAGCGCAAACAAACCTCCCAACTCCAAGGCATCTTTGCAACTGAAGACAGACTGAACACTGAACACTGAAATGAACAGTCTCTTATAATAAACTACTAGACAGATATCAGGGATGAAATCGTGTTTCAGCAATGTATCAAAATATAAAAGGAAAGTGTATCGAATTGTACTTTTTGATTTGATTTGATAATATTTTGTCCACATTTGCTGTTGTATGAACGTATGTAATATTTCTATATCCAAATAATTAAAAAACAACTTAGCTGTTTATGTTAATTAACATATAAAGTACATACATACTTACATATGCGAAACTTTTATAACAAAACTGTAGGAATTTGTTGCAATACCCTTCGATTTTGCGAGATTTAAATTTTATAAATTTAATGTTTTCGATTTTTTATTGCGAGATTGTTGAAACCGGTATTTTGTAGATGCCATTTTCTCGAACAAACTGTATTAATCATTTTTATTTCTTCTGTTATATCGATGTCAGCCTCGGTTCACAGTATACATTTTGTGAGGTCAGATGATTTTCTTTTTAATTTACTTTATCTTTTTCGTTGAATGCAAAAGTGGAGTACTTTAGCAAAGTGGAGTGTATCGAAAAAAGTACAATCTTATCGACTTTTGCAACCCTGGCAGAGATAGAAAGAAATCTTCAATGAACTATGGGACTATATTTTTGTGCTCTGTTTATTTGGGCTGTTTGTCCGCACAAAAACTTGCAAATCGACGACGATGAATTTTAGGAATATTGATTAAAGATTTAGTACCACTTTTTAATTAATTGTATTTTCGATTTGTGAAGCTTATATAGAACGTACAGCAACGTATGATATATCAAAATAATTTTCAATTATTCAAGCTGCTAATAAAACAAAAACTAATTGTCTAGGTGCACAGATTAAAGAGTTAGTAGGTGATATGTAAATGAACAGAAATATGTTATTATCTCGGCTTAGGTACGATTAAAAAAATCAAATTTTACATGTTATATGTGAATCTATATAATCTATCTCCGGTATGAATTTGAGATTTTTAAATGCAACCATTTAAAAGATAAAAAATAATAACTGCGAAAAATCGATCAACAAAAATTATATAAAATATATAAAATATAAAAAAATACTAGGTATCAAAATTTCCTGAAACGAAACAATTTGTTATTTATTATCTTTCTTAAACTATACAATTTAGTACAATCAGCCTTAACTCTGATGTGTAGCATTTGTGAGCCATCTTTTTTAGAACTTTGAACTTACAACCAATAATATCTCACTTTGTAGATTTTTTGGAATTGCAAAATATATGTACAAAATTGTTATATTAAACTTAACCATCGATAAACAAAAAAAAATATTACTCTGGCACTTCTCATTTGTTTTCTTTTTTTGTTCGACCATTTCACATAAAACCATATTTTAAAAAACGTCATATTGCACCTCTACATTATTTTCCTATCATAAACATTTTCAAAGAATTTCCAACGCTTAGATTTAGTTTTAGAAGCACAATGCACTGCTGAGTGCTGACTGCACTAGCTCTTGCATTTTATAATTATAGTAATACCTATGTATAGTTAAAACTTATATTGTTCACTTTAGAAACACCAACCAAAAATTCAACCGTACCCTCCCTATCCGCCTGCAATCATCTTCTATACATATTTGTTCATTCCAAAATGAATGGTAACACCACCAAAAATTCGATCTTATCCCCCTTATACGCCAGCGTTCATCTCATATACACACTTGTTCACTTTATTCATTTTAGTAACACCATAATTTACTCAAAACGACCCTATAAACATTTTCAATGTTAAAAAGATTCTACATGGCGGCCATGTGGTGATTATAGGCGTCTCAACTCGGCGACTGTACTCGACAAATATCCAGTGCCCCATATTCAGGACTTCGCCCACATAGTGCACGGCCGAAGTGTTTTCAGCACAATCGACCTGAAGAAGGCCTATCACCAAGTCCCAGTTGAGCCGAGCAATATCCCTAAGACGGCTATTATAACGCCCTTTGGGTTATATGAATTCATGTTTATGACATACGGGCTACGGAACGCAGCCCAAACGTTCCAGAGGTTGATCGATGAGGTACTTCGTGGTCTGGATTTTGCGGTTGCCTACATAGAACGACATCCTGATAGCTTTTGAAACTTTGGCAGAACAGGAACACCATCTTCGCGTCATTTTTAAACGACTTCAAGACAACGGTTTGATCATCAACCTGTCCAAGTGTATGTTTGGCAAATCTGAAGTCCAGTTCCTCGGCCATTTGGTTCTTCCCGAAGGAATAACGCCTTTACCATCTAAAGAAGCCGCTATTCAAGACTTCAAGAAGCCCATTGTAGCCAAAGACTTACGACGCTTTATAGCTCTGATCAATTTCTACAGAAGATTCATCCCAAACGCCATTGCCATTCAAAATCGCTTACAAGATTTAATTAAAGGGAATGTAAAGAACGACAACCGTAAAATAACGTGGACATCTGATGCCGAATCCGCATTTGAAGAATGCAAAGCAGCACTTTGTAACGCAACAATGTTAGCTCATCCAGCGAGGAATTCTGAAATTTCAATAGCTGTAGATGCATCAGATTTTGCCATTGGTGCCGTGTTGCAACAAACTGTAAACGCAGTTACAAATCCTTGGTCTTTTTTCTCGAAAAAACTGTCTTCATCACAGAGAAAACATTCGACGTACGACCGTGAATTGCTGGCTATTTACGAAGCTATAAAATACTTTCGTCAGCTAGTTTTCGCGTTCCTACAGAAGGCAGATTAAGCATCGCCCAGAAGTGCACGCTGATTGGATTTCATCAGCCAGTTTTCGACCGACATACGCCACGTTGCTGGAAAAGAAAACATAGTTCCTGACATGCTGTCTAGGATCGCATCAGTAGAAGCCAAAAACAACATCGATTTCCGCCAGCTTGAAGCAAACCAAAAGATCGACCCGGAGTTGCAGGCGTTGCTGAGCGACAACAAAACGTCACTTGTGCTTAAGGCAGTCAAAGATGCAGTAACATCAAACACCATTATTTGTGACGTATCAGGTACGTACTTAAGACCTTTCGTTACTAAACTTTTTCGAAGTATTGTCCTAGAAAAAATCCATGGTTTGGCACACTGTGGTACACTTGCGACTATAAAGCTGGTTCAACAACGATTTATTTGGCCAAAAATGCGTCAAGACTGCAGAAAATTCGTCAAAGAATGCATTGCATGTCAGAGGGCAAAAATTCAACGACACAATCGGGCTCCATTGCAACCGTATGACGAGCCCACGGAGCGTTTTGACCATCTACATATAGATTTGGTGGGCCCTTTGCCACCTTCAAATGGTTCCACGTATATGCTTACAATCATCGACAGGGCAACTCGTTGGCCGGAGGCAGTCCCCATTAGCGACATAACCGCAGAAAGCGTAGCAAAAGCGTTTGTAGCAGGATGGATATCACGTTTTGGCGTCCCATCATGCATCACATCAGACAGAGGACGGCAGTTTGAATCATCTTTGTTCAAACAACTGAACAAGATCCTAGGTGTTTATCACTTGCGCACAACAGCTTACCACCCGCAAGCGAACGGGATGATAGAACGGTGGCATCGTTCTTTAAAAGATGCGTTTAAAGCTAAGATGACAGCCAACTGGTCGTGTGATCTGCCTTTGATATTGCTCGGGCTTCGTGTGGCCTACAAAGAAGACTTTAATGCAACACACGCCGAGATGTTGTATGGTAAGGCACTTAAAATACCTGGTAAATTTTTTACTTCTCGACAGGAAAATATTTGCGATAGCGACTTCGTCCGCCAGCTCTCAACCTCTCTGAGAAAGTTGCAACTAAGAAGCAAGGTCCACCATGGATCATCAACTAATTTTGTCGTTCAACCTGACCTAGCCACTTGCAACCACGTTTTCATACGGGTAGATGCAGTTCGCAAACCTCTCCAGCCAACATACAATTGACCATTCAAGGTTGAAAGACGTTACCAAAAATATTTCAAAGTAAACATCAACGAAACTGTGCAGAAGGTTTCCATCGATCGCCTGAAGGCCGCCTTCATCGCAGTTGAAGAACTCTGCACGACACCTAGGTGTACACCACTAGCTCCAACTCCAAGGCCATATAGAACTCGAGCTGGTAGGCTTGTGAAATTGCGAACCTGAAGGCCTCTCAGACTTGAGGGGGAGTAGTGAAGCAGTACGAAGCAACAACGATGGCAACACTTAATTTTGGAAACATGAGAGCCACACCATATCAACTATGTACCACAGGCACATCACACCATGCACCATCATTATGTACTACGAGTACATAATCAGCTTCACAGTTCCTGCCGTTACTTTTCCAGTTTCATCTTATGTTTTTCACTCGATATAAATCGTCAAGCAATTTATGTTAGCTCGCTCAGTCTTCAATTAGTATTTGTACCGAAAGAATCAATAAAGCATTATTTCTTATTTTATTAAACTATTTTGTTTTCTGGTTTCATTTAGCTAAAAAATAAATGTAAAACTCTATTCGATAGTGCTGTAAATGATATTTTAGAATTGTCTTTAACTTCTGGAGCAAACTTATCTTTACAAAAATGGAAGATCTTACATGTTTGCAGAAAAATTTATTGCCCTGAAATTATGTTAAGTATAAATAATGTACAAATTGCTAATGTTAAAAGATGTATACGCAGATCTACGCAAGTAACTTTGGATGCTTATATCTCGAGAACCAAATATTGTAGAAGGTTCTGGTTTTCAGTTTTGGAGAGCTCTTGAAAATCTCTCTCGATTTCTGAAAAGACCTTTCCAAACCCTATAAGCATATGCAAGCCAAATTTTTGTTCATGGTCTGGTTGAGAAAATATTCGCATCCAAAGTGTTTTCACCGATTTTCTGCTCCAACTACTTACCTTATTGTCTTTGGGTGGTGATAATTTGGAATCCATGCCGTGTAGAAGGCAAAGAAATCAGAAATCGAGAGAGATTTTCAAGAGCTTTCCAAAACTGAAAACCAGAACCTTCTACAATATCTGGTTCTCGAGATATAAGCATCCAAAGTTACTTGCGTAGATCTGCGTATACATGCGTAGAATTGCGAAGAAATTCGTAGATCTGCGTAGATATGCGTAGACTTGCGATAGCTTTTTGTATTTTTAATAAAATAAATTACAGTGCACATCAATGGAAAGGTCTATTCAAACCCTATCGACACACCCAAACCAATATTTTTTTCATGTCGTTTGAGGAAATAATCGAACAAAAGTTTTTTTACCGATTTTCTGCCCCAAACGCAATACGCAATCCGTTAGATGCGAATATCTTTGCGTAGATATGCGTAGACTTGCGATAACTTTTTGTATTTTTAATAAAATAAATTACAGTGCACATCAATGGAATGGTCTATTCAAACCTTATCGACACACCCAAGCCAATATTTTTTTCATGTCGTTTGGAGAAATAAACGAACATAAGTGTTTTTACCTATTTTCTGCCCCAAACGCAATCCCCAACGCAATCCGTTAGATGCGAATATCTTTCGGACCGAGCTTTCAAAATTGTTGCAGTTTTCAGTACTGAACAGGAAATTAACACACTTTTCCAAAAATGTAAAAATTTCATTATGAAAATTTTTCATGGAATTCGAAGAAAAGCATGGACTAACCCCTTGCCGTTTTTTCAAACAAAAATGACTTTTTTTCAAAGTTAATGAAATAAATCTCGCCATACGTTTTAAGAAAGGTCTATTCAAACCCTATAAGCATATGCAAGCCAAATTTTTTTCATGGTCTGGTTGAGAAAATATTCGCATCCAAATTGTCTTTACCGATTTTCTGCCCCAATTACTTACCTTATTGTCTTTGGGTGACGATATTTCAGAATATATGCCTTGTAGAAGTCGAGAGAGATTTTCAAGAGCTTTCCAAAACTGAAAACTAGAACCTTCTGCGATTTCTGGTTCTCGAGATATAAGAATCCAAAGTTACTTGCATAGATCTGCGTATATATGCGTAGAATTGCGTAGAAATGCGTAGATCTGCGTAGAAATGAGTGAATCTGCGTAGATCTGCGTAGATATGCGTAGACTTGCGATAGCTTTTTGTATTTTTAATAAAATAAATTACAGTGCACATCAATGGAAAGGTCTATTCAAACCCTATTGACACATCCAAGCCAATATTTTTTTCATGTCGTTTGAGGAAATAATCGAACATAAGTGTTTTTACCGATTTTCTGCCCCAAACGCAATACGCAATCCCCAACGGAATCCGTTAGATGCGAATATCTTTCGAACCGAGCTTTCAAAATTGTTGCGGTTTTCAGTGCTGAATAGGAAATTAACACTCCTTTCCAAAAATGTAAAAATTTCATCATGAAAATTTTTCATGAAATTCGATGAAAAGCATGGACTAACCCCTTGGCGTTTTTTTTTCAAACAAAAATGACTTTTTTTCAAAGTTAATGAAATAAATCGTGCCATCCCAAGTAACAATTTTAGCTGCTCAAATGCTTTAACAGCGCTCTTAGAGCAAATCTTAAGGCTCTTTGATGTCAAAAGAAGCTCCAGATGCGCTTCTAAAACAAGTGTAAAGCATGTTTACAGCAAATTCATTGAGTTTGAGAGCTAATTTTTGTTCGAAGCCAGCTTTTCATCAGTGGCTAGTATTGCTTTGAAGCTCTCAGGTTCACGATTTGGAAGTCTTTAAAGCAACATTTTTGACAGCACTTTGTTTGTATTAGCTAAGATAATACAAATGATGAATTAAAATAATATTAGGGAGATATATTTCATATGTGTGATAGTAGCAATCGAAAACATCATGTGATGTTGCGCAAATTAATTAAATATTCAGAGAGAAAATGTCGTAGTTAGAAATAAAATTAATATTTGTGAGTTCCATGTAAGTGATTTTTTAGTGCGCGTTTAGTTTTGTCACAATTGTACTGAAGGTACTTCGAAAAATAACAGCGCACTTTCGAAATTATTTATATAACGCTGTGAAATATTTAAAAAAGTTTACCTTAACAGTGTAAAAAATTGATAAATAAATCAAAGGGCACGGTAGTTCCCAGCCAAGTTCGCTGCACTACACCCTTTTTACAGGAACAAGCTCAGGCGATTTTCAACCCCCCTCTAACTTCAGTACCAATAAAGTCAGAAACTTCAAATTCGGAGTATTTGCTGAACTGATCAAACACAGGTGGCTCACCAAATTTCAACCCTTTAGCATTAGTAGTTCCCAAGATATAGGACTACTAAAATCGCAAAAACCGTAACTGACTGACACACTGACTCACTGACTGACTGACTCACTGACAGATCATCAAAATTATGGAGCACTTCCCGACATCGTAGAAACTTGAAATTTCGCACAACGGTAGGCCTTGTGGTACATACAAAGGAAAAAATCGAAAATCTGCAATTTTCTATTCAGGGGGCGTGGCATCCACCCACTTTCTGAAATAATCTATAAATTATATAGAGCCTTTCATATTGTTGCAGAATAATGAAAATTGGTAAGTTGGTAGGGTTTGAGGTACTTAGAAAGAAAAAAAATTGAAAAATTGGAATTTTCCATAAAGGGTGCGTGGCATCCATCCACATTCTTAAAAATTCTTATAAATTATATGGAGCACTTCCAATTGTTGTAGAACGATGAAAATTGGTAGGTCGGTAGGACTTGAAGTACTTAGAAAGGAAAAAAATCGAAAATTTGGACTTGTCCATTCAGGGGGAATTGGAATTGTTTCGATATTACTCTACTTAAGATATTTGATATAAAACTTCATGAACTTAAAACTTGGCATATATCTTAGATCTCATTACTGTTTTTGGCTGACTTTTTACGCACAAGTTTCTTGTATACATAAGAACTTGGCTCCTTTTTTAACATTTATGTTTTTGTTGTGATTTAAAATATCATGAAATGAAATATTTTTGTTTTCATTGCAATTATTTGTAAAATTTTATTGTGTTTTTGTTGAAAGGAAAGATTGTGCATTCGTTTAAAATAAATAAAGAAAATTATTGAATGATTTTTTTTTCCGTCGCCATAGTTTTTATTATGAACATTATGTAGTTTGTCTTCAACCGAGCTCTTCTAGAGCTAGTTTCCACATGAAATGAGAGTTTCAGTACTTAAAAAGTAGGGTGTTCAGAAATTGAAAGTCATTGACTGATTCTAATTTGTGGACAAAATTTCTTTTTTATTTAAATTATATTCAACATTGAAGTGCATTACGGTTTCTTAGGAAGGAAGCAAGTACTTTTGCGACTCAGCCATAGATTTAATATTATTTAAAACCTTTTTTAAGTAAATTGTTAAATTGATTTTAATAAAAAAAAATGTGAATTTAGCATCTAATTTGATTTTTGTGGTGCATACTCGGTATTCACCAGAAAGGGAAAAGAATACATGTATTTTCTAGTTTTGGTGTAATTTTTCCTGTTGAAGTCATGGCTATTATATTTTATTGGGGAACACCCTCATATTGAGTAGAAGTACTTTATTTGAGAGAGGCTTAGTATCAAGCTCTATAGTCGATTTGTCGTAGCTCTATCGAGTCTTCACATTTCCTAATGCTCAGAGATATATATGACAATGCTCAGAGAGATTTCAACCGCATGCGCTAGAGTTAACAAGAGTTTGTTTGAAAGTATTAGTAATTTAACTCTACAGCCGTTTTTTGTGTAGCTTTTGAAATGCTTAATATCCAAATTTTGTTTCATGGTCTGGTTGAGAAAATATTAGCATCCAAAGTGTTTTTACCGATTTTCTGCCCCAACTACTTACCTTATTGCCTTTGGGTGGCGATATTGTTACGGTAAGATTTACCGCAACAAAAACCTCTCTTCCTGTGGTTCTTAAAACCTTCTTCCGACTATGTTGTTGGTCACAGTCTAACTCTCATTGTCTGTTTTCCCCTCCACCCCAAACCAATCCCATTTTTCTACCCACAATTTTGTCCGTTGTCCTCTGGGAGCTTGAGAGTGGCTCGGGGAGGATGACAAAACTAGGTTCGTCGTATTCTCCAGTATATCGTGTTGAGCCAGCGGATGGGCTGGAGACTCACACGCCATCTTTAATCTAAACTAGGAAGCTTATCGAAACCTGAAATTGAAAACATACACGGCATACTTAATGCGGACTTCGAACAACGTAACATCAACATAAACTTAACTTAAACTTTTCTTTTTTTTAAACATGGCGCCAAGCCCAGCCTAAATGTTTAACTTTAACTTTTATTTTTAACTTTGAATAAACATCGACCGCATAAAAGAATGGAACGCTAAACGCTACTCCCTTCATTCCCCAAATCTGCACAAAGGTCCACCGAATAGTAGATTGCGCGATAGATAGTTTGTTTTGAGTTTTTGCCTTCCTCCTTCGTTTCCTCAAAAAGGTTTAGAAAATTGTTAAAAGAAAATATTTGCCTTCTTCAAATAATTTTCAAAAGTTAGAAATGTAGAGTAGCTGAGAGAATGCTCAGAATTATGTTTTCAACTTTTTATAGTTTTGTATTCTTTTCTCAAAGTATAGATTATTGTGAATATGTCTTGCTCCGGCCTTGGATTCGTCAAGTTTTGGGACAACGCCAACAACTTGGGGAATCCATTGAATGTGTGAGTGAGAGATAGTTTCGTTGGAACTCAACCTCGGAGTGGAACCGTAACAGAGTTCCACGAAAACCATATGTATGTGCGTGAGAATGTGTGAGTGAAAGAGAGGCCGGTAGAAGACAAAGGCTAGGCAGAAACAACCACTTCTTGGTTGACCTGAATAGCCGATAGAGGTTTTAAAAAACTTTGAGAAAGAAAAAAAATAAATAGAAAGTTGGAAAATTTGAAAAGCTAAACAAAATTAGATTTGAGAATTTTAAAGTGAAAAGTTTTTTTGAAAGTTGTTCGAGGAAGGAGTCATTTTGGGAAATAGAAAACTCGCTTTTAAGAAAGGAGTTTTGCAACGCCAGAACGGGGCGAATAGGAATATTGGAGGAAAAGGAGAAGGAAGAAAGGAGTTCAAAAAAAGATAAGTAGAGTGATTGTTATTTTTCATTTAATTCGTTTGGTGGTGAATTGTTCTAAAAATAAATTCGGTTGGCCTTTGAATTCGATTTTAAAATCTCAAAATTGTGAGACTCGTGACCCCCTTGTAAAGTAGTTTTCTTTGTTCTTTTATTTCGGGACCGGTGATAGCGGTCCATTCTTGCGGCTTCGGTTTTCTTTGTTTGCTCTTCATCTTTGCTTACTTGCTTAAATTGTTCTTCGAACAATTATTTACTTTGTGTATATTTTTATCTCGAAAAGATTCTGGGTTTTAATACAGGCGTAAGCCACGGTTTCCCAGACATTTTTTTAAATAAACTTTCAAACTCCCCATCAGGGAATAAAACCTATTGTGTTTTCTTTCAATTTATTGAAGAAACCTTTTCAGCTCCTGGTCAAGGCAAACGACCATAATAAGTTTCCTGGCGCCCACCCTATAGCGTAAGTACCTACGCCCCTGTACTTACCTTTATTTTATTTACTTTCAATCAAACTTTTTTTTATTCGATTCATATTATTAAATTCTCTAATTGTTTAAATTCGACGAACCCACCCCCAGCTGACTAGCCGGTTGGCTGCATCGTTGTTGCAGTATTTTTGTCTATCTCGTTATCTCCCATCCTTCGTGATCGTTTTGACAGTTGGGTCATTTCGATCTTATTTTTCGCAGGTGCCGGTTGCACAGATTCATTATTTAATTAATTCGTTTGTTTATTATTATTTTGATTGGATTCGCATAATCCAGCATATATATTCGTCATCCTAATCGTCTTTTAAATTCGCGGTAAAAATATTGCAACAATATTTCGGAATCCATGCCTTTGAGAAGGCAAGAAAAATAAGAAATCGAAATAAATGTTCATAAGCCTTATCCAAAACTGAAAACCAGAACCTTCTACGATATCTGGTTCTCGAGATATAAGCATCCAAAGTTACTTGCGTAGATCTGCGTATATATGCGTAGAATTGCGTAGAAATGCGTAGATCTGCGTAGATATGCGTAGACTTGCGATATCTTTTTGTATTTTTAATAAAATAAATAACAGTGCACATCAATGGAAAGGTCTATTCAAACCCTATCGACAACCCAAGCCACTATTTTTTCCATGGTCGTTTGAGGAAATAATCGAACAAAAGTGTTTTTACCGATTTTCTGCCCCAAACGCAATACGCAATCACCAACGCAATCCGTTAGATGCGAATATATTTCGAACCGAGCTTTCAAAATTGTTGCGGCTTTCAGTGCTGAATAGTAAATTAACACACCTTTCCAAAAATGTTAAAATTTCATCATGAAAATTTTTCATGGACTTCGAAGAAAAGCATGGACTAACCCCTTCCCGTTTTTTTCAAACAAAAATGACTTTTTCTCAAAGTTAATGAAATAAATCGTGCTATACGTTCTTGGAAAGGCCTATTCAAACCCTATAAGCATATTCATTTCATGGTCTGGTTGAGAAAATATTCGCATCCAAAGTGTTTTTACCGATTTTCTGCCCCAAACGCAATACGCAATCCCCAACGCAATCCGTTAGATGCGAATATCTTTCGAACCGAGCTTTCAAAATTGTTGCGGTTTCCAGTGCTGAATAGGAAATTAACACACCTTTCCAAAAATGTAAAAATTTCATCATGAACATTTTTCATGGAATTCGAAGAAAAGCATGGACTAACCATTTGCCGTTTTTTTCAAACAAAAATTACTTTTTTTCAAAGTTTATGAAATAAATCGTGCCATACGTTTCTGGAAAGACCTTTCCAAACCCTATAAGCATATGCAAGCCAAATTTTTGTTCATGGTCTGGTTGAGAAAATATTCGCATCCAAAGTGTTTTCACCGATTTTCTGCCCCAACTACTTAACTTATTGTCTTTGGGTGGTGATAATTTGGAATCCATGTCTTGTAGAAGGCAAAAAAATTGAGAGAGATTTTCAAGAGCTTTCCAAAACTGAAAACCAGAACCTTCTACAATATCTGGTTCTCGAGATATAAGCATCCAAAGTTACTTGCGTAGATCTGCGTATACATGCGTAGAATTGCGAAGAAATTCGTAGATCTGCGTAGATATGCGTAGAACTGCGATAACTTTTTGTATTTTTAATAAAATAAATTACAGTGCACATTAATGGAAAGGTCGATTCAAACCCTATCGACACACCCAAGCCAAGTTTTGTTCATGGTCGTTAAAGGAAATAATCGAACAAAAGTGTTTTTACCGGTTTTCTGCCGCAAACGCAACACGCAATTCCCAACGCAATCCGTTAGATGCGAATATCTTTCGAACCGAGGTTTTAAAATTGTTGCGGTTTTCAGTGCTGAATAGAAAATTAACACACCTTTCCAAAAATGTAAAAATTTCATCATGAAAATTTTTCATGGAATTCGAAGAAAAGCTTGGACTAATCCTTGCCGTTTTTTACAAACAAAAAAGACTTTTTTTTCAAAGTTAATGAAATAAATCGTCTATTCAAACCCTATAAGCATATGCACGCCAAATTTTTTTGTATGGTCTGGTTTAGAAAATATTCGCATCCAAAGTGTTTCTACCGAGTTTCTGCCCCAACTACTTACCTTATTGTCTTTGTGTGGCGATATTTTGGAATCCATGCCTTTTAGAAGGCATATCATAAATGAGAGAGAGATTTTTAAGAGCTTTCCAAAACTGAAAACCAGAACCTTCTACGATATCTGGTTCTCGAGATATAAGCATCCAAAGTTACTTGCGTAGATCTGCGTATATATGCGTAGAATTGCATAGAAATGCGTAGATCTGCACCCAAGTAAGCAAAAATACCAATATGGACTTTTGGCTAATGGACTTTTAACCATTGCGATCCTGGCCCTAAACATTTTACCAGAATTGCAAATCTCTTGAAATGACAGACTTTAAGTACCTACCTACCCGCAGATATTCAGTTACGAAACTGAATTTTCTTTTTGCTGTTATTTTCTTTTTGTTATAAATGTTCGCTTGGTACTTAAGAATTTTTCGATGTGCTGTATGTTAAAAACTCCATGGTTTTTTCTTAGTCCCGATTTGTCCCGATTTTTGGTTCATGATGTTCCGATATTGAGACAATTTTATCTGGCAGCCCTTTTTACAAGATATTTGATAAAAAGCAGCTGACACTCCCACACGCCCCCCGCCCCCTGCCAACTAACTTGGATTTATATTCGGGGGGCACCTCTGAACTAGGAGAAAAGCAGTTGAGTAAAAAATTACATTATGAACCTACTTACATATTTTGGTCTGGCTCTTGGACTATAATTCCACCTACATATTGGAATTGGGCCACTTTTCCCCATTGTGGAACGGTTTTTATTTTTAATTTGGAAAACAAAAATAAAAATAAGATATTTTAAACATTACAAATTGTAATTAATTAATAGGTTAAGTTAATAAGGTACATATAGTCCATTGTCGCCTGTCAAAAAGTAGGATCAAAGCTAAACTTCTGATTTTTTTTGTTCTATTCCTTGATTATTCGATGATGATAAGACTAGCTTACCGAGAAAGACAAACTACTGTGACCTCTTGCTGTTCGATTAAGATTTATTATGTTTCCATTGCAACCCCGTCGAGATTATTTCACCATCATCTTAACCAATTTCCTTTTCGTCCTTTTTGTTTGTAAATGCACAAAATAATTTAAGTTTGAATACGTGCGTTGAAAGTTGATAAGCTTTTGCCTTAAAAATAAAAGAAAACAACACAAAAAAAAAATCGACAGTGGGGAAGTGCGAGTATAATCACCCAACGCGGTGGGACAAATAAACGAACCGTGCTTTGCAAGGGCGAAACAAATATTTCCGCTTCCATTCCAAGGGACGAGTGTGAACAACAAACCGACACTGTGGCGGCGGCATCAAGTATGGCTTTGAATGTATAGATATAGCGGCCAAATACATTCACACTGAAGGTATTCCATTCTTCTAACGCAATTAATGTCAAAGTCTACTCGATTTCCCTTATGAAGCAGTCCAAACTACGGGTGGTAAATTAAAACAAACGGCCAACGCGTCCTGGTACATTTGTCAGTTGTCAAGCGTTCGAAGCATAGTCCCTTCCCTTCCTGCCTCACTTTATTTGGAAGATGAAGAGGGTTACTTAACTTTCATCCAGTTCCATGTTATACACATAGGCTGCTCCTCCCTTGTGTCCTTCGTTCCCTGTCAGCTGAGTCCGTATCATTCGCATGCCAGTGTTGGTGACGAGTAAGCCAAATTAGTTTATCCTAAATGTTTGCATCTGATGGAGTTCTATCTTCTATGCGATGACCAACGACGCGACGTGACGGACGGGACGGTAAGGACGACGGACTGTCCGAGTCCAAATAGTGAGTTTCGTGTTGGACGGTGGCCATGATGGATTTTTGTCCACTGACTCCGACAGTCTGTGATGTGACATTTTTGGATGTGTCAACAGAATTAACATGTTGACCTTACAAATGCCAATAAATACATACAACACTGTGGGCAGAGAGGACGTTTTGGTGGAATGACCTATTGAAATGTTGGCCACGTTAAAGGCATCTTGTTGTTGAAGAATCAATTTACATTGATCCAATAAATTATCATTTTATTTCACCCAATCAACTTATGAATCCGAAACTTAAATCTGATCCGTTATTATTTTTATGTAAAGAATCGTCCATCGTCGGATGGTCGGACGTATGTACATATGTTTATTCCATAGAGACTTTTATAGGAATGGTTCATATAGAAATGAGAATTCGAGTCAATATTAACGGAGATCATTTACTTGAAACGACATCATCTTCTTCTTATTGTGAATAGAAATACAATTCTGAAGTGCCTATTTGTCATAGATTTCAATAAATACAAGAAAAAAACAAATGCTTTGCTCTTCGAAGTTGCGGCAAGGCAAATTTGCAACGCACATATGAATCATTGTAGTGTAATAAGAATTGCTTGGTGTTCACATTCACATGTCACTAGAGCAACTCAAATCTGTAACAAGGATATTTAAAAATAAACAAATTTTGAAAAATTAATATGCCTACGTTAGTGTTTTTCTAAGAATGATTCTCATTCTTCCTTGCGCTTGAAACATTTATATTTCTAAAATGTTTTGAACTTTAAAAACAGATACATACATATGACTTTTATTCTTAAAAAATAAAATTAAAAAACATTCATAAGATGCCAAAACCGAGCATTACTCAAAATCGCCAACAATGTACATGTACATAACAAACATATTATATATAGGGTGGTCGATATAGTTTTTTTGAGTTTTTATATGGATGGGCCTTAATCATTTCTAAGCGAGGAAAACAAAATTGCCTGATTTTTTTTCAAATTTGTATCATACTACAGTCACTGCAGTGTTGCAGCTGAAGGAAATCAAAAGGGGTCCCGGGACAAAAAAGGGCCCTTTTAAGAAATTGCCATAAAGGAGAGAATACAAAAAATTTATTTAGTATACATAAAGGAGCTAAGCATTTAAACATTTATTTAAAAACTAAGGTAAAATTTATTTTAATAACAACAAATAAAATTAATTTCACTAAAATTACAACAAAAATGCAGATAGGTAAGTATTTTTACCTTCTAAATAAATTCAAAAATTAATTTTATTTTATCCCTTTCTTCTGTCATTTTGCAGAATTTAGTACGAAACTTGGTCAAGTTCAACTATTTGTATGTAAAAACCAAATGTTTAATGAAAATTACATAAATTTTTTAAAAGGGGTCAATTGGTTGATTTTTAAAAAAGTGGGGGCCATGGGTCCCGAACGCAAAAAAGGGGTAATTTAGCCACTAAAGTAGCCTATTGGAGTGGGGTAATGTTTCCCCCCGTTTGGACAATAGGGATAATTTTACTCAAAATAGAAAGAATATGTAAAAAAAAACAATGGCAACACCTACAATATTGTTTTGTAGCTTTTGGGAGAGCCAGAAGTTCACTTTTATGGTCAAGTTTCAAATAAAAATAATTAAATTTACTTTAATGATCTTTTCAAATAACGTTTTGGTCAAATATAGACCGAGAAACAGTTGCCTAAATTAAGCTGATTTTGAGTCTTTATTAAACTAAATGGCATTTTTGGATATTTTGGGAAACTTGTTTAACTGTAAGAATGATTCATCTATAACCAGATAAGTCAAATATAATTGTAAAATAATTTTTTTTCCCAGTTTAAGGGTTGCCATCTATTTAAAAAATTTGAAATAGTTGTCAAAATCAACACACTTGCTCTTATAAAGCCAGTTTTTAAATATGTGTTAGCTTATAGCTCCCTTACCCATCTCTGCTGGTAAGAAAGTTATAGGCAAATAATTAAAAAACATGTGATTTTTCACATTTTTTTGCGATGTTTTTCTTTTTTTTAAATTAAACTATATTCTGCATTTTGATGTTTTGTCGCCAATTCTCTTTCTGCTGGCGATGGATGACGTATTGATGGCCAGTGTTGGTGCGACAGGGCATTCAATGGAGACCGTTCAAAAGGCTCAGTCATTTAGACTATGCCGATAACATATGTCTATTGGCTAATAACATCAGTGGGCTGAACAGGATGTGTCAAAAACTGCAAGTGAAGGAAGAGTCGAGTGGTCTAAGAATAAACAGCAAAAAGACAAAAATAATGCTCACAGGCCGCTCCGCACAGCAGCGTATTATTCTACAGGAGACGCCAGTTGAAGTAGTGGAACAGCTTAACTACCTTGGCAGTAATAATTCTGCAAACGGTGGTTAGGATCTGGACGTGAAAAGTAGAATAAGTAAAGCTCGTGCTGCCTTCGGTACTCTGTCCCCAATTTGGAAATCCAGTCAAATCTCCTTACGCAAAAAGTAGAGATTCTTCGAATCCAATGTCAAATCCATGCTGTTATATGCTTGTGAAACCTGGAAAGTCACGTCTACCATTTCGAGGAAATTGCAGACTTTTGTGAATCGCTGTCTTCGCCACATCCTAAAGATTCACTGGTCACAAATAATATCAAATGAGGAATTGTGGCGCAGGACAAGTCAAGAGCGGCTGGACGTCGACATAAGAAAGCGTAAATGGCGTTGGATTGGTCACACACTGAGGAAATCAAACGATGAAATTGCAAAGCAGTCCTTTGAATGGAATCCTCAGGGTGCACGGTGGGTTGGAAGACCAAGAACAACATGGAAATCAACTGTCTTAGCGGAAGCAGAATCCCAGAGAAAGACATGGCCACAGGTAAAGTACCTTGCAGCAGACCGTGAAGGATGGAGACGTTTTGTTGACACCCTATGCCCCAGCTGGGGTTACAGGACACGATGATGATGCATTCTAAAATTTTTAAAAATTTTTTTGAGTAAACCATTTCGAAAGGCAGTAAATTTTATTCTGTACAAAAAATGTTAGTAGAAGCTGAAATCTACAGTATTTACTACATTAGGTATGCATAGAATAAAGTTTACAAGCAGCAAATACTGAAATCATCCAAGTTAATACTACCAACTCACCCAAAATTGTTACTATATACTGAATAGATGTTTTGTACTTACCTATGAGTTTGGTGTGTGTCCAGTGATGCCAGAAAAAATCCCACCATATTTGTACTGGAAGGAAAAAAAACCACCATAACTTATTCTGCTATAACTATTTCCTAAAAAAAGAAGAAAATTGGCTCTGCACTCTTGGCACTTCATATACCCAAAAAAGGATGTCATCAAAGTGGTCAGTAACTGGTTAAAGAAGTCAACTTGTAATAAAGACTTAAACTTTTCCCAAGGTCACGCACGATTTTTGCCACCTCATTTGTGGAGTATTCGCAAAAAGTGTATACTGATCCGAGAGATCACTAGATCGTGATCAAAGGTCAAATATTTTCAGTAATTGATCAGCCATAGATTTTCTTATGAATTTTTAAAGTTCGTTTCAAAATCACAAAAACAGATGTTGGCACCTCATTTGGGGTCATTTAAAAGAAAGTATGCTATTTGAAAGGTCACTTAATGGGCATGGAAGGTCAGCTAGTTTCAGTTATTGGTCAGCCATAGATTAAAATGAATTTGTTATTATTTCAAGGCCAGGTACCTCCATTCGTGTAATATTCACAAAAAAATTATTATTTTTTAAAGTTTCTGTTTTTTTCAAGATCAGGAATGATTTTTGTGCCAAATTCTTTTATTATAACTCGAAGATAGGCAAGTAAATTGAAATAATGGTAAAAAAAAATGTCCTCCAAAAAAATAAAACTTAAAATATTTTCCCACCAAAAATCCCATTACGAATATTTTCCCACCAAAGGGATTTTTTCCAACCTTTTTGTTTGAAAAAACCACCAATCTGGGAACACTGTGTGTGTCCATTTGAGAATTATTTCGCTAGAAAACTCTTGAGAAATTCGCTCGGGAAGCTGTCAACCACTTCGTGAGCTAATCTCATAACCGATAAAATAATCGCATAACCGCTCAACGTTTTCTTTTTAAAAGCGGTAAGGAATTATAAAGTTACTTCACCCATTGAATTTTCGAAAATTTCCCACTGGGTAGTAAATACTTTTACTTCCAGGAAATACTTGTTCAGTATTAACTTTGGTTTTATGCATTTTGAAAGTGCATTATTCTGGTCTTAGGGCAGTCGTGGCGCTGCCAGGTTGACGGCATATTGTTTGTATGTGTAAGTGAACGAAACTTAGGGAGGTAAGAACGATTCTATTTTTATTTTGCATTTTGAAAGTGCATTTTGGTGGTCAAAGTGCCGCGGAATCGCTGCTAGGTTGCTAACATGAAGTTTGCACTGATGGAAATAGTATGCGCACAAAATTTGAAGCGCTATAAAACACTTTGAGCAAAACGTTCACCAGCTCTCGGTCTATACCGTTTATGCATAAATGGAGGAATATCTCGAAATTTTGAATTTGAAGAAAATAGGAAATTAATATTCTTCTACTTTAGTGGAGGGAATGGATTAAAATTTAAACAAATTCCCCTATAAATATAGAATTCAGTATACATTTTAGAAGGGTAAAATAGCATTAAACTGATTTAACTGATTAGCCCATTTGTTGTACCTGGGCGAAACGCAATAATATGGAGTATCGAAAGTTTGCTTCGTTTTAGAGTTACAATGCAAGAACCCTCCTTTTGCACCCCCCCTCCCGCTCCAAAATGCAGCCTCTTATTAAATATCACTCCGCGGTTTTCTCATCTTCAATAGCACATTTAATGATTTTACAATAAAAATCCTATGTTCCTCATTGTCCTGTTTTTTAGGACATCAGTAGCCTTGAAAAAGTGTTCCCAATAAGGCATTTCTCCTTTATCAAGGCGGCAGCGGAAGAATTCTCAAGATGGAATCAACGGTGCCATCTACAGATCCACTTAGGCTGAACTACTTAGTGCACACCTTATACGGGCTGCTACGACATATTCGGAGCTCAGGCCTATAAGGAGCGGTTAATCCGGTTCCCCACCCTTGGAGTTATATTGTAAGGGTCTGATCCTCCAGGTAGGGGTTCGTGCCATTGGGGTGACTTTCCGGCCACGTAAAGCTATTTAGTTGCGAAGCAACAACAAGCCTCGGATACGGACGGATTAACTGTTGACGAACCAAGCAAACGAAATAAGGACAACGAATTTCGGATCTGCACGTGGAATGTTCTTTCGCTCTATAGACCACGTGCAGCCGAACATTTAGTTGAGGCCCTAGACCTAGACTGCTACAAAGCAGACATCGCCGCCATCCAAGAAGTGCGATGGGATGGGCCGGGCAAAAGAAAACTGAAAAACTGCGATATCTACTACGGTGACTGTTACTGACAACAAGGGCAGCGTCTTTTTAGATGTGAATTTGTTGTTAGGTTAGTGGCAGACTTAGGCAAGAAGTTTTGAATTTCAATTATGTGAACCACCGCCTCACGACAATTCGCATCAAGGCTAAGTTCGCCAACATCAGCCTCATATGCGCGCATGCCACCACAGAGGAGAAAGATGACAACACCAACGACGAGTTCTACGAGCTCCTGGACAAGACATATGAGCAATGCCCTAGCTATGACATTAAAATTGTCTCGGGTGATTTTATTGTCAAACTAGGAAGAGAAGACGTCTTTGGTGGCCCAATCGGGAGATAAAGCCTGCACGACACCACCTCCGTAAGGGACTCAGGTTAATCGACTTTGCTGCGGGGCAAAGCGTTGCGGTAGCTAGTACGCAGTTCCCGCATCTCGATATATCTACATAAGGGGACATGGCGAATTCATGATCAATCAACCGCCAGCCAGATTGACCACATTGCGATCGACGCAAGGCACTCCTGCAGTATCAAGTATGTCCGAACGTTCCGAGGAGCCAATGTCGACTCGGACCACCACCTCGGTTTAGCCAAGGTAATGCTACTGATATCCAGACCAAAGACAAAACAGGGAAATACTGTGAGGAGCTTCGACGTCGGACGACTACAGTCGCAAGAAATCACCAGGTCCTTTTCACATCGAGTCTCTCACGCCCTCTTAAATAATCCCTTGCCGCCAACTGCAATTATCGAGAACCAGTGGAAAAACTGCCAGGAAGCCATCAGAGATACCACCTCTGACGTGCTGGGCCTCGCACGACCACCGCAGTGAAACTCTTGGTTCGACAAAGAATACCGGCAAGTACATGCAGCCAAACAACAGGCATACAAAGTGGCGCTGCATAGAAGGACCAGAGCTGCTTGGGAGCTCTACGAGCAGAAAAAGAGAGAGGAACACAAGCTTCTTAGAAGGAAAAGAAAGAACATGAGAAGTGCGTGATCGAGGAATTGCAGGAATGAAGTTCGGAAGTTGTACCAAAAAGTAAAAAGAACCTCCCAACGTTACAAGGCCCGCACCAAACCGGCATCAATCTTCTTAATATCGCCTACAAGATCTTCCCTGCCGTACTTTGTGAACGCCTGAAGCCATTCGTCAACAACCTAATAGGTCCATGTCAGTGTGGCTTTAGGCCAGGAAAGTCCACCATCAACCAAATACTCGCACTACCGTAGATCTTGGAAAAAATCCAGGAATTTCAAATCGATAGCCACCACCTTTTCATCGATTCCAAGGCTGCGTATGACAGCATCTATAGAGATGAGCTATTTAGAGCAATGTCTGGTTTTGGAATCCCTCTCAAACTCGCCCCCTTGTGCAGGATGACGATGAAAAATTAACGCTACTCCATCAAGGTCGGCAAAGACATCACCGATACCTTTGATGTCAAAAAAAGTTTTAGGTAATGCAACGCACTGTCATGTGAATTTTCAACATCGTTCTTGAAAGAATAGTGAGTGCAAAACACTCACGTCAACACTAGATGCACAATTTTTAAAAAGTGCGTTCGTGAGTATTGGGGAGGAAGCCAAGAAGATGGATTTAACGGTGAATGAAGGCAAGACCAAATAATGCTGTCAACAAGAAAGGACACCCAACACCGACGCATGTCTTGGACAGAACGTCACCATAGACATCTATAATTTTGAGGTGGTCAAAGACTTTGTCTACCTAGGCTCCGCTATCAACTCAGCGAACGATACCAATGCTGTGATCAAACGAAGAATTACTCTTGGACAATCACTGTTTCTTAAGGCTAAGAAGGCAACTGAAAAGCAAAGCCCTATCTCGAGCAACTAAACTGTCCCTGTATAAGACGCTTATCATCCCGGTCCTGATGTAAGGTGCAGATGCATGGACACTGTTGACGGTGGATGAAAACGCGTTAGGCTGTTTTGAGAGGAAAATTCTTCAGGTGGACTTTTGGTCCCGCCTGCATAGATGGGAAATGGAGGAGAAGATACAACAACGAACTGTACGGGCTGTACAGCGACACCGACTTAGCCAAAAAAGTGAAAAGCCAACGACTGAGATAGCTGGGTCACCTAGAGCGAATGGACACCAATGCTCCGGCGCGGAAAGTCTTTGAATCCAACCCCGTCGGGCAGCGCAGTAGAGGTATACAGCGTAAAAGGTGGCGCACGCAAGTGGAAGAGGACCTCAACCAACTTGGCGTGCGAAACTGGAGACAGCTAGCTAAAAACGAGCCGGCTGGAAGAAACTTGTTGGTTGAGACCACCCCGGACTGTAGCGCCACCTTAAGTAAGTAAGCAAAGGCCAGAGGAAACCTATAGCTGAGATTATAATCAGTCAGTTGGGCCGTATGAGGTCTCCAACTTTGTGCTTAAGTGGCGTCCATACACAGTAATGTTCTCAAGCAACTGCATCGTCTGCATAAACATATACTTCACCCAGCAATGGAAAACTGTAAACAGTGACGATTGCCATGACAGGTGCGAGGAACATGGCCACCAACTTCAGACCAATAACCCAGGAGTAGAATATATTACCACGAACTGTACAGCCATACCGACATAGCCACATAAGTGAAAAGTCAACGACTGAGGTGGCTGGGTCACCAACAGCGAATGGATATCAATGCTCCGGCCCGGAAAGTCTTTTAATCCAACCCCGTGGGATGGCACGTAGAGGATAATAGCGCCACAGATGATGCACGCAAGTGGAAGAGGATCTCAACGAACTTGTCGTGCGAAACTGGAGACAGCTAGCTAGAAACCGAGCCGGCTGGAAAAAGCTTGTTGGTCGAGGCCCATGTCCACCCCGGACTGTAGCGCCACCTTAAGTAAATAAGTAAGTGTTCCTGTATTAGACGCTTCTACTTGTTCTGATGTATGCAGTATGGTGCAGGGTCATGGACACTATTAACGGTGGATGAGAACGCCCTGATCCCACATAAGCAGAATAGATAATATCCCACCGGAATTATGCAGAAGATGTTAAGTTGAAGGGGTCGGGCGGTGGAGGGCTCATCCCACTGCTTTTTTGAATATCTCAGCCTATCAAGAAATAGAAAAGAAACCGTCGGAGTATACTTTCTTGACAAAGTGGGAGACTTCGTTACCCTGTCACTTAAGAAATCAACTCAGAAGTCAAGAAGAAGTAATGGTTCAAGGAGGCATCCTATTCCTAAACTTCTCCTCAATCCCAAACTTTCCCCTAATAATACCTAGCCTCCCTTATCCTGGGGAGGGTTATGGATCCCCGGAGATCCGATAGCCTTATTTTCATCAGAGTTTTCTCTTTATCTCCCTCAAAAATCAACAGCCAGTGTTTTTCCATGTAAAAATTCACTCATCCTTACCTAAAAAGCCTACAAATTTTGGCGGTGATAAGACCAAGTTGGTTTTGGTAAATTATATATAATTTTGTTCGTAGAATTTGTTGTACTATTTTACCTTTAAATATACTAGATATAAAAGCTATTTGTTTCTACTTGTCCCAAAAAGACAAAAGCAAAAAGGTTTGAATTTTGTTGGTACCAATCTTGTTGGTATAGTTTTAACTCTAATGTTACATTCAATAAAAGCAATTTTCTTAGAAAAAAATCTTTTGCTAATTTCAATTAGATTTTCTTATAAGATTGAAAAGGTCACATACCCAATGGACAATGGTTAAAAAATAATAATTAATATTTATTTCTGAAAATTACAAAGGCCAGCTCTAGGAAAAAAGTTCAACTTCTTCTACTACAGTTGGAATGTAAAGAAAGTAAACAAAAGCACAACAATAAGGAAAAACAAATTTGTAACACAGTAAAAATATGTATAAGCATTGTATATTTATTGGGGTTAATTAGCGTACAAAAACTTATTTTTCAATTGAAGACAACATCCATCTACCTATACACAAGGGGTTTTGCTAACTTTTGTTTTTAGTCCTATAATGACAATGACAAGGCCAATCTTGTTAACGCAATTCAATACACGCGAGTAATCAGAATTAACGACCAAACGCCCATCCCAACAACTCGGTTGCGTCACATTTCTCGCACCCAGCCCCAACTTCAACCCCGACCCGAAGTCATGTCGAATGTATGAGTGGGTGGTGACATCCTGATCAGCTCAACTTACCTGATCCGTTTTGCTGGCAATATAATCAAACTGATTATTGATATTATTGATAATGGCTTTGTTTGCCGGCTGAATGAATTAAAGTTATTATTTTTTGAAGCATAAGGATAAGGAGCAGGGTAGGACAACGACAACGACAGCGACAGGCACAGGGACAGGACACTCCAACAGCCACCGATGGCATTGGACATCATTTTGTCACACCCTCATTTGTGTTCACGATATGAAGGACACGACAAACAAAAAACTCCCTGTCATCTTTAAGTGGTGGATTAATAAAGAAAAAAAAAGACGAAGGACCTGGTATTGATTGCACAGTTACACTGGCTCCGTCTTCGTCTTTGCTTTTGCTATAGCCGAGCCATCCCGTAGCCGTTTTGTTGTCCTCGTTGTTTGGCGTTGCCATTGGAATCTAGTTACGTGCGATCCGACCCACTGGCCAGCGGACAACGACGCAGCGTGGAGATGGACGTACCTATGGCGAGCGTTATCATTATTGTGTTTATTATTTCTATTAATTCGATGAAGCCGCCCCACATGTGCACCCGTTCCATGCGCCCCAGACCCTATTCCGTACTCGTATTATGCTCGTATGTCGCAAATGTGACACATGAATCTAAACATGCTATAACACTTTTTGTGGGATGCCTGCCCTTCATGCGGCGTAATGATGTGCTGGGTGCTGGCATACAGCTGAGTTCTTTGTTATTTTCGCTGTCAGTTTGAATATGTTTTTTTGCTCTCCAATGGCTTTCAATGTGTTTACTTAGTTAGCCTATTGAAAAGGAAATGGGCGTAATGGCACTCGATGAATAACACACTAACGAGACATAATTTCGGATCAAATAACATTGTTTTGCATTTGTTTTTTTTTTTTGGTTTGTTGTTGTACGAAGAAATGAATAAGTCAGGATTGGGAGGTCCCCGTTCCCGTAGTGCTAGTATTGTAAGAAATCAAAGAACTTTGACACAAATTTTAGAAACACTTAAGTAAAGAAAACTGTATGTGTAGGTACGTGCTTGAATTAGTTTATTAAAACTCAATGGGAAGCTTTTTGAAAACATGTGTTACAATGTTGGGTACCTTTGTAGAAAGTTCGGGATAAAATTATAGAGAGACTGAAGGCTTGGGAGGCATTTCGAGCACGCTGAATGATTTTTACCAGAGATCGCAAATAACAGTTGACCTTTATTTTCAATTGGTTTCTCACTGAGAGATATTTAATTCGTCAAATTTCATTTTGGTCTCGGTCTGTGCTTAGTTTTTAAAAATTAATTTTTTAGGTCTTTTGGTGAGATTTATCATTTAACTTCCAGAATAACTCTTATCTGTTGACTTTTTTTCTTAAAAATAAAGGGAAGCGATCAACCTAAAACTGTTTCCATGGAAAATAAATCAAAAATGGTCTTTTCTCTCTAAGAAAAAGTAGATATAAAATCTGTGTTGTTTCCAATATTTAAGATTATTCAGATCTCAGTAGACTCAAATCGTCATCAACATTTATAAAAGAAGAGGTATTACGATGACGACGCCGCAGATACTGTCTAAACGTCCCTTTCAGTGCCATTGTGGTCATTGCATTAATATCGCTTTTGTCTCGTCATGCCCGTTTACACGCCTATCTGTGTCGTGGTTTTCTCGCTTTGATCTCGCCGTGATAGTTACACGTGGTTTTTGGCATTTAGAATGTTTTTCCATCATCCCGCTTTGGTCTCGCTATAGTCTCGCCAAATTTTTTTTTTCAAAATTATTGTTTAAAAAAGGTTACAATAAGCTAAAAACGTAGTTAAAAATACCAAAAATTGTTTTATGTTTCATGGTCGTTATGTTAATCTTGCTTTTGTCTCGCCGTGCTCGTTTACATGGCTATCTGTGTCGTGGTTTTCTCGCTGTGGTCTCACTTTGTTCTCGCCGTGATATTTACACGTGGTTTTTGGCATTTATAATGTTTTTCCATCACCTCGCTTTGATCTCGCTATAGTCTCGCCAAAACTCTTTTTTTTTAAATTACTTTTCAAATAGGTTACAATAAGCTAAAACCGTGGCTAAAAATTCCAAAGGTGGTTTCATGTTTCATTTACACGGCTACCTGCATCGTGGATTTCTCGCAATAATCTCGCTACAGTCATGTCGTGACATTAACACGTGGTTTTTTGTCATTGTTCACGTCTTATCGTCGTCTCGCTGTGGTCTCGCTTTAATGTTACCAAAGTCCGACTATTATAGCAATTAGGGATTCATTTTAGCTACATTTTTCAACTGCTGACAACGGTGCCTGGCCAGCCAACGTACAATCGTTCAAGAAAACTGTTGACTAACCTTAAAAGATCTCTTTAAGTTAATATTTCAAATAATATCATAACGAGATTAAATTATAACCATAAGCAGAAAAACCTCGTGTACATAAATCCATACGGCGAGAAGATATGAACACCATGGCTTCAAATGAAAAAACAACTTGTAAACGGCCATCGCGAGGCGTATGCCATGAGCCAACAATATACAAAACTACGTGTAAACGCAATCGGCAAGATGACGCCAAGAAATCGTCACATCATTCTCACGGAAGATTCTCAGTTACTACAAGAAGACTGAAATAACTTCTATACCTTGTGTCGCCACAATTTCCTTGAGCTAAATATTAGTAAATGTCAATCTATTACTTACTCCCGTAAACGCTCTCCTCTTCCTCAACGTTGTTACTACATGAATAATGAACAAATTTCTGTCGTTACTTCCATTCGCGACTTGGGGGTTCTTTGTGACAATCAGCTGAATTTCCGAGCTCATTATGATTCTATTATTAACAGAGCTAAC
Organism: Dasysyrphus tricinctus; assembly: GCA_963921185.1. NCBI lineage: Eukaryota > Metazoa > Arthropoda > Insecta > Diptera > Syrphidae > Dasysyrphus > Dasysyrphus tricinctus. The sequence continues at coordinate 103,107,619 of OY992531.1, forward strand.
TCAACCTTAGGATTCATTAAACGCTGGTCCAAGGAATTCTCAGATCCCTACGTCACAAAATCTCTATATATAACCTTTGTTAGGCCTCTGCTAGAGTACGCGTCTCAGGTCTGGTCACCCTATCATCATGTCCACATTCAGAGAATTGAATCCGTCCAACGCAGATTTGTAAGATTTGCTCTGAGGGCCCTTGGATGGGACGATCCATTCATTCTGCCACCCTACGAGAATCGTCTTAAACTGATCAATTTGCAAACCCTCAGCAAACGTCGTGATAATGCTGACCTACTTTTTCTACATCAGTTAATAACTGGAGGTATTGACTGTGTTGACTTACTTAACAAAGTTAAATTCAATGAAAATCATCGTTGTCTTAGGTCAGTACCTTTGTTCCATATACCCTTTCATCGAACCGAGTATGGCCAAAATGAACCGCTCACAAGAATGCTAAGAAAAGCCAACAATTCAAGCTTATTTGACCTAAACAGCTCTAAAATCACCCTTAAAAATGCTCTCCAGTAACTATCTCTTTTCCTCTCCCACATTCCATCCTTAATTTTTTTTTAATTATCATTAAGTTATTTTAGTTCATAGTTTTAAGATTTCTTGTTACTTATTTTTAAGTCATAATGCTTGAATTAAGCTAAAATTAAAATTACTAAAATTACTAAAAATTACTAACATCATCATCGTGTGGTCGTCGTTGTCGTTATTGTGTCCGTCATCGTCGATGACGTTGTATTTCGACTAGCGCGATTTTAAGGTGCAAGATTTAGACGCGTGTCAGCTCAAAGACCAAAAACAGTCAATTACGATCAGCACTTCCACTAAACTTTTATTGAAGAGTATTCAACAATTATTGACCAAACAATTCTTTGAAAATCAAAAAAAAAAATCAAAATCTCCAAATGAGATTTAATTTTTTCTCTCAGCGATAAGTGGTCAGTGGTTAACCGAAACCTAAGAAAATCAAAATAAAAATTTCTCACTGAGAGAAACCGAAAAAAGTTCTTTTTAAGTTAAACTGTTATTAAGTGAGAATTTTAAAAATCTCGCCAGGCAAGCGAAGTTTTAAAGACTTTTTAATAAAAAATAAAACAAACGATCATTAAAATATATCCAGATAAAAAGCAGGATCCCATATTTGCTTTTGCAATTACATGCTAAAAATTGAATGATCCTGTCAAAATGGACATCAAGTGCAATGCAAGGCTATGTGACCGTGACCGGCCTCCGGGCATTATACATAACAAGGAACTGGGAATTGAACTGAAGTCTGCACTCCTAGACTGCCTTTATATGTCCGAGTTGCGGTCATACGGCCAACGGCCCAGAATTTAAGAACACAACTCGAAGAAAATGCAAAAATTTAATTTGGAGCAGACAGTAGTTGTGGCTGTTACAACTGATAATACTATAAATGTCGTTGCAGCTGTACACTTGACAAGATGATGCCATCAATTTGGTTGTCCAAAAGGGGATACGAGTAAGTGAAGCTATTGTAATGACTTTCCAAATTTGAACTATAACGACTCCGAAATGCAAACAAACGGACACAATAAAGCTTACGGTCGCAGTGCAAACATACCCTTATTAGCTATAATTATAGCAACTCTCAAACGAAGGAAGCGCCATCTGCTGGATTATAGCAGATTTACCAGCTGTCAAATAAAAGCTTTTGGAAGGGAAATTATTGGGAAATTTCCCCTACGGAAAGCTCTAGAAGCAGAGACCAGAACGTTCTCCTTATTTCGAGAGATTGGAAAACAAGTATAAAAGGCACATGTTTGAACGGCAGCGACACAGTTTGTTTTTAATCGTGAATGAATAAAGTTGGTTGTAATAAAAGTGAAAAGTAAAGTTTGTGAATTAATTTCAGTGGTGAATAATAAATCGTTTTGTTTGTAGTAAGAACAGTAAAGTGTTTTATTTTGCGAAATAAATAAGTGGACGTTTTGAATAAAGTAAATAAGTTTTATTAACGAACCTGAGAAAATATTACATTGGTGTTAGAAGTGGAATAAAATTTATTTTATTTGTGCACTCAGTAAATTTATTGTGTGGAAAGTGAAAAAAAAAAAAAGACAAGACAATGGGTAAATCTTTGAATGATTTAAATATAGTGGAACTAAAGGCAGAACTGAATAAACGAGATCTTCCTACTGCTGGAACAAAGAATGATCTTATAATTCGTCTGCAAGAAGATTTAAGAAGATGTGGAAAAAACCCGAACACGTTTATATTCGACATTGAAATGGAAGAACAGCAAGAGCAAGTAAGTACATCGGGCATGACCAAAATGCTGTCTCAGCTACTTGCCAAATTTGATAGTCAGGAAAAGAATCTTCTCGAACGATTCGAACAACAAAGTCAAGAGCAGAAGAATCTTCTAGAAAAACAAAGCCAAGGGCAGAAGAATCTTCTAGAACAACAAAGCCAAGAGCAGAAGAATCTTCTAGAACAACAAAGCCAAGAACAACGGAATGAACAAAAGAATCTTCTCGAACGATTTGAGCAACAAAGCCAAGAACAAAAGTGTCTGCTGGAAAAACAGACAAATATGCTCGAATGTAAGTTAGATGCCTTTGACAATAGAATTATTGCCCTTGACGAGCGTGTCGATAAACAATTTTCTTCTATCGATAAACAATTGTTAACTGTCGATCAACAATTGTCTAATGTCGATAAGCCATTGTCGACAGTAGAATCAAAATTCGAAAAAGTGGAAGATAAAATCGAATCCATTACTAAGGAATTGGACAAAGTAAGAAAAATGAAGGTTCGAGAAAGTTCTGGTGACTGTCCTAGGAGAAAGGAGATGCATCCCCCAACCTTCGATGGACAAACTTCTTGGTCAATCTACAAGAAGCAGTTTGAAGCAGCCGCAGCAACAAATGGCTGGGATGAGGAGGACAAATACATAGCTCTGACGCTTGCCCTCAGAGGAACTGCTGCTGAACTGCTGCAAACCATACCAGCAGATAAGAGTGGCAACTTCAGTGCTCTTGTTCAGGCCATTGACAAACGCTTTGGAGATGGCCATATGCAAGAAGTCTTCCGTGTTCAACTCAATACTAGAATCCAAAAGAGGGGAGAAACTCTGCAACAGCTTCAAGCAGACATCGAACGATTGGCACATCTAGCATATCCAGCTGCAGGAGATGAAATCATCAACCAATTCGCAACAGAAGCCTTTGTTCGTGCTGTATCTGACATCAACCTTCAGCGAGCAATTCGAACGGCTGGAAAACGCACACTCCCTGAAGCATTGGCGTTCGCCCTGACTATGGAAGCAGCAGAACAGGCTTCTCAAGGAGTTCATCGGGTAAGAGAACTAGGAGTTGAGGAGTGTTCTTGCCAGAGAACTGCGTTCCAAAGAAACCAGCGAGATGGACCTGCTCGATGCTGGAACTGTAATAAGATCGGACATCTCCAACGCCAGTGCAGACTGACACCTAGAAAACTTCCATGTTGGAATTGCAACAGGACTGGACATCTCCAACGCCAGTGCAGACTGCCACCTAGAAAACCTCCATGTTGGAATTGCAACAGGACTGGACATCTCCAACGCCAATGCAGATTGCCACCTAGAAGACCATGGAAACCAGACTACAATAATTGCACGCATGAAAAAGAAAAGGAAGATGTTTCCATCCAGCGACTGAGAGCCGATCCCATTTACGATTGGAGTAAAAGGAAAATGAGGACTGCGCAAAAAGATGACTCGGGAAGCGATATTTATCGCCCAAAAGTGACTCCGCTGCAGTTAACTCCTATCCGGCGAAAGGGTGACAAGCGTGATTCCAAAGAAAACTACAAAGTTGGAACGGACGGATTTCAAGTGTGCATGGATGTCAGCCATTTCAAGCCAAATGAGTTAATGGTCAAAACTGTTGGCAACAGCGTGGTAGTGGAAGGTAATCATGAACGTGAAGATGAACATGGCTACATAAGTCGTCAGTTTGTACGGAAGTACCAGCTACCAAAGGGGTATGATGCCAAGGATGTCATCTCAACGGTTTCAATGGACGGTGTCCTGACAATCGAGACTCAGCAGAAGGCATTGAAGAACAACGAAAGGATAGTGCAAATTCAACAGACTGGCCCCATGAATCGGAGTGATAAGGGAAATGAAGAAGAAAGGCTGAGTGACGTTCATGAAAGAACAAGGGCAAATATGAAGCCATCAAGTGGTCGGATGAAAAAGCGATACGACACAAAAGCAACAAAGACAGGATTCCAAGCGGGAGACCTTGTTTGGTTTTATAATTCCCAGCGTCGGAGGGGAATGTCACTGAAACTTCAACAAAATTGGGAAGGCCCTTATACTGTTGTAACACGAGTAAACGATGGCGTCTACCGCATTCGGAGAGGATTAAGAGGCTAAATAAAAGTAGTTCACATCGACCGTTTACATCGTTATAATGGTGAAGGAAGTGATGGATTTGCTCGGGACGATCAATCCTAAGAGGGGGGCAGTGTAATGACTTTCCAAATTTGAACTATAACGACTCCGAAATGCAAACAAACGGACACAATAAAGCTTACGGTCGCAGTGCAAACATACCCTTATTAGCTATAATTATAGCAACTCTCAAACGAAGGAAGCGCCATCTGCTGGATTATAGCAGATTTACCAGCTGTCAAATAAAAGCTTTTGGAAGGGAAATTATTGGGAAATTTCCCCTACGGAAAGCTCTAGAAGCAGAGACCAGAACGTTCTCCTTATTTCGAGAGATTGGAAAACAAGTATAAAAGGCACATGTTTGAACGGCAGCGACACAGTTTGTTTTTAATCGTGAATGAATAAAGTTGGTTGTAATAAAAGTGAAAAGTAAAGTTTGTGAATTAATTTCAGTGGTGAATAATAAATCGTTTTGTTTGTAGTAAGAACAGTAAAGTGTTTTATTTTGCGAAATAAATAAGTGGACGTTTTGAATAAAGTAAATAAGTTTTATTAACGAACCTGAGAAAATATTACACTATAATGAAAAAGTAAAATCCATCTTTGAACACTTCCGTAGAAGAACAGTTGCCTCTGAAAAATTAAAAGCAATATAAATTGCACCAAAATCAAAGAATTTTGATTTTCCGCGCAAAAGTGTGCACCCTTGTGTGGTGTGTATGAGTGCATGAGCCACTTTACGCAATATAATGACATCTTACCTTTCATCTCAGTATGGGAAGGAGTTCTCAGCTGGTTTAGACTCCATTCTTCATAGATAGGACAAGCGATTCGAAGGTATATGCAGAAGCTCAGTGGCCCAAAGCGGCACGATTACGGACCCCAGATTCAAGCTGAGAGTTTTTAACCAGATACGAGGCGAGTCGTAAGGGCCAATAATTTAGAGAAGTTGAAACTACACTGTGCGTGCGTCGTAAGCAAGGGAGGAGAGATGTCCTGATGAACAAAACGCACCTCCAAACGAGGAAGAACTTCTCTGGGGCTACTATAAATAAAATAAATAAATTGGGTGGCGCAACAGCTCATGGAGAACCAGGGCCTAGTGACTTACAACTCACAACCATTCCTGTGTGCGTGTTTGTTGGCAGGAATGGAGGGGACCTACAGTTTTTTGCCGAGTCCGAACGGCTAAATGAGAAGCACTTTTTCATGACAAGTATACTCTTGGAGGATTTGTCAGTTCCTCGCAAGAGGCAGTACCTCGAATAAAACATTTCTGTTTTTAGGTGGCACGGCTGGGAATCGAACCCACACCTTCGGCATGACAGTCCTACGCACTAACCATCAAGCCACGAGGTACTACTCTCTCTGGGGCTACTATGACAGCACAATTGCTCAAAAAAAATAACTCAACAGCCACGTTAACGGCAATTATTGAACTAAAGCCATACCTAGGAAAAGAAACCGCCCCAAGAAAGTCTGATTCGTTAACCTATTGAAAATTGAAGGGACCGATGTATCTAGTTTTAAAAGTTAGCTAGGAAATACTTATGCATCGTGGGTTTGTTGGTCCTTAGGGAACGGGTTTTTTACGAAAACGGGACTCAATGTAAGTGAGCGGAGAACTCGTTTGAGGTTCGACTATGTTCGAATTATCGTGCTGCTTGATTCAAACAATAACTTGCATAGGTACATAAATATTGTTTCAAATTGTTGTATGCTGTTATGTACCTACATCAATAGAACTTTTATATCAAGTATTTTCTGTTAAAGTTCTTAAAGTAAAATTTCTTATAATTAATGGCCCTGAGTATTAGATCCGAATCTGGCCTAAGGTCGGCTGTAACAAAAACATCTGTAGAAATAAAACACAAATTTCACCTCTAAATGCTTAGAAGCGCCTCAAGCTAAATTTAAAATAGTGTAAAGAAATGAAATTTGTGTTTTATTTCTGCGGATGTATTGTTAGTCGACTTTATGCTAGCCTTTCGGACTCGGCAAAAAAAACTGTAGGTACAGGTACCCTCCATTCTTGCCAACAACACGCACACAAGAATTAGTCCAGTAAATAGAGAAATTTTACTACTGACCAAATGGAAAAAAATAGCGGCAGGCTGAAATTTTGCAGGTCTTTTCGGGGGTAGATACACAACTTAAATCTAAGTTGGCGACCTCCTACCCCTTGCAGGGGCGGTACCACGCCCACTTTTCTTCAACCCTGGTTTATAAAGAAACGGCTACTCCGATACGAATGAAATTTTCATAATTTGTTGGTATGATCATAGAAAAAATTAAAAAAATTGTTAAAGTAAAATCCGCCCACTGCCACGCCCACTTTTTATTTATTTGTTTCTCGGAAATGGCTCCAAAGATTTCCATGAAATTTTCAGTGTTTGATCTTAGGCGAGAAAAAATTTGGCAAATTGGTTTTAGTAAAATCCGCCCACTGCCACGCCCACTTTTCTTAATTCTTTGTTTCTCGAAAACGCCCCCTACGGTGTGCATGAAATTCTCCATTTAACAGCGAAATTAAAAACAATTCCTTACGCTATGAAAGAACTCAAATAAATTATTTTCTATGCAAATAAGAGGCCTGATTTGAGCGTTCATTTTTTATTTGAAAATTTAATCGTTCCTCGCTAGGGCAGTTCAAAGAAACTAATAAATGTACATGAAAAGGAGCGTGACACCCTTTGGGTTTCACCAAACTAAAAGGGCTTCCTAAATTTTTATATCGATAGTATGAAATTTTTTTCTGAGAAATCAAGATATAAAGAAGTGGACGTGGTAGTGGGCGGATTTTAAGTAATTTTTTTTATTTTTTTCTCGTTCATAAGAATAAACTTTGAAAATTTCATACAAATCGTACGAGACGTTTTCGAAAAACAATGAAATAAGAAAAGAGGGCGTGGCAATGGGTGGATTTTACTAAAACAAAGTTGCAAATTTTTTTCTCGCCCATAAAATCAAACTCTGAAAAATTCATGGAAATCGTTGCAGCCGTTTCTGAGAAACAAATAAATAAGAAAAGTGGGCGTGGCAGTGTTCGGATTTTACTTTAACAATTTTTTTAATTTTTTCTATGATCATATTAAGATATTATGAAATTTTCATTCGTATCGGTGCAGTCATTTCTTCATAAACCAGGTTTGAAGAAAAGTGGGAGTGGCACCGCCCCTGCAAGGGGTAGGAGGTCGCCAACTTAGATTTAAGTTGTATACCTAGCCCCGAAACGTACTGCAAAATTTCAGCCTGCTGCTATTTTTTTCCATTTACAATTCTAATTTTACTGTACTAAATGGTTGAGAATTGTAAGCGGTGTTGCCGCTGAAAAAATCAAAAGGTTTCCCGTTACAAAAAAGGGCCCTTTTAAGAAATTGCCATATAGTACAGGTAAAATATTACGAAAAGTCTTTCGAATAAAAAAAAATTAGTACCATCATGAAACTTTGTGAAAACGTTTCATGTGTTATGAGAATGAAAAATCAAAAGAGTCTATGAAAATATTTCACATGGAAGGTTGTTTTTTGAGGGGGAGAGGGGGGGGGGGGAAATTGTGATGTATCAAATAGAAAAATTAACTTTGGTGTACCCATATGACACATTTTTTTAAGGTAGTTTTGAATGCTGAATCAAATGATACCAAAACCAAATCGATACGACCTCAGTGAAAAAAAGTTATTGTCATTTTATGTAACAATGACTATATTTTCAGTATAAAAGTAAAATATTACCGAAAACCAGTTGAAAATAGTGGTCCGTCGATGAAACTTGGCTCTTTTGATTTTGCATTCTCATGATGCATGAAACGTTTTCACCAGGTTTCATGATGGTACTAATTTTTTGTTTTATTTATCCTATTTTACCTGTACTAATGAAGGAGAGAATACAAAAAATATTATATGTACACTACTCAACAATATTAAAGGAACAAATTTTTTTTCAATTTTTGTTAGCGTTTTTTGAAGAGCTGTATCTTTGTGACGAGTGGTCGTATTGAGTTGAAATAAAAAGCATTTTACAGCTTTATGTTTTTTGTTTCGAGATTTGTTTGCAAACAAATTTTTTTGAAGTACCGCTATTGCGTTATTGCAAAAAATGAGACGAGACAACTAAATTATTTTTTTTTATTTTTTTTCGAAGGTCCTCATTTCTATGGATATTTTTTTTTTTGAGTCAATTAAATGTCATGATCAGATACCTTGTTTATTCAGCTTCAATTCAGTTTTTTTGTTGTTGTCGTACGATTTTTTTTGACATGGTTTATCTGACTTTGAATGAAAAAAGATACTTTTAGCCTTGATTACCAATATCTCAGCAAATAATGACGTTATAAAAATTTCAAAGACAGTTTTGGAAATTTGAAAAAGCGTTTTACAAGATTTTTTTATGATTTTGTAGAAATTATTTTTTTTTACCGTTCACCGTTAGTTCAAAAAAAGTACTAAAAACTGACGTTTTGTGGTCTTTTCGTAAATCCTTTTTTTTCGTTGCAAATATTGATTGCATGGCTTGCGTTGGTATGCAAATTTATAGACTTTTAAATCATCAATATTTTTGTAAATTTTCAAATTGATTCATCGAACAGTTTTTCCTCACCAAAACTTCAAAGTCTTACAAACCAGGTAAAGGAACAAATTGTGTTATTCCTAAACAGTGCGTAGTCGTCATCAAAATGACAAGAAAACTGTAATTCCAGTGAATTTTTTTCACAGTTTTGCATTAGTTAGATATTTTTTTGAATTTAAATGAAATAAAAAGTACATTTTTCCAAAAAAAAAAAAAAATAATTTCAAAAATTTTTCAAACAAAAAAACTTGATTTTTTTTTCTAAATTTTTTTTTTGGAAAAATGTACTTTTTATTTCATTTCAATTCAAAAAAATATCTAACTAATGCAAAACTGTGAAAAAATCCACTGGAATTACAGTTTTCTTATCATTTTGATGACGACTACGCACTGTTTAGGAATAACACAATTTGTTCCTTTACCTGGTTTGTAAGACTTTGAAGTTTTGGTGAGGAAAAACTGTTCGATGAATCAATTTGAAAATTTACAAAAATATTGATGATTTAAAAGTCTATAAATTTGCATACCAACGCAAGCCATGCAATCAATATTTGCAACGAAAAAAAAGGATTTACGAAAAGACCACAAAACGTCAGTTTTTAGTACTTTTTTAAACTAACGGTGAACGGTAAAAAAAAATAATTTCTACAAAATCATAAAAAAATCTTGTAAAACGCTTTTTCAAATTTCCAAAACTGTCTTTGAAATTTTTATAACGTCATTATTAGCTGAGATATTGGTAATCAAGGCTAAAAGTATCTTTTTTCATTCAAAGTCAGATAAACCATGTCAAAAAAAATCGTACGACAACAACAAAAAAACTGAATTGAAGCTGAATAAACAAGGTATCTGATCATGACATTTAATTGACTCAAAAAAAATTATCCAGAGAAATGAGGACATTCAAAAAAAATAAAAAAAAAATAATTTAGTTGTCTCGTCTCATTTTTTGCAATAACGCAATAACGGTACTTCAAAAAAATTTGTTTGCAAACAAATCTCGAAACAAAAAACATAAAGCTGTAAAATGCTTTTTATTTCAACTCAATACGACCACTCGTCACAAAGATACAGCTCTTCAAAAAACGCTAACAAAAATTGAAAAAAAATTTGTTCCTTTAATATTGTTGAGTAGTGTATATAAAAGAGCAAAGCATTTGATAAACATTTATTTAAAAACTAGAGCAAAATTTATTCTAATAATATCTAAATTTATTTTACTTAAATTACAACAAAAATGTAAATTGGCAACAATTTTTATTTTCTAAATAAACTCCTTTTCTTCTGTCATTTTGCAGAATTTAGTATGAAACTTTGTGAAGTTCAACTAGTTTTATGTAAAAACCAAATTTTTAATTAAAATCACATAATCTAAAAAGGGGCCAACTGGTTGATTTTTAAAAAAGTGGGGGCCACGGGTCCCGAACGCAAAATAGCGGCCATTTGGTCACTAAAGGGACCAAACGGCAACGCTGGAACTCAATAGGCCCTGGTTCTCTACGAGCTGTTGCAGCACCCAATTTATTAATTTTATTATTTGAGCCTACTCTCAGCACAAACCAATTTTCAGCTTCCTAACACTGAAGGAAAATAAAAAACTGGATGGTATGAAAAATGCCGAGCCATTTCTTCAATCTTAGAAATAGAGCCCCCTTCCAATTACTTCTTCCCAAAAATAATTGTGGGTTTAATCTAAGCCCACTTTCAACAGGAACCAAATTGGACTTTAGGAAAATAATAAATTGAGGTCATGAAAAAATCCGCCTATTCCTTCAAACTCAGACATAGAGCCCCACTTCCAATTATTTCTTACCAAACATGTTTGAAAGTTTAATTTAGAGTCCCCCTTTCAATTTTTTCTTCTAAAAACAAATTGTGAGCTTTATTTGAGTCCGGTCTATAGAGGAACGAAATTTCAGCTTTCTAGAACTTAAAGAAAATAGAAAAACTGGATGGCATGAAAAATGCCGAGCCATTTCTTCAATCCCAATAATAGACCCCCCATTCCGACGCGTGAATAAAAAATGTAGTCGTTCACTTTATTTATTTTTATTTTCATATGATTTAAGTTTACATAAATTTTACACCTACTTTCTCTGTTTATGTACCTATCTTCTTTTTTCTTCAAAAACCTAACACCTACATATTTGAATTTCTAAAACACTCTCCTGATTTTAGACTCTTTTTTTAATTCTATTTTTGGAATAATCAGCTAAAAAACCCTACCCTACTTTACTGCAGGGTCATATTCATAAATATTATAATATATGAGCCTATTAATACAATTTTTACTTATGTTCTACCACCCACCCATACTAAGCTATGTAAATGTTCGATTTTATGTTACATTAATTTTTTCATGCACTCAATTTTGCTTTGAAATTTAACTCTTCTTAAGGAACCCAGAGAAGTTTCACATAAAAAAACTCAATCCCTTGAACAAATCTGTATATATTTCCCATTTCGTTCATATTATTCTTGCACGAATAGCAAAAGGCATCATACAACAACCACTCATACTTTGGTCACCCATCCATCCTATATCAAACACAAAGCACAAAAAACCCTTAACTTAATTTCGTTTGAAGTTTGAACCCACCACCACCACCACCATCAGAAATCATCTCGACCAAACACCAAATAAACAAAATTTGAGTGTATAGACTTGAGCAAATCTCACCACACTTGCTTGAATTCGTTCACAGGTGATTTGAACGAATAGGTCGGTAGTAATTTGGTTATACTTTTTTTGTTGCCCGTATGCTTTTAGTGGTTACATTTCGTTCACAATTCATGTGAACGAGTTGAAGGTTAAAAATGAGTAGGAATTTTGTTGTCGCAGTTGCAGGGCTTTATTGTTTGTTTTTATTTAAACTGCGTGCACAAAGGGGTTGCACGAGTTGGAAAATTGTAAATTGACTGACTCAAACTAGTAGAAAAGCAAAAGAATTTTGTGGGTGGTTAGGTTAATTAAATAAACTTTTATCATAATAATTTTATCTGAAAGCTAGTCGTGCATGAACGAATTGAACAATAGGACGCCTCGCCACTGCCCTATAGTCAACACAAACAAAATTTAGCTTCTAAGGAAAATAAAGAACATGATGACACGAAAAATGCCGAGCAATTTCTTCAATCCTAGAAGAAGAGTCCCCCTTCCAATTGCTTCATGCCTACAAAATTGTGTGGCTTTATTTGATCTTACTCCCATCCCAATAAAAACAAATTTTCAGCTTCCTAGGACTTAGGGAAAAAAAAATAAAATGCACGATTGGGTCGCACGAACTTGCTCTTATGTTCAAGACACTGCGGGTTTAAGAAAAATTGTATATAAAATCATGGAAGTTATGAGAGAAAAATGTAGATAAGCATGAAATATGACATTTAAATTGGCTAAAAAAAAAACTCTTTTGACGGTTTGAGGTGAAAAAAGAATGCCATCTTAATTCTTGATTGAATATGATTGTATGGGGGAAAAAAATTTAAAATCGTTGGAGCGGTTTTTTAAAAAAATTAATTTTGTATTCTTAAAACATTTTTAAGAACAAATTTTGATATGCAAATCTGAAGTATGTATTGATGTGTACCTATATGAAATCCAAATTAAGAAAAAAAAACTTATCAACCCGTTTTTGAGATATCAAATGTTAAAAAAAAATTCAAAATAAAAAAATACGTTCTATGACAGGTACCTATACTCTTAATAGTTGCTAAGAGTAAAATTTTATAATTTATGGTAGTAGATCGTACTAATTTTAGTATATGAAAAAAGCTTAATCAAAATCGTAGGAGTCGTTTTTAAGCAAAAAAATTTATTCCCTTGCGGTTTTTTATCTTTTGTATGGAAGGTACCGTTATTTTATCTAAAAATATTTTAGAGTGTACTAAAAAACTCTTAAATATAGAGTTTCAAAAAAATCGATAATGTCATTTTCGAAATATTTGATTTTCCAAAAAAAACTTTTGAAACATTTTTTAAAAATCCAAAAAAATATTTTTTCAAAAATTTTGGTACACAAAACTATTTATATTTTTTGGAAGCTTCTGTATAAAAAGAAATAATTGAAATCGGTTATACCGTTTTGAAGAAAATCAAAAACTAAAAAAAAGGTTCTTTGGGAAGCACCATTAATAACCATTTATTTAATAATGTTTATTGGATTTTTAAAAAATGTTTCAAATTTTTTTTTTGAAAATCAAATATTTCGAAAACGACATGATCGATTTGTTTGAAACTCGATATTTAAGACTTTTTAAGTACTTTCAAAAATATTTTTAGAAAAAAATTTACATTTATGAAAAAATAACGGTACCTTTCATACAAAAGTTAAAAAACCGCAAAGGAAAATATTTTTTTGCTTAAGAACGACTCCTACGATTTTGATTAAACTTTTTGTATATACTAAAATTAGTACGATCTACTACCAAAAATTATAAAATTTTACACTTTGCAACTATTAATAGTACCTGTCATAGAACGTATTTTTTTATTTTGAACTTTCTCGTTATCGGCTGAACGGATTTAGATGATTTTTTTATATAGAAATTTCAGATAAAATCAAATAATATTTTATATAAAAATTTTCAAAAAAAAAAGTTTTTGGATTTTTAAAAAAAGTTTCACATAAATATATAGCTCAAATCTGCATACCAACATTTTTTCTTAAAATTTTATTTATAAAAAATTTATTTAAAAAAAATCGGTCCAACGATTTTAAATTTTTTTTCCCATACAATCAAATTCCATCATGAATTAAAATGGCATACTCTTTTTTCACCTCAAACTGTCAAAAGAGTTGTTTTAGCTAATTTAAATGTCGTATTTCATGCTTCTCTACATTTTTCTCTCATAATTTCCATGTTTGTATATACAATTTTCTTAAACTCGCAGTGTCTTGAACATAAGAGCAAGTACGTGCGACCCAGTCGTGCATTTTATTTTTTTTTTCGTTCTAAAAAAAAATGAAAAAAACGTGTGGGCATAATCACCAAAAACCAGAAGGAAATCGATCGAGCCGTTTAGGCTGTAGACGAAAAGACAGACAGAAAGACAGACAGACAGAATTGTGCACTGTTGACATTGTAACCCTGCTGGCATTTTCTATTTAGTCGTTTTAGAAGAATCACAATCGGGGAAATTAAAATACTGGATTCGATGCAAATTGCAGTTTCAGAATTGCGAGTACTATAATCATAGTTTACCTGAAAGCAGGTCCACTGACTTCGACTGCTTCATATAGTCGTACTTTGTTCACATAAATATATTATGAATGTATAGATTTTAAAGGGTACAATTTCGACCCTAGAGCAAAACGTTCATCATCACCATCTCTCGGTCTATAAGTACATACTTAGCAATACATATTTTAGTACTATGGACAACACTACTAGCATTTTAACGTCATTTCATATATTATTATTACGACTTTAAACATGGATTTCTGTGTATTAAATTTTGACGTCTTGTATGTTGCGATTTTTCTTAAATGTCATCACAACAAAAACATAAATGTTAAAAAAAGAGCCAAGTTCTTATATGGACAAGAAACCTGTGCGTAAAAAGTCTGCCAAAAAAAGTAATGAGGTCTAAAAAATATGCCAAGTTTTAAGTTCATGAAGTTTAATATCAAATAACTTAAGTAGAGTAATATCGAAGCAATTCCAAATTATGACTGAAATTTGGTATTTAATGATTACTGATTAAAATTTGGTGGGTTCACTGGTCAAGTTTTCATACATTTTAAATTTGTGATTAAGTAAGTAACCTACAACTAAGAGAAAACTTGCCAAGTAAATCCACCAAATTTTAATCAGTAATCATCAAATTCCAAATTTCAGTCATGATTTGGAATTGTTTCGATGTAACTCTACTTAAGATATTTGATATTAAACTTCATGAATTTAAAACTTGCGTATTTCTTAGATCTCATTACTTTTTTTGGCAGACTTTTTACGCACAGGTTTCTTGTACATATAAGAACTTGGCTCTTTTTTTAACATTTATGTTTTTGTTGTGATTTAACTCCTTTTTGCAAAGATTTATTTTGCCACGTGAAAATCAAGCCCTACTGCTCTATAAAGTTTCATAATTCTACGACAACCGAAAGTGCTCCATATAAATAATAGCAATTTTGGTAAAGTGGGTGGAGGGCACGCCCCCTGAATGGAAAATTCCTAATTTTCGATTATTTTTCTTTTAAAGTGCTACAAGCCCTACCGATCTACCAATTTCCATCGATCTTCAACAATCGGAACTGCTTCATATAGGGGTCTATCATCGTATCCGTTCGGAGAAATCTCCGATCGGAGAAAAGTTCCGATCGGAGAATTAATTTTGTTCATGGTATCCGAATCGTAACAGAAATATAGACGCGCACCGACGCATGTAGTTGACATAAAACAATAATGTATGTCAAATAAATAAACATTAATTTTCATTGTGAAAGAATCATGGAAAGTGCAGCACTATTTTTGGAAGCAGAACGGTATGAGCAAAAAGCTTCTAGTAAAGAAAAGAGAAGATCCTTAAGAAATACAGCAAATATAGCAGATTCCATGTTTGATTGCTTTTTAACAAATTTTATTTTTTTCGTCCGCATACGCCAAAGTTCCGCAAGCATTTGACTGTCGGAGACAATCGGAGAGAAAAGTAACAAAGCAATCGCCATACACCGCATGAAATCGTGACGCGTTGCTTTCATTTTGACATTTCAACGCATACTTTGAATTTTGTCTGAGGAATCTACGATTGAGTAATCGGAACGGCTATGATGATAGAAAATTCGTAGATTTCGTACAAATCGGAGAAAAATTTGTTACGATCGGATACGATAATAGACCTGATAATTTATAAGAATTTTTAAGAATGTGGGTGGATGCCACGCCCCTGAAGGGAAAATTCCAATATTTCAATTTTTTCTTTCAAAGTACTTTAAGTTCTACCGACCTACCAATTTTCATCGTTCTACAACAATCAGAAGTGCTTCATATAGTTTATAAGAATTTTTGAGAAAGTGGGTGAATGCCACGCCCCCTGAACTGAAACTTCCAATTTTTCGATTTTTTCTTTCAAAGTACTTCAAGCCCTACCGACCTACCAATTTTCATCGTTCTACAACAATCAGAAGTGCTCCATATAATTTATAAGAATTTTTAAGAATGTGGGTGGATGCCACGCCCCTGAAGGGAAAATTCCAATATTTCAATTTTTTCTTTCAAAGTACTTTAAGCTCTACCGACCTACCAATTTTCATCGTTCTACAACAATCAGAAGTGCTTCATATAGTTTATAAGAATTTTTGAGAAAGTGGGTGAATGCCACGCCCCCTGAACTGAAACTTCCAATTTTTCGATTTTTTCTTTCAAAGTACTTCAAGCCCTACCGACCTACCAATTTTCATCGTTCTACAACAATCAGAAGTGCTCCATATAATTTATAAGAATTTTTTATTTGTGGGTGGATGCCACGCCCCCCGAACTGAATCTTCCAAATTTTTCAATTTTTTTTTCTTTCTAAGTACTTCAAGCCCTACCGACCTACCAATTTCTATCCTTCTACAGCAATCGGAAGTGCTCCATATAATTTATAAGAATTTTTAAGAATGTGGGTGGATGCCACGCCCCCTGAATAGAAAATTGCAGATTTTCGATTTTTTCCTTTGTATGCACCACAAGGCCTACCGTTGTGCGAAATTTCAAGATTCTACGATGTCGGGAAGTGCTCCATAATTTTGATGATCTGTCAGTGAGTCAGTCAGTCAGTTACGGTTTTTGCGATTTTTGAAGTCCAATATCTCGGAAATTACTAATGCTAAAGAGTTGAAACTGAGCCAACTGTGTTTGATCAGCTCAACAAATACTGCGAATTTGAAGGTTTTGACTTTATTAGTACTGAAGTTAGAGGGGGGTTGAAAATCGCCTGAGCTTGTTCCTGTAAAAAGGGTGCAGTGCCGCGAACTTGGCTGGGCACTACCGTGCCCTTTGATTATTAGAAAAGGCCCGTTGTATTTTGTATGCAATAAGGAGGTACTTAAACAAAAAAAAAGGAAGAACTTTACCTGTAGTGATTGGTTAAATTATGTCATTTAAACTTTAATATCATCTGGGCTATATACTCCTCCCAATCGGCCCACACTTCAATGAGAAGCTTCACATCCTCCAGTGCCTAGATATTCCGTTATTTTTTTTGCTGGTTATTTCATTCTGTAGAATATTTGTTTTGTTTATTGGAATATTCTTATAAATATATTATGGGTATTCATGCAACAGCGTAAACCCGTCGTAATCGTTGTAAAGTTTAAAACTTCGCAATTCTGTCACAATTTGTATGGAAAATTTGACAGATTTACGAAGTTTAAACTTTTACAACGATTACGACGAGTTTACGCTTTTGCATGAATACCCTTATTGTAAATACTAACATTTTTGTTCCTAGAGAGTCAAGGCGCTCTTATTCAAATGAAAAATGTTTGACAGTTATTTTTATTGTGAATGGAAAAACTTAAGTTTAAATGGCTGCGTTCCACAAAATTAGGTTTGTTTGTTTTGAAAAGCTCTCTCCTGCAAGAAGATTTAAATGAGATTTATTTACTTTAAATCTTCCTGGATTTTAGGAAAAAGATCTATGTGGTGTTTCCACCAGATTAAAAGTTTAAAAAAATTATTAACTCTGACAGCACACTTCAAAAGCAAATGGGGGTTAATTTTTTCTTAAAAAATGGAAGCGAGATAGAATGTTTCTTTTGTGTCAAACAATGAAGAACCGAGTCCAGCCACGAATGAATCCTTCAGTGCCATAAAAGAATATGTTAGTTCGATTTGTTAAACTATTTGCCTTATGGAGATTTAAGAAGATAAATTTTTAATCTTGTAAATTACCGAAAAAAATTTGTATGGTAAATCTTGGTGATTTGAAGAAGATTTGAGGTAAATCTTATTAAATCTTAGTTTAGCGCTCGGTGAAAACGTAGTATTAAATTTGTATGTTAAATCTTCGAGATTTCAAGAGGATTTTTGGTATATCCACTTAAATCTCGGTTAAGTGCTTGGTGAAAACGTAGTATTAGACAAAATTCAATGAAACTAGCATTGGTCCACTTCTCAATGATATTTTTAAAGAAAACCAAAAAACATATTTGCCGTAAAGGTGTTATTTAAATATTGACCAGTACAATTTTGTTAAGATATTAACAGCCCTATTATTGACACGATTCAAAACTAGTATCAATGTGAAACTAGTTCTATAGGGGTTTCGAGTTGCAGGTTTTGAACATATTGGTATTATTCAAACCAAAATTGACATCTTAAATTCTAATTTCGAGTTTTAGATGTCAATTTTTGTTTGAATAATACCAATATGTTCAAAGCCTGCAACTCGAAACCCCTATAGAACTAGTTTTACATTGAAACTAGTTTTGAATCGTGTCAATAATAGGGCTGTAAGGGTATTCATACAACAGCGTAAAGCCATCGTAAACGTTGTAAAGTTTAAAACTTCGTAATTCTGTCACAATTTCTATGGAAAATTTGACAGATTTACGAAGTTTTCAACTTTACTACGTTTACAAGGACTTAACGCTTTTGCATGAATACCCTTATTCTATTTTACATTTTTTCAACAAAATCTCAGAATTTTATTTAGATGTGATTTTACTATCAACCAGTGCCAGTTTTGTATGTGAACACGTGAAAGTAAGGATTTTTGTACAATGATCTCTATAAAACACTGGATAGTGTATCGATACAAAAATATTGCTTCCATTTGAAGAATTGTTATATTATGAAGCTGACCACTTTTTTGTATACCAGTATAACTGTATAACATGTAATACAAAGGAAATCCATTAAACAGACATCAATTCTCTGTTCGTTTCACCCCCGAGATCTGTTTGCTAACATTTGTTGTGTTCGTAATTTAAATACATTCACTAATTAGTAAATGAAACGGAATAACAAACGTAAAGAGTGTGAAAAGGAGGTAAAATCATTTTAAAAAAACGTAGAATATGCAATCGCATCCTCCTCATCATAATTATTCATTAGCTGTTTTGCTCAACTTGTTCGCAAACTGCAATGATTTATCTCATTCCACTATGTAATAATTATACTAAAAAAAATATACCAAATGCACACAGTGAATAACTTAAAGATAATAAACAATAAAACAAACTTCCACAAAAGTTTATATTTTCATATCATGGTCTGTTCCCTTTCTTCAGATAGACATCTGGAAATAGGGATGAGCGATTTTAATCGATATTTGCAAAATATCGATAATAAAGATTTCGATGTTTTGCAACATCGATATTAACATCCAAAACATCGGACTAAAAAACAAACTAAAAGTTAGTACGAAAATGATTGATTCTGCTAGTAAAATCTAGATGGAGTGACTTTCATAGTTTTTAAGTCATCTGTAACATTTCGAATTTTTTGAAAGAGGAAATCATCAAAGGATCTCCCAAACCAAACTTAAAAATTCAGAACCACAACGAAACTTTCGATGTGCAAAAAGGCACAAATATAAGTTTACACATGAAGTGCCTATCAATTTTGCTTCCATCAAATTTTTTCAAAAGAAATATTTTTACATCGATATTCAAGCATTAATATCATCGATGCTCAGCAAGACGCATTTTAAACCACACAAGTTTTTGTACACACTTTTGTAAGCAAAAATATCTTGCAATATCGTTAGATAACAGTGTACACATGAAATACTTGCAATATTGCTTATATAAAATCTGTGGACGATATATTTTGCAAAATTCAAATTTTAGCATCGATTTCCACGCATTGAAATAATAGATGCTCAGAAAGACCCAATTTACACCAATGCTAGTTTTTGCACACAACTTCGTGTTTTGCAATATCGATATATTCCAAAAAGCCACAGAAAACAGTTTACACAAAATTCCTTGAAATATTACTGCAAAATACATATTTAATATCGATTTTCACGAATTTAAATTATCGATGGTGAGAAACACGCAGTTTACACCATGCAAGTTCTTGCGCACACATTCGTGTGAAACAAGAATTCGAAATATCGGATTTCAAAAAGGGCACACATTACAGCTTAACACCATGAATTGCATTGCAATATTTGTTAATATTCATTGTGCAAAATACATATTTAAACATCGATTTTCACCCATTAAAATCATTGATGCCTAGAAAGATACCACTTACACGCGGTTTTAGCATACAAGCTTCTGTGCATCATTATTTTGCAATATCGATGTTAAAGTTGAAATACCTTGCTTATGACTTCATATTTGTATGAAAACTTAAATCGATTTTAAAAAACTTAAGAAAAAATTGCCGGCACCAGAAATTTTTAAAGCAAAAATACATTAGAGCATAGCATGACGCATTTTTTGCTTTGGTCAAACAAAAAACTTAAACAAAAACACCTGAAAAAACATCGATGTTAAGTAGCATCGATGTTTTCGGTTCGATATTTATTGACATCGATGTTTGGTCTACGATGTTGAAATCGATGTTGTTTCAATACCGCACATCCCTATCTGGAAAATACTTTTTTTTTTGTATAATTCAGACGTCAAATTATGAAGCCGACCACCTAATTGTCATCTTCAAATGGAAGCAAAGAAACTGTTATACATTATAAGGAATACACTATCCAGTGTATTATAGAGATCAGTGTTTTTGTAGCGATGCCTTACTGTAACAATATTATAAACAATTTTAAGCTAAAACATTACCATGTACGTTTAACTAAATTTTCGTACGATTTAAATCAATTTTCACCCTAAAATTTCGATATACAGTCCATCGCATTAACCATTATGCCATGAGGTTCTACAAAAAAAACAAAGAAATATCCATAGATGAATATTTTTCTTGGTTTTTGGATATTCCTGTAGTGAGACCCCTACATTATCCTCGCCCTCAGGAATCTGAGATCATTTGAGTATTAAATTCGCCCTGCCAGACTGTTTAAAAAAACTGTTTTTCACTTAGAATTTTGAATTTTTTAAACGGTCTGGTAGAGCCAACTATACACTCAAATGGTCTCAGATTCCGTGATATGTGATCCGAGGAGCTTATCTAGGGCGGGTTGAAAACCAATTTAGGCTAACACGATTATCCTCGAAGTTGCATTCATATTTTTTTTCGATGCACTGTTACTCGCAAAGGCCCCAGTTGTGGACTGCAAGACTTTGATTTTTGTAATAGCCTTTAATGAACCTTTCGACGCCTATACTTCTTTTTTTGCTACGTTCACACCCAAAATCTGCTGTGGGCTCTCGGTCTAATTGTGATAAACGAATCAATCATATGAAAACATTTTGGCATTTGTTTTAATTTTTTCACACTTAGAGCATCGCATTTGGCGTGAAGGCGTTATCATATTTATCACTTCAGAGTTTCACAGATCGAGAATTGACCCCTGAACAGAGTCCGAGCATGTCGAGCATGTTTTAAACGCTCAACGCTAAAAAAAGAAACACAATTTTTGTTTGACGACTTTACGCTGTTTCATGAATACCCTTAAAAAAAATTATAATTCACAAATCTAAATTCGATATTTTTC
The DNA here is from genome assembly GCA_963921185.1 of Dasysyrphus tricinctus. NCBI lineage: Eukaryota > Metazoa > Arthropoda > Insecta > Diptera > Syrphidae > Dasysyrphus > Dasysyrphus tricinctus. The sequence continues at coordinate 103,129,152 of OY992531.1, forward strand.
AATTCACAAATCAATAAGACATATTTCTTTATTGAGAAATCAAAAAGAGCTTGAAAATTAATAAGTGCAATTAGAGCTTATGGGCTTATCGTGTCTAGGAAAGACCAGTTTCATATTTAATTCAATTATTTTAAAAATGCAGGCATTTTCGGAATAATACATTTTAATAATAAGAGTTGTCTTCATTTAAGCGCTTCACAAAAAATTCCAAAATAATTACAGATAATTAGCTTTTGGGATGAAATCTATATCAACTATTTCCCCCCACTTCAACCTTGATAACATAACTACGTCGGCGTCGTCCATGCCTCAAAGGCCAAAAGGATATTATTACTCCCTCCATCTAACCGGCAGCCTCAACCCAAAGATAGACGTGTATGCTTTCACTACTCGCATATAAGTCTATCGATATACAACAGAATTTGCTTCCGATGTATATATTGTGGATGGGACTTCGAGCATGCTGATATTCACCCATGGAACAACCAGCGTACAGCTTCTGAGGGTGCTTTTAATTTGTGCTCGTTTGTATCCGATGACACTCTTTCTAATATCATAATTTTAATTTATAGACGTTGTCCCATATTATGTGACTGTTGATTCTGTTCCGTGCTGTGTGGTGGCGGTGCGACCAGCTCACATGACGCACGACCACGTCATTTGAACCATTATATGCGGCATCATGCTTCTTTTCGACGAACAACAAACGACGGACGAGAGAATTACGAGCAAAGCCACAAACAAGCCCAACAGAATTTTGTGGGACAGCCAGAGCAACTTGAACTATATAATGTGTCGTTGTCGTTGGCGCCCGACTATAGGGAACTGATGAGGCCCATTTTGAGGTTTTATTACCCCCATTACTTTCATTACTTTAAGGGTTCATCAGAGATACTTTCGTCATCGTTTTTGCATTGGGAATGGGATCGTGTGGAGAGACAGAGTCGGGAACGGGATCGGGAATCGGGACGGGAGTCAACCCCGTTTAAATGCATACCCATATTCAACCATTCATTGGTCGGTTGGTATAATTTAAGTTTGCCATCAGGACTCACATCTCACACTCATTTTGTAAAGACAATATTTGCGTGTTATACGTTGACCTGCTTGTGGTTTGAAGTTGCGGTAAGCATTTCGGTTCAAATGAGAGGTTTTCATACGTAAAGTTTGTTAATTGTGTTCCATAAAGTAGTAAATATTAATGGGTGTTATATTTTATTAACTTTATTTGTGTTTGCTATGCGGAGTAATTACAAGCTTTGTTGGTCTATCAATTAGGGTGTAAGGAATTTCTGAAGAAGTCATAATTATTTTTGACCTTCTATTTTCAGCAAAAGCACACAAAAAGATTCAATAGAGATGCAACGACAAAAATAAAATGACTGAAGCCATAACATTGTGTCCGACAAAATGATATTAAGTAAATTATAATTAGTTTAGGTATTCACTTTGACATGCGACTTTGTGTATTGTGTAAATGTTAAGGGTCAGATGGTTCTATTTTATACAAAGTTGTTTAGTTTTTGAAGTTCCTATATGTTTATGTATTCAAAATGTATGTAATTGAAGACAAGAATATGTGTTCTAAAATATGAAAGCGGAACATGGACAAGAAATCTAGCACAACTTTTGAAAGTTGTGGCTTCTACTTTGAAAATATATTTTTTTTTATAATAAAAGATTTTTAAATTCTTATGTTATGATTAAGTGCAAAAATATATAGGAATTTCCGTTTAAGACATATTTAGCAATTAAATTTGGATATGAAGAGTTTTGCTGTAAATGATTGGATATGGTCTATTTTGAAACCAATAAAAGTACAAAATGTAGAAAACGAGCTGCCAAAACGTGAATATGTCCTGTAATAAAACTGTTCAAAATTTGTAACAAAACTTTTTAATTTTTTTCTTTAAAAATTATTGTTTTAGTATATATCTAATATGTAGGTACGCATAAGATTTGACTTATGACAGGTACTAGATCCTTTTTTTTTAATTGTAAAAACTTCTGGTTCTTCTGTCGAAATTTTCTCTTCATTGTCTTCAAATAGTTGTATGGGTTGAGGTTCCAAAAACAAATTTTTGTAATAGGAAAGACTTTCCATTTCCTTCCACCCATTTCCGAAATGTTTCTCCAGCTAATTTTTGACATCGTTTATTTTTTCGGTCTTAACTGCGACCTTACACTCCAGCAAATCGGGCCTGATTAATTTCAAACTCTTCCCTTTTTTGGTAATTGATTTAAAACTTTCTGAGTCAAGCTTATAATTGATTTCTCCTTTCACGAGAACATTGCTCTTTAGCTTTAAGAGCAAAATGCGTTTTCTACAGGCAAAAAGGAAAATGCAACTGACCGAGTGGTTTTAAATTGTTTGAAACTGCAGATTTAAAGTCCATTATGGAAACTTTTTCCCCAACGTTTCTTACCAGACCATATTTTGAAAATATTTGTTTATATTCTTCTGGCTGAATTATTGTGTCGTTTTTCTTTAGTTCCTTCTAGATGCGACCAAAAACCCTATCAGATGGCAAATACGATTGTCCAACGACTGGAAAAATGTATTCGATAGATTTTATTTCTGGACTCTGGAGGAGAAAGTTCGAGAAGCCATTTAGCTAAAATTCCAATAACAGTAATTTTTTAATTCTGCCCAGCACACCCATTCCAAAACATCTGTATTTTAGTACAACCTTCGAGATTAAAGTTTTGAAGATAAGAATACAAAATTGACGCAATTTCGTTGGAACCTTTAAAGAGGTGTTCTTCAGACCAAGTAAAAATATTAACCGCGTCTAGTCTAGCTTGTCCGACCAGTAGTTTTGTAAATGTTTGGACTAAAGCTATCGGTTGGCATCCAGTTTTTTCGTGGCCGCGATCTTACGGTTGGCTCCCGGACTATTATAATTCAATTTTTATAAAATTGCTTAGCAGTTTTTAAATTTTTTGTTTCAGCAATTGCCAGGGAAACAATTCCATTTTCCCTTCTCTCGAATTTTTAGCGAAAAATTCCCGGTAGTTTTATTCTCTTTTCCCTCATTGTAAAATAAATTCGAATGTGAGAAAAAACACTCAGGGTATTCATGCAGCAGCGTAAACTCATCGTAATCGTTGTAAAGTTTTAAACTTCGTAAATCTGTCAAATTTTCCATACAAATTGTGACAGAACTACGAAACTTTAAACTTTACAACGATTACGACGAGCTTACGCTGTTGCATACTATTTTTTGAAACAAAAGTTTGATAATTCATTATTAAGTTCGTGTTATTATTCTAGGTGTGAAGTGTTTAAAAAAAAAGTATGTCGGAGGTAGGGCTGCTATGAATCATAAGGCCACAAATGATATTGCCGGAGGGCCTGAGGCCTAACACGGAATAAATACTTTCCCAATTTGAACACGCTGTCTTCGACGTAATTGGGATAAAAGAGTCGAAAGGTGTTTCAGCATAAGCTTTTGGCAATCAAAAGAAAATGTTCAAACGCCGGAAAACTTAGCTGAAGCTGAAAAATACCTCCAGGAATTAGAAATTGAAGTTCTAAACGAAGAATCAAAATCAACACCAACAAACACAACAAAAAGATCTTATTCTCGTCCGAGTATAAGTGCAAAGAAAATGACTTCCTCAAAAGCCTTTAATGGGGAACTTTATATTAAAAGCGAATTATTTGAGGCTGTCAAGTGTGTAGCTGATGAAACTAAGGAAATACGAAGAAACACTGCAAAAATTTACCAAGCTCTTGACAAAAAAGTAATGAAGATAATCTCAATATAAAAAAAAAGAAAAACTTAAGGAAGTTCAACGACACAACCAGAAACATGGAACAATTACGAGTATGAGAAATCGAAGACAAAATCACATAGGTACAGTTCGGTTTTCTACTCTATTCATTTTTAAAATACAATGACTCATCTAAAAACAAGTGGATACCTGCCACTTTTTGCTAGATTCGAATCTATTGTTTGGATGCACCGAATTCATGGGTTAATTTTTAAAAACTTTATGTTGCTTAGCCATTATTACCATATACCCGAAAAAATGAAGAAAAAACACCTTCATTAATATTCGGTTTTTTTTTTTAACTTGCATTTTTTTTCACTGTTTTAGTCATGGTAATCGGATATCAATTATAATGTCAGTTGTTAATTATAGCAGTTACAGTTAAAATAATATCCTTTCAATTTTATTTAAATTTTTTCCACCGCAGGGAAAAAATTCTTCACTAGAGAAGCGTAAGTTGGCAATTAACCAATATTTAAAAGGTTCAACCTACAAGCAAATAGCTGAAATATTGGATATGAAGCCTAATACTGTTGGCGATATTGTAAGAAGGTAACGGAACGAGGGAGCTCATAGATTAAAAAGGGTAGCCGAAAATGTTAACAGGGTAATTAATTTAAGCTGACCCCCGTTTAAGTGCACCAAAAATTGTTAATGAAGTTTTGGTGTAATGCGGAAAACATGTGTCGGAATCAACTGTCCGTCGCATCATTAAGGCTAGAGGATTTAACGGTCGGACGGCTAGGAAGAAGTCATTCATAAACTTGCGCAACCGCCTCATTCGTCAAAATTTTTCGAAAGAGTATTGTAGGAAACCTTTTTAAATGGGTACATATAGTCGGTTTTATTAATTTTATTTTCTAAGTCCCAATACTAGACCTTTTTGCTATCGGTAACACAGTCTTTGATAATTAGGAATTTTTACAAGTTTTAAATCTTCTCACAAATAAAGCTACTGAGTGGGAGTAAGATGATGATGACGATGGGTAAAAGGGAGCTTACTCTGCAGATCTTGCGGAGAGCGAAAGAGAAAATTCGATCTTCGAAAGAATCAATTTCTAGAACCTAAGTTTCGATGAGGTAGTTTAAGAGAACATCTTGTGTAAAGGACACGCACACAATCTTAAACGTTTGAATGTATAGCGTTATGGAAGACATCCGGGACCTCAAAACTCGAGGAATTTAAATCACAAAAAGTAAAATTTATTACATCTATTTTTCTAAAATTTGGAATTGAATTTTGATATATAATTCATGTATTTTTGGTTTAAATCATTCGAGTTACGAGCATTCCGGAAGTCCCCTCTAAAAAAATCTTTTCGAACTTGGTTATCTTTCGTGTCGATTCGTCAAGAGCTACACTCGATAATCGAGGAGTTGGATTTGAGATTTTGACCGAGCGGGATCAACTTTTTTTTGTTTGGGAAGAAGCCCCTAAAATTACTGCACGACTAAGCACAAAAAAGAAGTAAAAAGAAAAATTAAAAAGTATATATTTTATTTTACTCCCCGAAAATTATAAAAAAAGACAGTCCCGAATTTACGTTTGTAACGAAACAAAGTCGAAATCGTTGAAAAAAAAGTAAAACCCGTGCTCCAGAATCACGTGTTTCTAATTGCCTCACGCCGTTCAAATAAAAACCCAATAAATATCCAAAAATATCGATTTTCTGCAGTGCGGTTTAATCATCGTATTAAAGGTGCTCCAAAGAAACTAAAAAAAAAAAATTCACAAAAAAAAAAAATACAAAAAAATTAAGTGTTCCACGTGTCAAGACACACGATTTCCATCATGCCGGTTGGTCCGTCATTATACCACCGGATCACTTAGGAAATTTAGCCCGTCCCAAATCTTACCTGCTGGTCAAACAAATAGAGAAACCTATAATTAAAACTCGGAATATCAAAAAAAAAAAGAGAGGAAACTAAATCGAAACAAAAAATAAAAGCCTAAAAAAAAACCATCAATCCAACGACTCTCAGTTCACAAAAAAAAAGGTGAAATCCGTGACGTCATAGGTCATTATCACCCTTGAAACGTGCGCCATAATAAAAAAAAATTCTTTGTGACGTCTAAAAATGCAAAGAAATGGTCCCCTAATGATCATTGAAAAAAAAGCAGAGAAAGAAAAAAAAAATCTTAAACCTTTAATCTCCATCAAATCAACCCAATCACCCTGAACTAACAAAATAATAAATGCAATAGAACTCCACCCAGTCACATATACCCCCTACTCCTATTCGTTCTGGCCCAGCCACCTGCAATTAGAATTTTCATCACAGGAATATTTTTAATGATTTATCGTATTTAAAAATTTTTTGTTTTTGTTGTTAAATATTAATTGTTTAAATTTTTTTTCACTAAGTATAATAAAAAAAAGGTAATAGTCATTGAAATAAAAATAATTAAAAAAAAGAAACAAAAAATATAAAACAGAAAAAAGAGTAATTTTTAGTTTTAGTGAATTTCAAGTTGCAAATTTCAAATTAAAAAAAAATAAAATAAATAAATATATGAATCTAAAGCCCGTATGACACTACATTTTTTTCTCATTTTTAATTCACTGAAAATGAAATTAAAGCACGACGTACAATTTCTTATTTAAACTTTGATAGGTATGAGTGGGTACACACTATATCCATAAATGTAAAAATGTCACAAAAAATCTATAAAAAATGTGATTTTAAAATTATATTTGTCAAGTTCTGGCAGCTTTTCTTGATATTTCAGAATTAAAAATGAAAAATTGTTTCAAGGTACACTCAGTTACAAAAGTAGATATACTCTGGACGCTAGAGAGCACTAGATTATGGTGTATATTTTCTTTTGGGACACATTGTAAATGTGAAATTTAATTTAGAGAAATGCTATCCCTTTCTTAAAAACACTTTTTATCCCTTTTTTGTTCAGCTGACACTTTGATAGATTAAATGAGAAATACAATGAAGAAAAAATGTAGTGTCATACGGGCTTAAGGAATAAGTGATAAACATTTCGTTCAAAGTTTTGTTTTAGTGTAAATTTTCTTTTGGGAGTATTAATCCCTATACAGGGGGCCGATTCTGGTTCTGTGAAAAAATGAAACGAACAATTTTTCACGCTTTCACACTAATTCCGATTCCCGTTCTGTGAAAATGTGCAACCAAACATCAAAAACTTTCATTATGAATAATTTGCTTTCACGCCGTCATTTGGAAGCGAATATCCAAAATGAAAGCGTGAATACGAACAAGCAATGACAAATTCAATCATATCTCTCTCTCTCTGTCAAATCCATACAGAAAAAAGTGTTCCTATCTCACGCATTTCTCTGTTCTCTTCAAAAACACAAGTAATTTGAGAGAATCGTGCAGTTTTCAGGAGAAATGGTAAGGTGGTTCTAGCATCGATAATATAGTTTTCATTCACAGAACCAGAATCGCTTATTTGTGGCAAATGAATCGAAAAAGTGAAAGCAATGGTTGGCAGCGAATGTGAAAACGATTTATTCGATTCACTTTTTCACAGAACCAGAATTGGCCCCCAGCTTTGACCACATCATTCATTTTGCATAAATTCTTATTTTGGTAAGTGAAGATAAATAAAACTTAAAATTTTGAACGAACGTTTTTCCTATTAATAAAATTTTTCTTAAGCAAAGTGAAAAAAAAATATTATAGTTAAGTATTATTATTTTTTTTTTCACATTGAACGAAATTAATAAAAAAAAAAAAAACTATTTCTCTGAATTTAGTAAATGTAACTTATTTTTATACGATACTGTCAACTCCGAATGTCAAATTATTAAGCACATTTAGCTAATCTCTCTCAGTAAAATAATTCATAAAAATATAAATTCGGTTATTCAATAATATAATATTACTGCTATGATTCCGCTTAACGTCAAAGCTTGTGACAATGTTTTGATTTGAATAAAAAAAATTTAGTTGTAACTTATTTTAAAGAAAAACAAAATAGATTTATCTAATACATGATTTGGAAATTACTTTTCATTATAGTATCTACAAAAGGATTCATTGGGGTGGGAGCATGACCGATAAAATCAAATTCAACCTTTTTGGATCCGATGCGATGGTAGAGTCATGGTATGGCGCAAGGCTAACGAAGAGCTGAAAAGAAAACATTTAAAGCCGATCGAAAGGCATGGGGGAGGTTATGTTATGGTTTGGGGTTGTATATCGGCCATAGGAGTGGGTAGTTTGGTCTTTTTTGATGAGATCATGAGCAAGGAGTACTATTTGAGGATTCTTAGAGAAAATCTAAGACAAAGTGCTGAAAAATTGGGTATTTCGCGGTACTTCAAATTTTACCAAGATGATGATCCCAAATATAAAGCCCACATTGTCCGCAAATGGCTGCTGTATAACTGCTCAAAGTTATCGCAACTCCTGCACAATCGCCTGACCTCAATCCTATAGAAAATCTGTGGGAAGAACTGAAGGAAAGTTTGAGGGAGAATCCAACTTCTTCAACAAAACAACTGAATTGAAAACAAGGTTGCAACAAGAGTGGCAAAAAATGAGCCCAGAATTCATACAAAAAAATTGTGAAAAATATGCGAAGACGATTATCTGGGGCTATGTCTAATAAATCAATTAAAATAAAACATTTAAGAAAAAAACAGAATATTAGTGGTGGAGTCTTTATTTATTGGCTTTGGCGATTTTATCTGTGAGTTTTTTTAAACTTTTTTTTTTGTATAATAATGGATTTTGGTTAGGCTTTTTAAATCTTTATTAAGAGCAGGATATGGATTTGGTAGTACAGTATTTAACGCTTATAAGAAACATGCTTATAAGAAAACATCGCTTAAAAGAAAATTGAACAAAAGCACCGTGTGCTTTATTTTAATAGACTTTGACTAGATTTTAGATTAGATTGATTTTAATAAATTAATCATTAAAATACAATTAAAATCGAATTAACAATTAAAATCCGAAACCCCAAAGTAGAAAGCCTCACTCAAGCGTACGGGATGGTTTCCGTCACAGAAACAAAATGTGGCAATTCAGGAGACAGTGGCGATGAACTAATGATGGATGATGAAGTCAACGAGGAGGATGCTTTGGCTTTTCTCACGCCAACATCATCTAAGTTTCCTCGGTCAACGTTTACTCAGGGTGGCACAGATAAGCTACCAGAAACTCCAAATAGTGCAAGAGAAAGCAGTGAATTCGAGTCATGAAGCTCTCCAATTTATTCCTTTGTAAGCAATTTTTTTATTTTAACTTATCCTGTAGTTAATTTAATTTCTTAATAAATTTTTGGCTACGAAAAGGGGAAGAAAAACTCCAGATAAGCTGAAGTCAACATTGTCAAACTTGACCAAGTCACTCCAAACTTTCATTCAGCAAACGACAGTAGATTCTCGATCAAAATTAAAATTCCAATGTAAATATCGAAAAACTTGGATACCCTATACCAAAAATTATCAGAGGAGGACGTGGTGGACCTAAATATGCGATTTATTAAGATGGCGTTCGATAAAATAAAAACAAATTCATCCCATTTTTTGTAAATATATCGGAAAGCTTTACTATTTACTTAAAAAAGATTATACATAAGTATTTGACTTTTTTCATAGGAACAACAGATTTTGGAAAAATGTGTACAAACTTTATATGTAGGTAATAAGAGCTTTTTACTGTAATGAATCCTCTTCTTTGGAAAAATTAACGAGTTTCAAGATATTTACAAAAACCTTAACTTTTACCCTTTTACACTTCAAAATCCAAAGGCCATATTTGACACGCTATAACTTCAAGACCAATAAACTTACAAAGGCTATTAATAGCTAGTTTGTTGATAATTATATGGTCTAGATGTTATTCTTTATTCATTATCATTTTATTATAAAATGAAATTCAATCAAGCTATTGAATGCAAGGCAAATTACCGGGTACCTACCCTTAAAAAATTGTTTTTAAAAGTTAGAGAGGTACCCAATAATTTTTATTATTTTTTTTTTACTTAACTCACTATACCATGAAGTTCTTCAACGCTTTTCTCTAAATCTATCGGTTATACAAAAAAGAGGATGTTAATATTTTTATAGAATTACATAAGCTTCAATTTTGATTTTCACATTTGTTCAGTAAAGCCTAGTACGCAGCTGAAGTGAAACGAAAATTTTCTGGTGTCTCCAACTCGAGAACGAAATCAGAAACGAAGTGATTGCGAAAAAAATATGGAGAGTTTTATCAGAAAGATGTCAAAATAAATAAAAAAAAAGAACAGTTCAAAATCTTAAGTCAATTTTGTTTTTCGTCTGATGTGAATTCTTGTTTTTTTTTTTTGTTTTCGTGTCGTCCGTTGTGGTGCTAAGGTTCCAAATAATTGTGTTCTGCAGTTCGTTTCGACGGTATTTTCTTCCATTTTCATTTTCAAATGAAATTCAACAGCAAAATATAACAAGCTGTCAAAATTTCGTCTGAAATAATGTTCCGATCAATTAATTGTGTACGAAAAATAAGTGGAGACTTGGTTCGAGTATCTGCTAGGATACTGACATTTCACTGTCGAACTGCGTACTACATAACAAAAATTACTACGAAATTTTTCGTTTACAATTTCGTTGAGTCAATTTTTGTATGAGAATTTTCGTTTCACTTCAGCTGCGTACTATGCTTAAAACTGATAGTTTACGAGAAATTTGCAAGAAACAGAATTTTAACCCCTTTCACCCCGCCCCCCTACACAATTCCAAAATTCAGTTTTTTTTTTTATTTTTGCCAATTTTCTTGGGCGAATAGGAAATTTTCGAAAGAAATACCAGGCTCAGGTATAGGTCATGATGATCATCTTAATTAGCGTGATAAACTACGCCGGCTGCCGTTCTGAAACCCATTTTCAACAACAAGCATTTAGCAAAACTAATTTGGAGTGAAAACCCTTCTCGACTAACAGTACATACATTAGAGGCTCTTTTCAGAAAAAAATATTTATTTTTAAAGTTGAAACTTGATGCATTTTTATTAAAAAAAAAATACATAAGTACATATATTTAATTATTAATATTTTTTTTTATAAAAAAAAAACTGCTGTTCTCTGCCAGGGAAGGGAAGTATTATTTGAATTGACTAATTCCTTGAAAATATATCTTGTTGTTTTGAGCTTTCATTTGGCCTTGATTGCCGCTGTGATGAACAATCTAGAATTCTAGATGGACAATACTTTGTACTTTAATCCGCCATTCCCCTTCAATGACAAGCCCATTGCCACAAACGAGCGTGACATTAAGGCTATATATTCCTTTTCTATTAAAAAATAAGTGTCTGTTCTCAGAAGGGACAGTAAGCTCAATGTGCGTTGTGTCAATACAACCAACAATTCAAGGAAAATTATGTTTAGTATAGAACGCCATAGCTATCTTTCTTTTGTCTACGGCTACAAATTTGTATCCGCTGTGGTAATAATTGCTCCTCAGAAACTTCAAGAACTTAAGCTAGCACCTTGCTGAAACTAGATTAGGCCACATCAACTCTTTCCTCGTTTCCGACACCAGTTTGATACCCTGCTTCAGCAGAGATACTTAATCATGCACTCAATTTAATGATTGATGGGATTCCAAAAAGCTTTCTAGTTGGTTCACAGGACATGGCAAATTCGGAATACAGTACATAACGCTTATAATAAACTCAAAAATTGCATAATATTTGTTCCTTATAAACATGTTTCTTATAAACACTCAATTCAACATTAAAATATATGGGAAACTACACGGTGCATTTGTTCAAGTTTCTTCTAAGCGAGGTTTTCTTATAAGCGTGTTGCTTATAAGCGATAAATACTGTAGGAGAATTTTAGTCTCGGGAGAACACGCTTGAACTGCAAGCTATCGCATGCAATATGTATCCAGAATTTTATGTTCAGGTGTTTCAAAACATAAAATTTGTTTGTTTTCTGTATTCGACCTCAGCCTCTTGTATCAGTTTCTAAATTGGTAATGTTGTTTTTAAGACTTTTTTAAGGTTTAAGGTTTCAACTTAAAAGACAAAACATTTCAAAAAATAATTTGAAGAAAATTGAATGAAACATTCGCGTGAACCGAAAGTTTCGATCCAATCGTTTAGGGTTGAATGTCCAAATTGGAAAGGAAGACTAAGAATCCACAAAGCAACCTGATGGCTCTCCCCAAATGGTCGTTACGCCAACCAATATCAACCATGTGCTAATTTAGAGAAGGCAAGTTTCTATAACACCTTAAACATCATGCGTGCATGTCAAGGGACACACGTCGACTCGGTCCATTTATTTGTTGAGGCAAGTCTTAAAAACTACAAACTGCCTTTAAAGAATAAATTCAACGTTGGTCACCTTAGCCTTAGTTCACACGGCAATGTATCGCACGTTTGTTTGCAGTATAAATCCTTGCGAATGAGCAGGGGCGTATTCACTCCAAATAGAACCATTCACACCACGTTTGAATTTATAGGTACTGTCGTTTGGATTTATACGTCACAAAAACGTGCAGTGCATTGCCATCTGAACCAGACCTTAGCATACCTGATGAAGTCATCAGAGTCAACATCAACAGCATTGCCCTGCCACTGACCCCAACAACCATGTTGTCTCAGTAAAGCGATACCATCAAAGAGGCAGCCGAAACCACAAAGGCTACTAACCACCCCCGTTCAAGAACCCGTAGTATGATGATGAATACGTTCAGTTGATGCTGGATGCTGGTCTTAAAACCGGGAAGCAGACTCTTCGAAACAGCGCAGGTATCTTACGTCACAGAAGCACAGGGAATAGAAGATTATTTCAAGCAGCATTTCCAGCAGATGCTAAATGGCCATCGGGAAGACCGAGAAATAGGACAAGAGAAGTCAATGAAGACATATTTCCACCACCCAGTATCAAAGAGGTAATCTTTGCTCTAAGGAACAACAAGGCTACCGGATCTTTTGCTTTACAAGTGGAACTGTGGAACCCTTCTCGAACGGAGGGGATGTGTTGAAAGGGTGCATGCATCAAACTCATCAACCAAGTTTGGATGGAAGGAAGCATACTATTATAATGATAAATAAATACACAAATTGGGTGGCGCAACAGCTCGTGGAGAACCAGGGCCTTACAACTCACAACCATTCCTGTGTGCGTGTTTGTTGGCAGGAATGGAGGGGACCTACAGTTTTTTGCCGAGTCCGAAGGGCTAAATGAGCCTTTTCATGACAAGTATACTCTTGGAGGATTTGTCAGTTCCTCGCAAGAGGCAGTACCTCGTTTTCTGTTTTTAGGTGGCACGGCTGGGAATCGAACCCACACCTTCGGCATGACAGTCCTACGCACTAACCATCATGCCACGAGGTACTACACTTATTATGATGATGGTGATGTCTGAACTTGTGATCCCGGAAAAACTGATGCAGCCGTGTCGCGTGACATTGGAATGTGCAACGTAAGCAAAGCTCATTGGAATTATCCCAGAGGTACATAAGGTTTTCGTCAAGGAGATGCGCTATCATTATGATTTCTTCAATCTCGTTCTCGAGCAAATATTATGTGAAGGGCCGACGACCGCGACGTTAACACTGAAAACACAATTTTCAACTGATCTGTCCAACTTATAGGGTATGGCGATGTAGTCTAAGAGCTGAGAGCAAATTTTATGGGTGAAGGTATAACCAAAATTCACGAACTTTTATGTTGAGGTTATTGAGCCTTGATTTCAAATCCAGTCGTCTGGCAGGATTCTTTTGTCGCCAGGGCTGGAGATGGGGTTTGAAAACGGTGATTTTACGGATTTTTGGGTAGGGGGTATAACCACTTTTATATAAGCTTAAACTATAGAGAACTACGCTTTGGTTATAAATTTTGGGGTCCCAGACGTTTTAAGTGTCGCCACAACAAGCCAGACGGCCCAAGCTCAAAAGGGGCGAAAATTAGTTTTTGACCTCGGTATAACCAAAAATGTGATATGCCAAAAAATCATGAAAAATCTCCTCATCACAAAAATATACATCCAGACGTTTTAAGTGTCGCCACATCAAGCCAGACGGCCCAAGCTCAAAAGGGGCGAAAATTAGTTTTTGACCCCATGGGTATAACCAAAAATGTGATATACCAAAAAATCATGAAAAATCTCCTCATAACAAAAATATACATGCCAGACGTTTTAAGTGTCGCCACAACTAGCCAGACGGCCCTAGCACAAAAAGGGGCGAAAATTAGTTTTTGACCCCGTGGGTATAACCAAAAATGCGATATGCCAAAAAATCATAAAAAATCTCTTCATCACAAAAATATACATGCCAGACGTTTTAAGTGTCGCCACATTGCAACTATTTAACTGATTTAGATTAATTTTGAAGTAAAAGATATTGATGGCATTGATTGACCAAACAAGTGATTTTTGTATAAGAAGTAAAGTACTGAGCACCGAATTAAAATGTTCTATTGGATTAAGTGTATGCAGATTTTATAAATTATCTCTATCAAGACATTTCTTAAATACAAAATTATACATTACATATAATGTTATAGCTATATACATTTGTATATCTAGTCTCGCTTTCATTAAAGGAAACTGAAAGCACATCTCTTAGTGATTAGTGATAACCTATGTATATTTACTTATACCCGTGACATAAAAATGGTTCTGGTCTATGGTGCGACACTTAGAACGTCAGCATTGTATATCCAATCTATAGTATTCTCATGAAACACGATTTTGTAGGTAGACATTTGGTCGATAGGTTCGCTGTGATCGCCTTACCGAGATCCCTTAACCAAAATTAGTATTACATTTGGACGCATAGATGGCCACGAGCCTTTTTTCTTCATGAGAATACTATAGAATTTATATACAATGACGTCAGGCATGCATATTTTTATGACGAAACGATTTTGCATGATTTTTTGACATACCAAATTTTTTGTTATACCCACTACATACAAAATAAATTTTCGCCCCTTTTGAGCTGTTGGGCCGTCTGGCTGGTTGTGGCGACACCTAAAACGTCTGGCATGTATATTTTTGTGATGAAGAAATTTTTTGGCATATCGCATTTTTGGTTATACCCACGGGGTCAAAAACTTATTTTCGCCCCTTTTTGTGCTAGGGCCGTCTGGCTAGTTGTGGCGACACTTAAAACGTCTGGCATGCATATTTTTGTGATGAGGAGATTTTTCATGATTTTTTGACATATCAATTTTTTGGTTATACCCCTGACCACAAAAATTGATTTTTTGACACTTTTTGTGGGCGTCTGGCTGGGTGTGGCGACACTTAAAACGTCTGGGACCCCAAAATTTATAACCAAAGCGTAGTTCTCTATAGTTTAAGCTTATATAAAAGTGGTTATACCCCCTACCCAAAAATCCGTAAAATCACCGTTTTCAACCCCCCATCTCCAGCCCTGGCGACAAAAGAATCCTGCCAGACGACTGGATTTAAAATCAAGGCTCAATAACCTCAACATAAACGTTCGGGAAATTTGGTTATACCTTCACCCATAAAATTTGCTACCAGCTCTCGGTCTAATGGTATCGACACCATCGGCCGCTCCCAAAAGGCTATTAGAGCATTTCATGGCAGTTGAAGAGCAAGCGATACTTGTTGGTCTTTAAGTAAACAAGAAGAAGACCAAAGAGAAACCGATTAGAAAACTGTTGAAAGCAACAACTTCGAAGTTGTTAAGGAGTTCATATACCTCGGAGTAAACATTAATCCCAGGAACGACATCTTAGTGGAGATCCAACGAAGAATTACACCAGCGAACCGGGAGAACTGGGCTCTTTCGTAAGAAAAACCCTTCGACATGCCAGAAGGCAAATGATAGATGAGAAAATACAACCGCGAAGTCTATGAGGTGAATCAAGATGTGGATGAAGTCCAAAAAATCAGAACACGTCACCTATATTGGTTCGGAACATCGTGCGATAATGCTCCAGCCAAGAGGGTATTTCGGTTAAAAAAATTAAGTCGTCACTTGGTCACTTTATGTCCACTTGTGCTTGATGTTCAAAGGGTAGACACGGTGCATTCAAGAGGACACAAGCGTCCACAAGCTTTTTTTTCATAGCGAACCTCTGTCTATCAACTCCTACTCTCACCTCCAAGTGGTGAACATCGGGTGCCTAGTACCTTTAACTGAAGATGGGGTTCCAATCCCTGTGGACGGTTTTAGGGGGCAGCAAACGAGAGAGGGGGGGAGGAGTGTTCCCACTAAGGCACTTCTCCTTCATCCAGGCGGCAGCGGAAGAATTCTCAAGATGGAATCAACGGTGGCGTCTATAGTTCCAGTTAGGCTGAACTATTTAGTGAACACCTTATACGGGCTACTACGACATATTCGGAGCTCAGTCCTATAAGGAGGGGTTAATCCGGCTCCCCACCCTTGGAGTTATATATATAGGGTCTGGTCTTCAAGGTTGGGGGTCGTGCCGTCGGGGTGACTTCCCGGCCACGTAAAGCTATTTTAGTTGCGAAGCAGCAACAAGCCTCGGATACGGACGGATTTACTGTTGACGAACCTAGCAAACGAAATAAGGATAACGAACTTCGGATCTGCACGCGGAATGTTCTGTCTCTCTATAGACCATGTGCAGCCGAACATTTAGCGGAGGCCCTAGACTGCTACAAAGCAGACATCACCGCCATCCAAGAAGTGCGATGGGATGGGCCGGGCAAAAGAAAACTGAAAGACTGCGATATATACTATGGTGACTGTTACCGACAACAAGGGCAGCGTCTTTTTGGATGTGGATCAGTGCTGCAAACCGTAGAATAATTATGCTACATGTAGCATAATTTGTGGTCCTGTATGATGTATGATTGAAATTCATTATCATACGCAAAATGAATGATAATTGTGATATTTGACTTAAATACAAAATTTCGCTATCCAAATTTAAATTATTTAAAAGTCATCAAGTCTAAACATAAATCTACTCTTTTTCTTAAACTTCTTCTGAATGCAGCCATCAGCCTTCTACTACATTTTCGGCACTTCTTAACTCGTTTAGACGGTTTCATTTTCGTTGTCCATTGAACTCTTTTCAACAAGACATTAGGTCTGTTCCTTTACTTTGAATTTCTGTGATTTTCTGTTCATTTCTGCGCATTTTAGTCCAAAGTTGTGTCAAAATTCATATAAAAAAAAATTTTGACACATGTTTGGACTACAAATCGCAGAAACCCAAAGTTAAGGATCAGACCTATTATTTTTTGTTACATTTTTTTTCTGCTCATAGATCATATATAGCTGACTCTCTTACTCCAAACTAACTTAGAATATAATTACGGTGACCATATTTTAGAAAGCTGAATAATGAACAAAAGAAAAACGATCAACTCAGTCTTCAATCGTTTATTCTATTTAATAATAAATATATCCTCTGAGGAAAAATGGCTCAACTTAAAATAGAATAAACATATTATAAAGCTCTAATCAATTCAGTCTTTGCTTAAAGCTTAGTACGCTGTTGATGCGAAACGAAAAATTCCATACAAAAATTACAACGAAATCATAAACAATGAATTTAGTTCTACTTTTCGTTCTGCAGTACGCTGTTCGATGAGCAAAATTGATAGTTGTAGCAGAGAAGTCTACACTCTTTTTTCGCACACAATTAATTACCCAGACCATAATTGTGTGTGAAAAAATGAAATTACCCAGTAGGAAATTTCCAAAAATTCACTACTGAAGAAGTAGGTTTTTCCTCACGGAAAAGGAGCTGCACCCATGAATTTCCGAGGGAATCCTATCATGAATTTAACATGGGCTTGTCATTGGAAGGAAGTACCTACACACTCTCTCCATGAATATTTTGTAATGAAATCACTATGCTCATGGCACTTTCGAATTCATAACTTCTTTTTCTTATCAGAAAAAAATGGTTCTCGTTATGTGATGCTTTCTTCAACGCGAATGAATACATGAAAAATGGGTCAACTGTGAGGGGATGTTTTCATAGAAGAAAAAATGTGACTGAAATCATTATGCATTGCTTCTTTGATTTCATCAAAAGAAGCGAAGCATCTGGAATGAAGCTGGATTTATGACGAATAAAATAAAATAAATTCAACTAGTATAATGTTTTTAAGAAGTTTATTAACTAATAAAATATTAAAGAGAAAAGTGGATAGTTAGTTTTTTAAAGTACCTAACTAAAATAAATAAGATAAACAGAACAAACAATGTAATTCAAAATAACTATATGTACGTATATGTTTGTTCGATTTTAGAAAGTAGGTACTTCCTCGTCTTTTTGGCTGAAATTTTCTTAAAAATGATGATCATCGTCATACTTGTTCAATTTGGAGCTAAGGAATAGAGGAATATAAACTTCAAGAGTTATAGAAAATAATCTAATATAAAATATAATTACCTAGGTGAATGTGATTAGTCTCCTGGGTCATGGTTATAATTTTATTAACTAGGAACATGTTTATCAATTTGATTGAAAAACACTTAAAAAATATACGTCTGTTCTCTTCGATCACAAAATCTATTCTAGAATATTCTAGAACAAAGAAATGTCACGTGACCGATCGAGGAAAACCAAAACAAAAAAGGTTTACTTTCGCATCGGAATTTTTTGTTCCAGGTCAAATATCTATTCAACAGGCAGAAAAAAGAAATATGTATCTACCTACAGCTACGACCGTAACCGTAAAACCAATAAAAACACAAAAAAATTATAAAAACCCGAAAATGCTTGCTGTGGCTGTTCTAGTTTGTAAGTAGTCTGTAAGTAGTTTGTAAGTAGCTCTAAGTAGTTTTATAGTAGTTTTAATTAGTTTTAATTAGTTATAATTAGTTTTAATTATTTTTAATTAGTTTTAATTAGTTTTAATTTAGTTTTATTTAGTTTGTAAGTTTTATATAAAACAAAAAAATAAAGACAAAGATACCGAGTTTTTTATAAATTCTTCTCGGTGAAAAATAAAACCGATATGAATTCTAGTTTTTAAGATAGTTCTAAGGCCGAAAGGCATTAGCATTAAGTTATTAGTTTAACTTAGAGCGCCCGAATGGGGCCAGTAAGTTAGTTGTAAGATAGTGATAAGTAGGCTAGTTTTTATGAATTTTTGTCTAGCTTTAAGATAGTTTTAAGATTAATTGAAAATAAAAATGAATTTACAAAAAAAAAAACCGTAACAATTCAGAGCAGACAAGCCACTGAAAGGATGCATGATTTTGTATGCAGGAAATCTTCGTATCACGGTTTATATAGAATTCATTCAACTTTTTGATGCGGAAGAAAAGAAAAGGTTGTTTTCTCTTTCGCATAGCAGGCATAAAACACGCAATGCTGTGTGGATTGCAATAACCACTGAAAAGGTACAGGAATTATCTCTCCCGTTCAGTATTGAATTCATTTGAGTTTATGATGTCAAAAAAGGTTATTGCTTTGTTTCGTATTTTCTTTACCTATTTTCAAGAGCAAAGCAGAAGATGCAACTGGAATGGCAATCTACTTACCTTTTGCATGACTTTCAATGAATGAAATCTATGCAGAGCTTCTCCTCAATGAATGTGACAGATGATTTCGACGAGGAATGCACCTTTATTTTTCATTGAGGAGCAAATTTCCTGCTGGGTAGTGTTTTTTCGTGTTTATTTTTGTTGTTTCTTTCATTACAGCATGGCTGCTTGTAATTTTTTTGCATTTGCATTTGTTTTAATTTTTTGAATTTGAGCAACACTGTCAATGAATATTTTTCCGTACTAAGGTCAAGAATTTGTATTGGTTTTTCAATTCTTTATTAAATATAAATACACACTTCCTCCTGATTGGCATCAAGGTAAGCTAAAATAATTTTCAATATTGAATTGCCTTTTTAAAAATAATTTCAAATAAAACTCACATATCTCAATTCTTCAGCGCAGACGCAGACAACACACAGTTCACAGGCAGCTGATGTGTTCATGAAATGAATTGTTTTTGACTTGAACATTACAGATGATGCCAAAAGCGAAAGAGGCGGCAAGGAAAAATAATTTTTTACTAGATTTATTATTTCATCGTTCATTAACTAAGCGCACGTTAGCATCATCAGTTTCTTTCATTAAATTTTTACGTTCCCAATGTGTGCGTTATTGTTTTTGAACAAAATTAAAGAAATACAAACGAACAATTAAGCACAAAGTACTTCCTATTGTTAATACAAAATTAATTGAAAATATTGGCATAGAAGTACCATTGGAAAATGCCCGTTCAGTGAAAATATTTTCAATTTATTTTCCAGGAGGTAACACTTCACCAAGTAAAAGAAGTGAATTAAAAAATGATTTTCTTAAATTAGTTAGAATCAACGATTTCTTTCTGATTGGAGGAGATTTTAACTGTAGACACAGAAGTTGGGGTAGCGTTAGAGCAAATACATGGGGCAACATACTGTCAGATATAAATGCAAGGCATCCGTTTAGCATTCTATACCCACCTCATCCTACCTGTATTCCTCCTAATAACAGATCTAACCCATCCACAATAGATTTATTTTTAACAAATATGCCCGAACTAATAAGCCAACCTATCACCTTAAATGACCTCAGTTCAAACCATCTCCCAGTCGTTTGCAGTATTTTCACATCTCCTGTTAGAAATAGAAATTTTGTATATTCTTTCAAAAATGCTAATTGGAAACGATACAAAAGGACAGTTCGAGTAAAACTAAACCAATTGCCGGAACTGGTTCCCACCGAAGTTACATGTGATGAGATAGATAAGCCGTAGATAGTTTTACAAATGTGTTACTTGAAAGCGTTAAACAATCTGTTCCCAAAAAAACTCGCTCCCGTGAAACTCAAAATACACTTCCTAATAACATAATAAATATCATAAAAATAAGAAATAAGTATAGATCTTTGTGGGTAAGAACTAGAAATCGTTATTACTTTATAGAAATGAAGTTATTAAATAACAAAATCAAGACATTGACTGCAGAATTCAGAAATAAATCTTGGAACAGTAAACTTCGTAGTTTGGATAAGGCCAGTAAACCTTTTTGGAATATTGCCAAGGTTATCAAAAAGAAAAACTCTAATATTCCTGCTTTCAAAATAGGAAGTACAGTTTTGCTTTCAAACTTTGAAAAGTTAGATGCTTTGGGTAAAGAATTTTATTCCAATCATTTAGTAACTAGCAATATAGTAGGGCAAACTGACCTTGAACTTGCCGTTCAACGATCTTGCGAATCATTAACTTCGCACACAATTGACATTGAAGAATGTATAGTGACCTTAGGTGACCTTAAAAATATAATCACAGGCTTAAAAATATCAAAGTCTCCTGGTTTCGATGGAATAAGAAACTTATATCTTAAGAAACTACCAACATTAGGTATTAAATATCTTTTAAATCTTTTTAATGGGTGCTTTAATTTAGGCTATTTCCCTAAGGAATGCAAAAATGCTAAAATTATACCTATTCTTAAACCAGGAAAAATGGCTACTAAGCCGAGCAATTAAAGGCCAATCAGCTTACTGAGTTCAATTAGTAAATGTCTTGAAAAAGTCATCAAAAATAATCTTGTAAATCATTTAAATTTACATAACATCTTGCCACTAGAGCAATTTGGATTTAGATGCCATCATAGTACAGTGCATCAGATTCATCGGATTACTAAGGACATTAAAAGTAACTTCGCATTAGGGAAAAGCACGGGATTAGTTTTACTCGATGTCGAGAAAGCTTTCGATACGGTATGGCACAAGGGTCTGATCCATAAATTAAGTATTTTGAATTTTCCTAAGTACATAAATAAAATAATTTTCTCCTTTTTAACCGGAAGAACTTTCAAAGTTTCAATTAATGCTGAGTGTTCAGATCCAAAAGAAATTTTAGCTGGTGTTCCCCAAGGATCTGTTTTGGGCCCATTATTGTATAATATTTATACATCTGACTTTCCAAAGCTCAGGGATTGTGAAACCGCCATCTTTGCAGATGATACTTGCGTTTATTCAGCAGATTCGAATGGTTTATTAATTGAAACCAATTTGCAATCTGCCTTGGATAATGTCCAAAATTACTTCAATAAATGGAAGATTAAGTTGAATGCTGAAAAGACTCAAGCCGTCTTTTTCACCAGAAAAAGGAAAGCTTGCTTTCTGCCCAGTGGAATGTTAACAATCAATGGAGCACAGACAGAATGGAAATCCAGTGCTAAATACTTAGGAGTACATCTCGACAAAACATTAACTTTTGGATTACATATCCAAAAAACAATAAACAAGGTTAATGTGACAATAAAAATGCTTTATTCTTTAATTAATAGAAAATCAATGCTTAGTGATGAAATTAAGTTAATCATATATAAAGTAATTTTCCAAAGCATCATACTATACGGATCACCTGTTTGGGGAAAATGTGCAAGAAGTCATATACTTAGGTTGCAAAGAATGCAAAACAAAATTTTGAAGATGATGCTTAATTTGCCATGGCATTATTCGACAGAAGAATTACATATAATAACAAAGATGAAAAAAAATTCCATCTAGAATAATAAAACTAAGCAACAGCTATGATTTATCCTGTAGTTCATCTGATAACTACCTCATTTCAAACCTGACTTTATGAGCATTATTTATTTATTTATTTATTTATTAACTTAATTATAAAGATCTATATATTCATTATTTATTTAATTTTTTTTTACTGTGATATATTTATTAATTAATCTATTAAAATAGATTAACTTATATATTTATTTATTTATTGATTTTTATTTTTTCTGTGATATTTTTTTTTTGTTAATTTTGTTATTTATTTATTTTTCTTCATCTATTTATTTATTATTTATTTATTTATTTATTTATTTATTTATTTAATTATTTTTTTTATTTATGAATTTATTTAACTACTTATTATCTTGTTTTGTTTTGCATTATCTTATTTATTTATTAACTTGCTTGTCTATTTATTTATTTGTTATTTATTTATTTTGTAATGCTTATTTATTTATTTAAATGTTAATTTATTTAATTTTGTGATATTCGCAATATTTTTGTTAATTTATTTATTATATGTGTATATATTATTTTTGTAAAAAGTCATTGATTTGAGGTTTTTGTCAGTTATTCCCTCCCCTTCTCTCCATCTCATCTATTTAAAGAAGGTTTTTTCTGTAGCTTTTCCTTCTACCAATTATATTAAGGTCTGTGATATTTAAAAACATTGTTATAAATTTTTCAGTAGTAAGGTAGCTTTATACCAAGTCTCTGTAAATTGTGCAATATAGGTTTAATGAAAAAATGTATTATAATTCAGCTACAATAAATGATCTATCTATCTATCTATCTGATGATAGAGAGAAAAAATGTTAGTAAAGTATACCGTTTTATCGGTGGAGGGAGCATCTTCAGGTGTTCAAAAATGTTAAAAAAAACAGTCACGTGGACATATTCGAGCGCGTCAGATATTGATAGTGTATATGGCCTGGGTCTTTCTAATAACGGTGGTATGTTAATCTGCCGGTTTTGGTGGTGGGGGTGGCTGTATGCGAGTGTAGAAATTGGAAAACAAATGGATTTACTCGAGCGCGTCAGATTTTAATAGGGGATGTTAAGTGACCCCCAAGGATGCTCACATTCAAAAGACTGACGATTCGGATGTGACGCAAGCTTGCGGCAGCTTCTAGAAAATGCAAAAAAAAATCGCCATTTTGAAATACTCGAGCGCGTCAGATTTTGATATATATGGTTCAACTCAATGTCCTACATGTGCTGAACCTTAATCTGACAATTATCTGGAGGGGTTTTCTTAATCTGACCATTTGAAAAGAAGAAATATTTTTATTCAGGATTTTTTCAATCACTGGGGAGAGTATAATTACTTGGGCACCAAAAATTGAAAACGATTTTTTTTTAGAAGGGTCAAATATGTACAAGCATTTCTTACTGTTTAAACAGCATCGGTGTGAGGGGATATTTGTCCGACTGGCTCAAGAGCTATCTAACTGATAGATCGATTAAGGTCAAGGTATCAACGACCGTGAGTCCAGAAAGATGCACCGTATATGGTGTTCCACAAGGCTCAAAATTGGGACCCATTTTATTTATCCTATATACAAACGAATTGTTACGATTATTCACGAATAACACAGCCTACGCATATGCAGACGATATAGCCATCATAGTCAAACACAAGCACTTAAATTCAGCAATTGAAATACTTCAAGAGCATCTGGACACTGTATCCAAGTGGTGTCATGACCATGGACTTGTTATAAATACCAGCAAAACTAAAGTAATGCACATACGCCAACCAATGAAGAGGGAAGAAATTATCAACATCTATTACCGAAACGATCTTTGTCCACTGTTAACTAATAACAAACCAATCGAAACCGTCAAAAAGATAAAATATCTTGGAGTCACCATAGACGAACATTTTCATTGGCGTGATCATATAAACACTCTGCGTCTTCAACTCAAAAGCACAATGTTTGCCTTAGTGTCTCTCAAAAGGTTTTCTAACTTTGAAGTTATGAAGCAAGTCTACTACTCGTTAGTAGAGCTGTAACGAATCGTATGTATTCGTTACTAATATACGGGTATTCACTTCGATACCGAGTAACGAAACGTTACTACCTAAATAATTTCGTTACTCGCATGTTTCGTTACTTTTTCAATACAATACAAAAAGTACTATATCGGATATCGTATCACTCGGACTCGTCGCACGTACGGAATGAATTTGAAATGGCGTATCAAGCAAAACTGTTCTTATACCGATATCAAACGTACTACATTATACATACTACATAGACATACCATATACCAACTAACTAGACACAGGCAGAAAGACACTAGAGTAACGTTTCCTTTTCCTCTTGTTGTTTTGCTTATGATTATGGATATGAAAAATTTGAACTGAAATGAATATGAAAGGGGGTAGGTTTCTGTTTGGTGGGAGTCGGGATCGGGAGATTTGGTGTGAGGTGGTATAGACTTGTGAGGTGGTCTGGATTCTGGACAGAGGTGGGAATTTTTTTTTTCAAAAATTTATAAAAATATACTTTTTTGAGAAATTTAGAAAAAATCTACTTTTTTCTAATTTTTTTTTATAGAAAAATATTAACTTTTTCGACTTTTTTTTTGAAAAAAAACTTAGAAAAAACAAATTTTTTTGAAGAAAATTTCAATGAAAAAACTAAACTTTTCTCAGCTTTTTTTTCGTTTTTTAATTTTTTTCGAAATATGAACGATAGGTACTGTTGCTCAAGAAAACTAGACATTGGCGCCTGCCAGACGACTTTAAATACCCGGAGCGGAGCAACGGAGTTGCGTAAGCGGGACAGAGGACCCAAAGAGGAGGGTTAAAATCCTGAGAACCAGCGAAGCGGGCCAAGCAAGGTACTGTTGCTCAAGAAAACTTGACATTGGCGCTCGCCAGACGATTTGAATACCCGAAGCGGACCAACGGAGTTGCGTGAGCGGGACAGATGACACAAAAAGGAGGGTAAAATCCTGAGAACCAGCGAAGCAGGCCACACGCAATGTCAAGAAAACTTGGCAAGGAAACTCGCTATAAGCGTCATATTCATAATCTAAGAAGTGCCACCTTTCAATTTATGCATCGCATTATATGAAAAATTGACTTTTATCTTTAAACGCTATTTGCGGCTAAACTAAGCGTCCTAGAGGCATCAAAGTTGACACCTTTAAACTTGATTAGCGACTAAACTAAGCATCCTGGCGACTTCAATGCAAAAGAAAGTTTGCGTACACCCAGTCTTGCATCCACCCCAAATCCTATAGTGAGCCCAAGCAGGGGGGTAGCATGCCCCCCCCCCATACATACCTCACTGTTTATTCGTGTTTATTCGCCACCCAAGGTACTATTGCTCAAGAAAAATTGACATTGGCGCTATATTGCTGCATCGCATTATACGAAAATTCGACTTTTATCTTTAAACGCGATTTGCGGCTAAACTAAGCGTCCTAGAGGCATCAAAGTTGACACCTTCAAACTTGATTAGCGACTTAACTAAGCATCCTGGCGACTTCAATGCAAAAGAAAGTTTGCGTACACCCAGCCTCGCACCCACCCCAAATCCTATAGTGAGCCCAAGCAGGGGGGTAGCATGTCCCCCCCCATACATACCTCACTGTTTATTCGTGTTTATTCGCCACCCAAGGTACTATTGCTCAAGAAAAATTGACATTGGCGCTAAATTGCTGCATCGCATTATACGAAAATTCGACTTTTATCTTTAAACGTGATTTGCGGCTAAAATAAGCGTCCTAGAGGCATCAAAATTGACATCCTTAAACTTGATTTGCGGCTGACCTAAGCGTCTTAGTTACTTATAAAATGCATAATCGTGTTCTAGGAAGTTCTAAAAAATCAAAAAATAAATTGGTAAAAATAGTTTTTTCCTAAACTTTCATAAAAATATATTCAGTTTTACTAAACTTTCTCAACTTTTTTAAAATTTTGTTTGTAAATAGGAATTAATTCTTTTTTTTTGATAAATCTTTAAAAACGATTTGCGACTAAACTAAACGTCCTAGAAACATCAAAGTTGATACCTTTATCCTTGATTTTCGGCTTAACTAAGCGTCTTACGCTGTGGCTCCATTGGCAATTTTTGAGGTAATTGCAATTGAAAAAGGAATGGCAATTTATTGCTTGGGTGGGCATTTTCATTACCAGGCAATTTAATTATAAAATGTGGGTATAGAAATATTTGACTGCAAATGCAGTCAAATGCTGTTCAAATCCCCTGTTTTTAATAAAATTTAATTTTAATTCACTATATTTTGTTATGTCCGTACAGTTTTTATTTTATAAAATTAAGAAAACAAAATTTTACGTTTTTTTCAATAAATTTTTCAAAAAAAAAATGTAGATATCCTTTGTCCCAGTTCCAGACCAACCTCCAGAAAATCTATCCCAGTTCCCAGGAGCCAAGACCTGCCTGCGATATGATGCCCGCCGTAAGATAGTCATCGACGCCGGCCGGCCGTCCTGCCCGTCATCGTCATGGCCATCGTCATCATCGTGACGGTCATCGTAGAAATATTTTTGAAACACCCTATTTTGAAAATATATTTGTCTGTTGAAATTCTATCTCAGCTATCACATGTGTCAAATTCATTGAAATCACTGAAGGAACAACGAAGTTGAAAAATTTTAAAATTTTTTGTAAAACACCCTATTTTGAAAATATTTTTTTCTATTTAGTAAGGTATGTCTCAGCTATCACCTGTGTCGATTACACTGAAACCATGAGAGAAGGAATCATATTTTATCATTCTCCGAACCTTAGTTGTTATGTAGTCCGAACCACATACAAATACATAATCATATTCGTATCGTTACAATAAAAAATCCGAAAGGCGAAATGCCTTTTCGATTTTCAGGGATCTACATAACAATATAACGAAAGTAACGAGAGTAACGAGTAACGATACCAAAGTAACGAGTACTCGAACCAAAAGTAACGTAAACATGCGGGTACTCATATTGTCGTTACTTTTACAGCCCTACTCGTTAGCAGAATCTCGAATTCGATATGGGATCCTAGCCTGGGGAAATGTTTCAAAAACGCACCTAGATAAGATACTCATAATCTTCAACATCGTCTAGTTAAATTAATTAAACCTATTAATAATCAATTTAAAGTTTTAGATATAAACGCTATATACCGTATGACAGCATTAGAACATTACATGGATGACCAACGATTTCTACAACCTATAAGACATAAGCTGCGTTTTATTATCTCTGGGTCTGGGTCGAGGTTATCTTTTAACATGTATTACAAAAACAACATGGGATCTAGGTTTCTATCGAGGTTAATTTCAATAACCCAGATAGAGGTTTTCACTCTGGCCGGCAGAGGGCTATTTACCATTGTGAATGGATGTCAGCGATTTGTCAGCAGTATAAGGAATAGAGAGGAAAAGAGACAAGTGCTTACATGAAAAACAAATAAACATAAGAAAAAAAGAGACTGATATACAGCACTGCTTTTGCACTAACCCACATCGTTTTATTTTCACGAGGTGAACCATATGGGTTATGAGCGATAATAAAACGCGGCTATAATCAAAATACTAGAAGAAGAGCGCTTGGGATGTTTGAAATTCCGACAATTTTCAACGTATACGGGAAAAGAGAGCTGAGATGTACTATACCAAAAATATTAAATGAAGTACCTGGGAACTTAAAAAGTATTCGAAATTTTAAGAAAAGAAAAAAAGAAATAAAAAAATATTTTCTAGAATTGAATTTCGTTCGATAATAAAAATAATAATTAACCATTCTTATAATTTACCACTCAAGTTTTTAACTTAATCTTTCTTACTATGTAAATAAACTATAAATATGTAAAAGATCATTGAAAAAAAATACTAACTGAATTACTTCAATCACTTTCAATATTTAATACTACAAATGTTTATAACCACCTGCAGATAAGCACTTTGCTTTGTGGGTAAACTATTAAAAATTAAATTATTGTTAAAATAAAGAAACTTTTGAAATTAAAAATTAAAAAAAAAAAAACTATGGGAGGGGGATCTATGTCGCCCCGTTTAGGAGGTAGAGGCAATTTTTGAGAAAAACGACTTAAATGGAAAAAAAATATTAAAAATCAGTGACAGTACTTAAAATGCAAGGCAATAACGGTTTAAAAAGTCAGAAATCTGTTCTTTTATCTTACATTTAAATTAAAATATTTATGTCAATAGTTTTCAAAATATTTGCATTCAAACTCAAAATTTTGATTAAAAACGCAAACAAAATGTTGGAATCAAATTTTCTAAAAATTGTGAAGTGAAAAACTAAATGTTCCTTTTGTGATCAATGCTCATATTTATTTACAATTGAACACAAAAAACCGGAAGCTTCTGTGGCTTCTAGTTTTTGAGAAAATTGCAAGTTACTGATTCTAGTTTTTTGAGATATTTTTAATTTGCTTGCACTGCCAGCATTACGGTTGCGTTTTAAAAGTAAGATATGTATGCAACCGCCCTGCTTGGGCTCCTTATAGGATTTGGGGTATGTGCGAGGTTCGGTGTTTGCCAAATTTAGTTTGCATTTAATAACTTTGAATGTATTCTCTGTTTTTTATGTCAATAGCTACTAATGGGAACAGCTACATAATGATATAATATTATAATCTCATAAAAAAGTAGTATCAGTAATTTACAATTTTCTTAAAAACTAGAAGACATAAAAGCTTCTGGTTTTTGTGTTCGATTCAAAATTAATACGAGCATTGACCACACAAAAAGAATAATTAGCTTTTTATTCCACAATTTTGAGAAAAATTAATCCAAACATTTTTTTTGTGTTTTTTTATAAAAATTTTGAGTTGAAATGCAAATA
The DNA here is from genome assembly GCA_963921185.1 of Dasysyrphus tricinctus. Taxonomy (NCBI): domain Eukaryota; kingdom Metazoa; phylum Arthropoda; class Insecta; order Diptera; family Syrphidae; genus Dasysyrphus; species Dasysyrphus tricinctus. The sequence goes on from OY992531.1 coordinate 103,158,220, forward strand.
TTTTGAAAACTATTAATACAAATAATTCAATTTAAATGTAGGATTAAAGAACAGACTTCTAGCTTTTAAAGCCGTTATTGTTTTGCATTTTAAGTATTGTCGTTGATTTTTAATATTTATTTTTCCATTTAAGTTGTTTTTTTTTCGAAAATCACATCTCCCTCCTAAACGGGACGAGGAAAACGGCAGATTATACTTTTCCCGTTATCCTAGAATTATTTGCTTCACAATAAAAAAAATCAATCGCGCTCGAGAATGTCCAGGTGACAATAATTTTTTTTTGCAAGTTTGTAGCCCTCCCACTACCTTAGGTCACACTCAAATCGTCAGATTATTGAAATACACAATTTTCAGCATGTAATTAACCTACCCTATCTAAATCTGACGCGCTCGAGTATTTCGAGCTATCGATTTTTTTTTACTAATCTGACAACCTGCCCTAGGCGCCCGGCCCTACATAGAGGACTGATATATGGTGGAGGTACTCAGCAGGGTGCAAAGTACCCCCCTTTATACTAATCTGACACGCTCGAGTAAATCCCAAAATCCCTTAGTGGGCTCCCCTACTACAGGTGAAAGCTGAGACATACCTAACTAAAAAGAAAAAATATTTTCAAAATAGGGTCTTTTACAAAAAATTTTAACATTTTTCAACTTCGTTGTTCCTTCAGTGATTTCAATGAATTTGACAGAGGTGATAGCTGAAACAGAGTTTCAACAGAAAAAATGTTTTCAAAACAGGGTGTTTCAAAAATATGTATGTCAATATTTTGCAACTTCGATGTTTTTTGAGTGATTTCAATGAAATTTCAATCAATTTCACAGTACACATTGATAGCTGAGACAGAATTAAGAGGAAAACAATTATGTATTTCAAAACAGTGTTTCAAAAATATGTCAACATTTTCGAACATTGTTGTTCCTTCAGTAATTTTAATGAAATTGATACAGGTGATAACTGAGACAGAATTAAAAAGAACAATATTTTCAAAACAGGTTTTTTCACAAAAAATTTCAACATTTTTCAACTTCGTTGTTCCTTCAATGATTTCTGAGATAGAATTTCAACAGACAAATATATTTTCAAAACAAATATTTCTACGGTGACCGTCACGACGATGACGATGGCCATGACGATGGCCATGACGATGACGGGCAGGACGGCCGGCCGTCGCAGGCAGGTCTTGGCTCCTGGGAACTGGTATAGATTTTCTTCAGGTTGGTCTGGAACTGGGACATCTACATTTTTTTTTTTGAAAAATTTATTGAAAAAAACATAAATTTTTTTTTCTAAATTTTATAAAAAAAGAACTTTTTTTGTAAATTTATTTTACAAATTTGAAAAAAAAAATTGCTTTTGCACCAAATGTATTTTTAAGATAAATTTGCATTTTAAAAGTCGCTAACCCAGCGGCTCCATTGGCAATATTTGAGGCAGTAAATTGCCTCACTCATTGCTATTGTCTTTAGTAATGCAAATGGAGACGCTTGTCAATGGCAATATTGCCCAGAAGATGAGAGGCAATTATTGATTTCCATCGTCAAGGCAATAAATTGACGAAAAATGGGGTTCTCCGTGTTTGTGAATGGCTTCTTTATTGATTTTTTCAATTAAATCGTAGAATATATGTACGCACATAACAAAATATAGTAAATTAAAATTAAATTTTATTAAAAACAGGGGATTTGAACAGCATTTGACTGCATTTGCAGTCAAATATTTCTATACCCACATTTTATAATTGAAATTGCCTGGTAATGAAAATGCCCACCCAAACAATAAATTGCCATTCCTATATCAATTGCAATTGCCTCAAAAATTGCCAATGAAGCCACAGCGTAAGACGCTTAGTTAAGCCGAAAATCAAGGATAAAGGTGTCAACTTTGATGTTTCTAGGACGTTTAGTTTAGTCGCAAATCGTGTTTAAAGATTTCTCAAAAAAAAAAAGAATTAATTCCTATTTACAAAAAAAAAATTTAAAAAAGTTGAGAAAGTCTAGTAGCAAAACTGAATATATTTTTATGAAAGTTTAGGAAAAAACTGTTTTTACCAACTTATTTTTTGATTTTTTAGAACTTCCTGGAACACGAACATGCATTTTATAAGTAACTAAGACGCTTAGGTCAGCCGCAAATCAAGTTTAAGGATGTCAACTTTGATGCCTCTCGGACGCTTAGTTTAGCCGCAAATCACGTTTAAAGATAAAAGTCGAATTTTCGTATAATGCGATGCAGCAATTGAGCGCCAATGTCAATTTTTCTTGAGCAATAGTACCTTGGGTGGCGAATAAACACGAATAAACAGTGAGGTATGTATGGAGGGGGGGGGGGGGCATGCTACCCCCCTGCTTGGGCTCACTATAGGATTTGGGGTGGATGCAAGACTGGGTGTACGCAAACTTTCTTTTGCATTGAAGTCGCCAGGATGCTTAGTTTAGTCGCTAATCAAGTTTAAAGGTGTCAACTTTGATGCCTCTAGGACGCTTAGTTTAGCCGCAAATCGCGTTTAAAGATAAAAGTCAATTTTTCATATAATGCGATGCATCAATTGAAAGGTGGCACTTCTTAGATTATGAAAATGACACTTATAGCGAGTTTCTTTGCCAAGTTTTCTTGACATTGCGTGGCCTGCTTCGCTGGTTCTCAGGATTTTTACCCTCCTTTTTGGGTCATCTGTCCCACTCACGCAACTCCGTTGGTCCGCTTCGGGTATTCAAAGTCGTCTGGCGAGCGCCAATGTCAAATTTTCTTGAGCAACAGTACCTTGCTTGGCCCGCTTCGCTGGTTCTCAGGATTTCAACCCTTCTCTCTTTGGGTCCTCTGTCCCGCTCCGGATATTTATAAAGTCGTCTGGCAGGCGCCAAAATCTAGTTTTCTTTTGAGCAACAGTACCTATCATTCATATTTCGAAAAAAATTAAAAAACGAAAAAAAAAGCTGAGAAAAGTTTAGTTTTTTCATTGAAATTTTCTTCAAAAAAATTTGTTTTTTCTAATAGTTTTTTTTTTCTAAATTTCTCAAAAAAAGTATATTTTTATAAATTTTTGAAAAAAAAAATTCCCACCTCTTTCCAGAATCCAGACCACCTCACAAGTCTAGACCACCTTACACCAAATCTCCCAATCCCGACTCCCACCAAACAGAAACCTACCCCCTTTCATATTCATTTCAGTTCAAATTTTTCATATCCATACTCAAAAGCAAAACAACAAGAGGAAAAGGAAACGTAACTCTAGTGTCTTTCTGCCTGTGTCTAGTTAGTTGGTATATGGTATGTCTATGTAGTATGTATAATGTAGTACCACAGATAATAGAGTTACATAGATATTGCATTCAGTGCAAATAAAAATGACAACTTTTTCAATCGACTATTTTAAGCGATTTGTCGGGGTCAAACTATGCAACCTTATCAAACAGAGCCAAATGTAACCCACAGAACTCGATCATCCCCAAAAGACGTCGAGCAGTGAGTTGGATTCCAAGATGCGCATATTTCGATTAAACTTCGGATACCAAAGCAACCCTTTTGAGTATAATTCGTGTTCGATCATTCTTGTCAGTTCCACACACAGACACAATTGACTGTTTATCCAAGTTAAAGGAAAAGGCACATATTTTTGTTTCATAATCCTACTACAGCCCCCTTCGTCTTCTACCATAAGTAACTGCGATCTGTGGGGTGTGATGTCGTCGTTGTGTATTTGTGTGTATATGTATGTAGCTATCTATCTTTTGTTCAGCGCGGTGGCTTCTGTTAGTTTTTTTTTTAGTTTTTGCTCCGTTTTTTAGAAATCTCTTTTTTTATTACTGTTGGCCTTGACGGTAGAACAAAAGCTTAGAATTAAATGTTCAGGAGAGAAGGCTTCCGTGATCGGTAAAGGGGTATGCGTGGTGGAATGAAGGTATTAGCTTTGGCATATACATACATAGGTATATGTAAATTTTTTTAGATCGAAAACTTACATTAATTTACATTGAACTTCGACGAGTAATGTTAAGAATTACGAAATGCACAATTGTTTTTCTTTGAGAAATAGGTATCGAAAATAATTTTGACACATACACATACACATAGTTCAAGTTGCTTGGTAATTTAGAGAATTTATATAATGAAAATAGATGTGCAAGTTATTAGAGAAAAATGTAACAAATATTTAAACTCGTTCATTTAATTGCTTAAGCAACTCATAAAATTGCTTATGCTCAAAAATAAGAACTCTGGTAATCTTAAGTAATGAGTAATGAATATTGTATTGTAAATATATGTACTGTACATAGGTACATTATATGCAAACATACATACCTACATATGTACATAGTATTTTCAAAAAAATACATTTTAATTTTTTTTGTTGAAAACTCAATTTCTATTTAGAAAACAACTAGGAAGGTTTTTGAAACAAAGTACCTATAGACCAGGAAAAATAGCACAAATCGTATAGGGAACCTTGAAAAAATTAATTCATGAAATATTAAAATTGGAATCGACGCAGAATTGCAACCTCTATAACATATCCAAAGTCCCCCAGCATTGGCTTTTTGTGAAAATGCATTTGAAGAGGTACAGACGGGGAGAATTTGGAGGTCTATCAAACTAAAATATTTATTTGGGTAAAACCTGATCATATGATACGTGTTTTAAGGGTAGTTTTTAACGCTGAATCTAATGAAACCAAATTCAAAATGATACAACCACCCAAAAAGAAGTTATAGTCCTTTTTATGTAATGATGACTTTTTTTCAGGTACAACAGGTAAAATATTACCGAAACCCCTTTGAAAATAACGGTATGTTAATGAAACTTGGAATGAATGTTTCATTTGTTATAGGAACTAAGAATCAAGAGAGTCCCTAAAAATATCCATGGTGAAAGGGTGTTTTTTTTAAGGTGGAGGGGCAACAAAGAATGTTAACCATAACACCCACGCCCATGAAACTCGCCAAAAATATAAAACTCTTCATAGCAACCAAGAATCAAAATAGTCCATACAAATATATTTGTTCTAATAGTGTTTTTGGTAACTGTTAACTTTTGACTTGTTCTACGGAAAATACGATTTAAAAAATTAATTTTTGCTTGAAAAGGCCCATAACTTTGTTAAGGGTGCTTGTATCATTTTAGTTTTGCTTTTATTAGATTCAGCGTTAAAAAATACCCTTAAATCATATACCATACTTTGTGTATATACCTCAATTACACCAAATCGGAATTTTGGGTCAAATCTTCCAACTTCTTTCCAGATTTTCCCTCTCTCTTTAATAAAAAACCCCAGAACAAATATATTTATGAGGACTATTTTGATTCTTGGTTGCCATGACAAATTATATATTTTTGGCGAGTTTCATGAGTGTAAGAGTTTTTTCGTGGGTGCTATGGTTAAAATTCTACACTTGCCCCTCCCCCTTAAAAAAACACCCTTTCACCATGGATATTTTTAGGGACTCTCTTGATTCTAAGTTCTTATGACAAATGAAACATTCAATCCAAGTTTCATTAACATTCCGTTATTTTCAAAGGGTTTTCGGTAATATTTTACCTGTTGTACCTGAAAAAAAAAGTCATCATTACATAAAAAGGACTATAACTTCTTTTTGGGTAGTTGTATCATTTTGAATTTGGTTTCATTAGATTCAGCGTTAAAAACTACCCTTAAAACACGTATCATATGATCAGGTTTTATCCAAACAAATATTTTAGTTTGATAGACCTCCAAATTCTCCACGTCTGCACCTCTTCAAATGCATTTTCACAAAAAGCCAATGCAGGGATTTTGGGGGACTTTGGATATGTTATAGAGGTTGCAATTCTGCGTCGATTCCAATTTTAATATTTCATGAATTAATTTTTTCGGAACCCATTTTTCCTGGCCTACTACTAAATGGTTTTTTAACACTTAAGAATACCTATATACAAAAATTTTACTTTTATGCAAAAAAAAAACAAATGTTAAAAAATGGCTAATACGATTAAGATATAAATGTTTCCTTGTCTAAAAACTTAAATGGTCTACCAGTATTTATACAAAAACATTTTTTATCAGGCATTTTGAAACAAAGCCACCCATAGGACGATTTTTTTTATTTTTTTTTTTCATTCTCAGCTGAAGGGATTTCAATTAAATTTTGTTTTCGAAAACCTCCAAAAATTAAAAATAGATAATATTGCATATCAACACTTACAAAAAGTATTTAATGAATTTAAAAACCAAAATCAAAATATTTTTTGAAAATTCGAAAGTTATTTCAAAATCGGGTAGATTTTTTTTTAACTTAATTTGTATCTATATATTAATAAATACCAAAAACTTGCATTCCAAAATATTTTCTTGAGTTTTTTAAAATTGTATCTATAGCTACATACCTACATAAGTATGAGTAAGCAGTAAGTATACATAAGTTCCTACAGTATGTACAAAATGTACATATATATCATATACATATGTGTGTAGGGTCGATGACAGGAACACCCTATCAGCTGTCTGCACTTTAAATCACCAACGATTGGCAAAGCCTCACTTAGTTTATCTAGCTTTAATTCTTTACTGTAATCCTCTAAGAATAAAATCTTTTTCTTTTATAATTCAGTCATCACGTAGTAACACCGCCGTTATTTCATCTAAGCCTTAATTAAATTAAAGTTAAACTACTTGAATTTCAACATTTTAAAATCAACTATTTTATACTAATTAATTGGACTTTAAATTAATTGTAGTGGATTTATAAGTATAGTCTTCTATTTCCCTACTGATGCATAAAATTATATTTTTAAAGAATCTGCTCCAACGATTTTTATTTTGTTTTTTTGCATAAACTCATATTCATTCAAGAACTCAGATTTTTGTTCACCTTAAATAGTTTGAAGAAGCTGTTTAAGCAATTTGAATAATTAATTACATGCCTTAAACAATTTTCTTTCATAAGACATAAGAGCAAGTACGTTCAACCCAGTTGTGAATTTTATTTTTTTGAAGCCGGTGGAGTTGTTAGTGAGAAAGTCATATATAAAAAAAGTTTAGAACGGTTGAAATTTGTTTTCACCAAAAGCTTGACCATACATTGATTGAGCATACATGCGGATTTTTTCAAAATTTTAACTGTGAGACAGCCATTTTTGACAAAAAGTTGCTTAACAGCTATAGGGCACTGTTACTTCTGGAGCTTGAAAAAAAAATTCAATTTTCCCTCTTGGATCTAGGATCTGGGTCATCACCAAAAACTCTTATTTTGAAAATTTGAAGGAAACCTTTACAGTGGTTAAGGATAAAGGCCGAGGTACAGACAAGCATACGGAATAGCGTTCCTGACTTTTACATGCTCTCTATATGCTAATGTCAGGTTTGATAAAAATCTCGGGGTCGATTTTTCTTATGATTCCAAAACTTGGTCTAGCGTACCTATACATATATATGTTTGTATGTACCAACCATCTTAATCGCACCCTCATTATTAAATTCCTACAATTTTCAGCCAACACAATCCTTCAAGAGAGTAAAAGTAGCTTTCAACCAAAAAATAAATAAATACCTTAGATACCTTCAGTGAAGTGGACTTAGCTTTCAAGTTACATCTCAATTTTTTTTCCAAAATGGCTTTAATAATTTAGTAGGTAGATATGTATGTCATCTTACAGTACAAACCAATAAAAATGTATTGTTAAATAATTAAACCAAAGAAGAAGTTGTCACTGTAAGAAAAAATAAATATTTTAACAAATTTTGAATATAAGGGTCAATATTTCAAAATATTAATATTTCAGTCTCCTTCATTTTTGAACCGAAGTACAAAATTTTATTATAAGTTTGTTAATTGGATGGCTTGAAACAAACGGGTTCTAATATTCGCTCTAGAAAAAAAAAAGTTAAAAAAATTATCATACCTGCTATCTATCTCCATTTAAACACCCAAAATGTCATTCCCCTGACGTGTCCCCAGGCCTACTTACCACACTGCTTGAATTTTAGCAACGAAACTAAAAACGATACAAAAAATCTAATGATGCAGTCTTTTTAATAATATATTTATGCATTCTAACTAAAAAATATTTAAATGATTTTAGTTGCTTTATTTTTTTAAATAGGAGCTATTAAGTAAGTGTCCCCACAAATTGATCATTTCTATCCCACCAATGGAAATTTAAAAAAAATATATATAGGCTCAAAATAGAAAACTGATTTTTTTGTTTTTTAACGGTACCGAATTGCTCTTTATGACAATTGAAGTAAGAGTTTCAAAAAAACTTAGTTGTCTTTTTTATTTCAAGTTAAGGCAACGATTTTGTTTTTCGTCAAGCGAAATTGTCATTCCTCTAACGCGTGTTTTTTACTAAACCGTGTGGCATACAAATTTTACAAGCTAACTCGTCTGTGTCTTTTACAAGGACCTACATGATAAATAATATAAAACACCTTATTTTCTTACAACTTCGATTTAATTCTCATTAAACACCCTTTGCAGTCATTCCCCTAACATCATTTTTCGTATCATTCCCCTGACTTTCAAGCTTTCATTATAATAATTGATTGAGTTTTAGAACTTCTGGAAGGATCAATATCATTGCATTTAAACATATTTTCAGTATTTTTAGTTGTTTTCAATTTTTAAACATTTTCTCGTTCAAAATATCATAAAATAATGTAATTATTGCTAAAAAATGTCTACTCTCGCAAAAACCTTGAACCACAAGAGCAAGTTCGTGCGACATAGTCGTGGATACTATTTTTAATGATAGTAAATATTTGTTCTCTTTTTTCTTAATCCTCCTGAAACCATCCGCAAAATTAGATATCTATCAAATCACCGGAGTTAATATACATTTTTGTCATTCCCCTGTACAAATGTCATTTCCCTGACTTAAAAACCGTTAGAATTTATCAAATACTATGAACCCTTGTTTTAAAGTGGGTATTAAAGAGTTATTAAGAGATATAATTCTTATTCTAGCAAAATAGGTTGTTTTGAGCAAGGGTCCAATTTGGATTGAAAAATATTAATGTTTTGAAATATTGACCCATAAATAAATCTATATACTACCACCTCTCCTATATACTATAGATTTAAAGATATTAAAATAAAATTGTTTTCATTTTTTTTTTGTTTTTTTAAATACAAAAAAAGAAAAAGTTCAACTTCTGAAATATTGATTTTTTTAGATTCTGTTATTATTCATCAAAACAAATGTAGGATAAATATAGATTAGGGGTTGACAAGTAGTCTTTTCCAACGTATGTACCTACGTCCATCAACAGTAAAAATTAAACAAAAACCTGTACACTACATTTATTTATCATATCCATTTAAGCCATACAATCAGAGTTTGGAAGTGAAAGCGCTCGAAAACCACTGGTCAAAGAAAAATTTAAGCATTTCAAAAAATATATTTTTTTAATTTGTTACTTTCACAAAAAATATATTTCAACTTAATTGCATGCCCTTGTATACGCACTTGTATTAAAATTCTATAAACTCTATTAATTGTTCCTACCACCTCTCCTGTTAAATTAACCCTAACATTATTAAGAAGGGGTTTCGGTAATAACCTTGCTGAACCTTCATATTATTTCCAAATAATAAAATTTTTCGTTATTTTTTGAGAATAAGAAAAGGTAACTATTCAAAATTATTTTTTGTACCCCTCTCGTCTACGTAAGTGTTTTTCTACCAGCAAAAATATTTACCTACACTTAAATGTATTCTGTTCATTTTTCTTCTCAAATGCCTTTCTCTTATCCAGACAAAATGTAGCCAACCTTGATTAAGAAGTATTTCATACATACATCAATACAGTGTTCACATTTCACAATGCTATATAAAATATACATACATACACATAAAAACTTAGGTACCTAAATTTAAATACTCAACCAAAATAAACTAAAAACAGGAACAAACACACACAAGAAAAAAAAAAAGAAAACACAGCAAGCAACTTGATACTCGAACACAATTAGGGTAACAACAAGTTTAAGTATTATTCACTCGAGTTCGATCAAACTGGGACGTAGAGGTACGTCCCAGTCGGTTGAAAAATTGTCATTTTTTTTCCTCTGCGTGCGATATCTATGGAACTATAGTATCTGTGGTAGTACGTTTGATATCGGTATAAGAACAGTTTTGCTTGATACGCCATTTCAAATTCATTCCGTACGTGCGACGAGTCCGAGTGATACGATACCCGATATAGTACTTTTTGTATTGTATTGAAAAAGTAACGAAACATGCGAGTAACGAGATTATTTAGGTAGTAACGTTTCGTTACTCGGTATCGAAGTGAATACCCGTATGTTAGTAACGAATACATACGATTCGTTACAGCTCTAATGAACAACATCTTCAAATACAGAACAGTTCATTATTATAGTGAACGGATGGTCACCGAAAATATAATAGAAGAGCATTTTTACTTGCGATTATAGGTACTATAAGGCAAGTTTTGGATTCGTGCAAAAAAAAAATTGAGATAACAATCAAACATGATATTACGATGATAGGGAACACCAAAAAAGTGGGTGGCACAATTCTGTCTGTCTGTCTGTCTGTTCGTCTACAGCCTATACCTACGGCTCGATCAATTTTCATCAAACTTGGTACATAGTGGTTTTTGGTGATTTTGCCCACACGTTTTTCTTAGAACCAAAAATAACGGTACCTGCCATACGATTCTTTTTAGCAATTTTACATAATCGTATTTTTCTCAAAAATGGCTCGAAAACTTTCCTTAAAAAAATTCAGTAAATTTATTTTAGTAAAGGCTTTCTTTGAGTGGAAAACCATTAATGGTACTGGTAAAAATGGTTATTAATGGTACCTCCCAAAGAACCATTTTTTTAATATTCTTCAAATCGCTACGACCAATTTCAATTACTTTTCTTATACAGAAGCTTGCAAAAAATATAAATAGTGTTGTTTACCAAAATTTTTGGAAAAATATTTTTTGGATTTTTAAAAAATGTTTCAAAAGTTTTTTTTTAGAAAATCAAATATTTCGAAAACGACATAATCAATTTTTCTGAAACTCGATATTTGAGACTTTTTAAGTACTCTCTAAAATATTTTTAGAAAATATTTTACATTTATGAAAAATTAACGGTACCTTCCATACAAAAGTTAAAAAACCGCAAAGGAAAATATTTTTTTGCTTAAAAACGACTCTTACGATTTTGTTTAAACTCTTTATATATTACAATTAGTATGATCTACTATCAAAAATTATAAAATTTTACACTTAGCAACTATTAATAGTACCTGTCATAGAACGTATTTTTTTATTTTAAGTTTTCTCGTTATCGGCTCAACGGATTTAGATGAATTTTTTTATATACAAATTTCAGATATGATTAAATAATATTGCATATCAAAATTTTCAAAAAAAAAGTTTTTGGATTTTTAAAAAAACGTTTCAAATTTTTTTTTTTCGAAAATTCGATATCTCAAAAACGGGTTGACAATTTTTTTTTCAAATTTTGTGTTAATATACACATAAATATAGACTTCAGATTTGCATACCGAAGTTCGTTCTTAAAAATGTTTTAAGAATTTTATATATAAAATTATTTTTTTAAGAAACCGCTCCACCGATTTAATTTTATTTTTTTATACAATCATATTCAATCAAGAATTAAGATGGCATTCTTTTTGTTCACCTCAAACTGTCAAAGAGTTGTTTTAGCCAATTCAAATATCATATTTCATGCTTCTCCACAATTTTCTCTCATAATTTCCATGTTTTTACCTATATACAATTTTCTTAAACTCAGTGTCTTGAACATAAGAGCAATTACGTGCGACCCAGTCGTGCATTTTATTTCGTATTACATTATTTAAATAAATGTGCCGTTTGCCGCAGCCTGTGTCGTTGTCAGTGCTGAAAACCGTAGAATAATAATTATGCTACATGTAGTATAATTTGTGGTCCTCTATGATGTTTGTTTGAAATTCACTATCAATGCGCAAAATATGATAATTATTGTTATATTTGGCTGAAGTTTGAATGGCTATATCTCTGTCAGTTTTCAAATAACATGTTGCTTTAACATTTCATATTAAGGCCTTAAAACTCTACTTTACTTTGTATAAACATGTTTTGAACGTATCTTCGCCCGAAACAAGTTATGCGCAATTTAGAAAAAAAATTCAAAATCTATGATTTTTCGATATTTTGTATGTTGGACGTTGGTTTTTGTTTTTTATCCTGCTTAAAATTTTTAAAAAAATTTCCAAACTATCCAATTCGATAGAAAATTTTATTTTGAACAAAAAGTTTTAAGAGTAAAATTGCCAAATTTAGCTTAGTTTGCGAGTTATATCAAAAACATTGAAAAGTGGCCAGTGTGACCATTACATAAATAATAATAAAGGCCAAACAAACATATTGAATAATAAATACTCTTGCACGTAATTGTTCCTATTTAAAAGGTCTATTCAATAAAGTGGGGCTGTTAAGGAGTTCAACCTTTCATTTTGACCTGACGTGTTGAACTTTAGTATACAAAGAGTTCATATCCTAACTTTACCTTAAAGAAGTGTTGGGAGGTTGTCAACATTGTCAGAAGGACAAGAGAAGGGTTGCCACTTACCAGTTTAAATCCCGAAATAATGCTTATAAATCGAAAACCAAGGGTTGGGCGTTGACCCGAGAACTCCCGTTGGTTTCAGCACTCTTGAAGCCATAGGACCACATAATTGTTTTTCTCCCACCCCTTCCCTTATACGAAGGGATGGAAAAAGTCGTTTCGCAAAAGAAAATTTGAAAAGCCAAGAAAAGTAAGAAAAATATTCTAATTAATAAAATTTAAAGATGACGTCGACGCAGAATTTCACAATCTACTACATTACATCCGAAGTTGATTGAAAACCTACATTGGTTTTTTTTCAAAAGCCACTTTCAAAGTGCTGGGGAGGGGGGATATGAAAGATTAACAAACTTAAATATTCATCTTGGTATAATATAAGCATGTGACACATATTTTAAGGGTATTCTTTAATATCCAATCTTACAAAATCAGAATGAACTCGATACGACTATCTTAAAAAAGTTATAGAATTTTTAGTGAAACAAGTAAAATATTACCAAATTCGAACAGCATTGACACACACTTCATGAACTATTAGTGTACTAAGACTCAACCCATCAGGTCGAAATGAAAGGTTTGCCCTCATATCGTGCACTAACGCCCCTACTAATAGGCTATGAGGAATTCATTAAACAATCAAAGCATAGCAAACATCATAATTGTTACTTCGGTATATATTTATTTTAGATACAAAAAAATGCGTTCTTTATTATGTACTTACATAAATGTTAATAATTAAATTTTTATTTTAGATAAATTATTTTTTTCTTTTTTTTTAGGGAAATATTTTTTTTATTTTGCGTATGATAATTTTTACTCTGGTATGATAGAAATCAGCGCATTGTATGATAATTCTTTGTGAACGATATGGCAGCACTGATGTGGATTTGTTGTTAGAGGCAGACTTAGGCAAGAAGTCTTGAGTTTCAATTATGTGTACGAACGCCTCACGACAATTCGCATCAAGGCTAAATTCTTCAACATCAGCCTCACATGCGCGCATGCCCCCACAGAGGAGAAAGATGACGACACCAAGGACGAGTTCTACGAGCTCCTGGACAAGACATATGAGCAATGCCCTAGCTATGACATTAAAATTGGCTTGGGTGATTTTAATGCCAAACTAGGAAGAGAAGACGGCTTTGGCACAATCGGAAGATACACCCTGCATGACACCACCTCCGATAACGGACTCAGGCTAATCGACTTTGCTGCGGGGCGAAACGTTGTGGTAGCTAGTACGCAGTTCCCGCATCTCGATATTCATAAGGGGACATGGCGAATTCCTGGTCAAACAACCGCCAACCAAATTGACCTCATTGTGATCGACGCAAGGCACTCCTCCAGTATGAAGAATGTCCGAACGTTCCGAGGAGCCAACGTTGATGCTACGGATATCCAGACCAAAGCCAAAACAGGGAAATACTGTGAGGAAGTTCGACGTCAGACGGATACAGTCGCAAGAAATCGCCAGGTCTTTTTCCGATCGAGTCTCTCGCGCCCTCTTAACTAGTCCTTTGCCGCCAACTGCAAACATCGAGAACCAGTGAAAAAACGGCCAGGAAGCCATCAGAGATGCCGCCTCTGACGTGCTGGGCTTCGCACGACCAGCACAGCGAAGCCCCTGGTTCGACGAGGAATGCCGGCAAGTACATGCAGCCAAACAAAAGGCATACAAAGCGGCGCTGCAAAGACGATCAGGGGAACATCGTGGTGGAATCGCAGTCGGTGCTGGGGATATGGAAGAATCATTTCTGCAAATTGTATAACGGCGATGACGAACCGAATTCCGCTACCATGCAAATTGCACCATAAAACCTGGACGACGTAGGCCAACAATTCCGTCCACCCGATCTTGACGAAGTGAGGATAGCCATATCCAAACTTAAGTCCAATAAAGCTTCTGGAGCTGATGGCCTTGCGGCTGAGCTATTCAAAGTGGCTGGCGATGAATTGGTTAGGAGTATGCACCAGCTTATCTGTAAAATATGGTCGGAAGAAAGCATGCCCGATAAATGGAACCTCAGTATTGTTTGCCCGATCATCAAGAAAGGCGATCCTCTGGACTGCACCAACTACAGAGGCACCAGTCTTCTTAATATCGCCTACAAGATCTTCTCTGCCGTACTTTGTGAATGCCTGAAGCCATTCGTCAACAACCTGATAGGTCCATATCAGTGTGGCTTTAGACCAGGGAAGTCCAGCATCGACCAAATATTCGCACTACGGCAGATCTTGGAGAAAACCCAGGAGTTTCAAAACGATACCCGCCACCTTTTTATCGATTTCAAAGCCGCGTATGACAGCATCTATAGAGACAAGCTATATAGAGCAATGTCTAGTTTTGGCATCCCTGCCAAACTCGTCCGTTTGTGCACGCTGCTCCATCAAGGTCGCCAAAGACCTCACCGACACCCTTGATGTCAAAAAAGGTTTTAGGCAAGGTGACTCACTGTCATGCGACTTCTTCAACATCGCTCTTGAAAGAATAGTGCAAAACTCTCAACACTAGAGGCACAATCTTTCAAAAGTCCGTCCAATTATTCGCTTACGCTGACGACATTGACATAATCGGACGAACAAAGCGTGATGTCAGTGGTGCTTTTGTGAGCATTGAGAAGGAAGCCAAGAAGATGGGTCTAACGGTGAATGAAAGCAAAACAAAATATATACTGTCAGCAAGAAAGGACACCCAACACCGACGTCTAGGACAGAACATCACTATAGGCAGCTATAATTTTGAGGTAGTCAGAGACTTTGTTTACCTAGGATCCGCTATAAACTCAGCGAACGACACCAGCGCTGAGATCAAACGAAGAATTACTCTTGCCAATCGCTGTTTCTTTGGGCTAAGAAGGCAACTGAGAAGCAAAGCCCTCTCTCCAGCAACTAAACTGTCCCTGTATAAAATACTTATCATCCCGGTCCTGATGTATGGTGCAGAGGCATGGACAGTGTTAACGGTGGATGAGAACGCGTTAGGCTGTTTTGAGAGGAAAATTCTCCGGGTGATTTTCGGTCCCGTCTGCATAGATAATGGGGAATGGAGAAGAAGATACAACAACGAACTGTATGGGCTGTACAGCGACACCGACCTAGCCACAAAAGTGAAAAGCCAACGACTGAGATGCCTGGGTCATCTAGAGCGAATGGACACCAATGCTCCGGCCCGGAAAGTCTTTGAATCCAACCCCGTGGGACAGCGCAGCAAAGGTGGACAGCGTAAAAGGTGCCGCACGCAAGTGGAAGAGGACCTCAACCAACTTGGCGTGCGAAACTGGAGACAGCTAGCTAGAAACCGAGCCGGCTGGAAAAAGCTTGTTGGTTGAGGCCCTGGTCCACCCCGGACTGTAGCGCCACCTTAAGTAAGTAAGTAAGTCCACTTGTGCTCGTTTTACGGCATTTTTATTTGTTTGCTTGCAATACATATGAATTAAAATTGATAATTTCTTCTTCAAATAATTCTCTATCTCTATCTGACTGCTGCATGAATGTTAAGAACAATGACATTTGATGCAATTTTCAAACACTATGTACATTCACATTAGATCTGTTCGTGAACTTCTCACGACATCTGACAATTTCTACCCATTTTAGTCCAAAGTTCTGTCAAAGCTCATATAAAAAAAAAATGAAGTGAATGAGAACTTAACACTAAAATGGGCTGTTTTGGACGTTTTTAATTTCAGATATTTTTTATTTCACAACTTCGATGTTTCCAATATTATTGACTTTTTAAGTTACATGAACTGACCCAGAAAGTAATCATTAGGTCATATAAATACAAGTGAGAACTTATTATTTATTCTATTTTTTTTAAGCTTAATTTCAAATGTATTTGAAGAGGGCCCCTAAGAGTAAAAAAAAGAAAAACAAACCAAATCAAATTAAAATTTCATTTTAATATGTGTGTGTATCTACTTTGTTTAGCAAAAATTGATCTCAATAAGCCTTAAAAAACAAATTTTAAATGGAAAGAAAAAGCACTTACAAATCAATTGATGTGGGCCTATCATTTCTTTATTAATAAAGACTTCATTTTTGGTTCACGTAATAATTTTTGAAGAAAAAAAGTTTACTTTAGAATTGGAAATTGTTTCACCGTCTTCACTAACTAAGCGGGGGTCCATTCACTGCAAACGGTATCTCTACTGTCCCCCCTTATATATGACTGACTTTCAATAGGTTATCTGGGGATGAAAAATAGAAACTCCCGGTCGGATGTCCAAAACATACCCCGATTTCATAATAACTCTCATTTTTGTATACATAAATACCTAGTACATTAAAAATAAAAGAAATTTTCAATTTTACTACTTCCTTCCACCTTCCAACTTCTCATCTTATAGTAGCAGCTTCATAAAAATCAAATAAATCAAGAAAAAAAAAAAACAAGTTAAATATTAACTTACTTCCTCGAAAGACATCAGCAGCCGGTGGGAGAGTAAAGCATGGTCTATTAGGGTAAAAAAAGTACTTCGTAATCCGATTTGAGCGATATATACTCTGCTCAATGGGCAGCTAATGCCAATAGGTTTATTTGCCAACTTTGAAAGTTCCAACTTCTTAAAGACTTACGGCGAATAAAATTTTCGAGCTGAAATAAAATTGTTTTAATAACTGAAAGTGGGGGTTTCCATAGGAGACAAAATTTTAAATTTCCGCGAAAAAAAAGACTTGAACGCTTCTATGATTTACTTGAGTTTGAGTACCTTGTTGTGGAAACAGTAAATATTTGTGTTGGGGGAAACGACAAGAAGAACAATGCCCTTAAACTATTTACTTTAACTGCATAAAGTGTTGAAGCAGAATATTTAAACTACTGACCCAAGGATATAAACATTCTGGTTGAATCTCTACTGATTTTATGTGAGTGAAATGTTTTGTACTTGCTCTAAAGCTACAGGGCCAGGAGGTACATATGTTCGTTTCTTTGAAAAAAATATCTTTCGGTTTCAATCAAATATAACATTACGATGGTAGAGAAAGTAGATTTATTCAGAAGAAAAACGCAAATAATAGAAAACATTTTTTTTGTTTATGTTTTGTGGACTATTGAGTATAATTCAAATTAAAAGCTTTTTTCGACCTTTAGTCCAAATGCGTTTCGCCCAGGTATAACAGTTGGGTTCATCAGTTAGTTGCTGTTGGACCCTTCTAAGACGCATCATTTTCAATCGATGGACCGGCAACTAATAAAATATACAGCACGTAAGCACTTATACTAGCCAGACCATGGGCTTTAACATCAAATATATTCTAGGAATGTAAGGACACTCTACACACAAGGTGCAACTCAAAAACTTGAATCTGTCCTTTCGTGTTACAAGGCAGATATTACCGCGATCCAGGAGATACGATGGATAGGATCAGGTGTAACGAAAAGAAAAGATTGTGACATTTATTACAGCTGTCACCAAACACTGCACATGCTAGGATGCGGATTCGTCGTGGGAAATCGACTCAGATCGTATTAAATCGTATTTAAACCAATTAGCGATCGCCTGGCTGTGATCTGCATCAAAGCTAGCTTCCAAAACATCAGCCTAATATGTGCACATGCCCCTACCGATGAAGCTGATGAGTCCAACAAGGAGTAGTTTTACGACCTCCTGGACGGAACCTGTCCGGAGTATGATGTCAAAGTCGTGCTCGGAGACTTCAATGCTAAAGTCGGAAAGGAAAACATCTTTGGCGGATTAGTTGGAAAGCATAGCCTCCACGAAACGACAACAGATAACGGCTTCCGACTAATCGATTTTGCTGCAGCTCGTAATACGGTGACAAGTAGCACTGGGTTCCGCAG
The DNA here is from genome assembly GCA_963921185.1 of Dasysyrphus tricinctus. Classification (NCBI taxonomy): domain Eukaryota; kingdom Metazoa; phylum Arthropoda; class Insecta; order Diptera; family Syrphidae; genus Dasysyrphus; species Dasysyrphus tricinctus. Next base: position 103,176,595 of record OY992531.1, read on the forward strand.
GCGAAGGATACGCACAGCAACCCGGCGATCTCCAGATGGTCGAACTGCCAACCAAATCGACCACGTGCTAATTGGCGGAAGGTACGCATTGAACATCTTGGACGTGCGAACTTTCCGAGGTGCAAACGTAGACTCTGACCACTTTTTTGTTGTGACAAAGTTCAGAGCCCGACTGCCCAACAAAAAGAAAACGAAGACCGCCCAAAGAAAGAAATTCAACATCGCATGCCTTAGCACATCTAAGAAAGCCAGAGACTACAGTGAGCAATTGACCGGGAAACTCTCTGCCGTACACCCAGCCACAAGCGTCAACAACCAGTGGAACCAGGATCGTGACATCATTAAGGAGACAGCCGAGACCACCATAGGCTATCAACCACCCAAAAAAAAGAACCTGTGGTATGATGATGAATGCGCGGTATTGAAGCAGGAGACGGAAAATGCACGAATGCAAATGCTGCAACGGAAAACAAGAGCAGCAAGAGAGGAGCAGCTGCTTAATGGGCATCATGTAGAGGAGGCGACATGGGAACAAAGAAGCATTAGACCAGTCAATGAAGATCCAGTCCCAGCACCCAGTACTGAAGAGGTTAAGAAAGCCATCCACAAACTTAAGTACAACAAATCCGCCGGCTCGGATGGCCTACCTGCGGAACTCTTCAAGCATGGAGGAGATGTTCTGGTAGGGTGCATGCACCAGCTCATCAACCAAGTTTGGGAAGAGGAAAGTATGCCCGACGACTGTGCCAAATAGCTCCATATGCCCAATCTACAATAAAGGCGATCCTACACCCAGCGACAAAAAAACCCTCGCAGTATATCTGCTGAGCAAAACCTCGCCTGTATTCAGAATTTGTTTATTTGTTTATTTGTTTATTTCAACTGCAGACTGATGTCTAAGTTGTTAAATATTACTTGTACAATATAATAGTAAATTTAAGTCTACTAACACATATTATGAAACACTTAACAGGATAATAATATTTTTTTTAAACTATTTTTCGACATGTTAAAATCAATTAAGTTATATAAACGATTAAAATCATTGCACATAATGTTTAAAGCTGTGTTTAATCCATAATTTACTCTGGCAGAAGGTGTATACAAAAATGCAGGATTACGGGTTAACCTCGGACGGGAATTTATGTTCAGCATACTCAGAATTTTTGGAGAATGGATTGATCCCGATAAAAGTTGAAAAAGGAAAAGAACATTATTCACTTCCCTCCTCTTCTTTAGCGTAGAAAGGCTGAGCAGTTTCAAGTGATTGTCATATGGTGGAAGATGTTGATTAGGATCCCAAGGAAGATGACGGAGGACGAATAGCAAAAATTGTTTTTGAACACTTTCAATTTTAGTAATGGAAACCTCATAAGCAGGACACCAAACACAGCTGCAATACTCCAGGATGGGACGGACAAGTGAACAGTACAGGATCTTTGTAATATGAGGATCATTAAATTCTTTTGAAAATCTCTTGATTAATCCAAGGCGGCTTCTTGCTTTACTTGTTATCATATCAATATGAGGATTAAATGACAGTTTCGTGTCAAATAAAATTCCCAAGTCGTTAAAGGTGTCAATTCGATCAATTAAACTATCTTCTATAAAATATGAAGAGAATATTGGTTCTCTCAATCTTGAATATGACATTACTTTGCATTTCTTTCTATTTAATTCCATTCCATTTGACGTGCACCATTCGAAAACAGTATCAATATCGTGTTGTAAGAACAAGTATCCACTTGGATTTGTAAAACCATTAAAAAGCTTAAAATCATCAGCGAAGATTAAGATATTTGAGTAAAGAATGCTCGTAGTAATGTCATTTATAAATAGTATAAATAGCAGTGGCCCAATATGACTACCTTGAGGAACCCCGGATGTAACATTTATTAAATTGGATATACAGTTTTTGTATTTGACATATTGCGTACGATTTTTTAAATACGACTGGATCCAAGAAAGTATCCACTCTGGAAACCCATATCTTTCCAATTTCGCTAAAAGAATAGAGTGGCTCACTCGATCGAAGGCTTTACTTAAGTCAGCATAAAATACGTCGGTTTGTAGTCCGTTTTGCATATTACTGTTAACTTCATTAGTGAATTCGAGAAGATTCGTTGTCGTTGACTTTTTGAGGCAAAATCCATGTTGCTCAGGTACAATTAGGGATTGGCAATAAAACTGAATGTGTTTGCAGATTATATTTTCAAAAAGCTTTGGTATACATGAAAGTTTCGCGATGCCTCGATAATTCTCAGCCTTGTTTCTATTTCCACACTTATGAAGAGGTGTAATAAATGAAGACTTCCATAATTCAGGAAAAACACCAGATGACAGCGAACAGTTGAATAAATAGGTGATTGCAGAACAAATATAGGACTTACAAGTTTTAACGAAAATAGAAGGAATATTGTCAGGACCAGACGAACAAGTACTTTTTAAGCCGTCAATATATTGCACTACCTCCGCTTCAGTCAGTCTTAAATTAGGTATATCACAGTTTAATTGATTCCGGATGGAATTATCACAGTATTCAGGATTGCACGTATTATAAGTTTGTTGGAAAAAGTCAGCAAATATATTACTTATTTCTATATCACAGGAAGAGGTTTTGTTTTTATATTGCACGGTTGAAGGAAAAGTCGAAATTTTTCTTTTAGAACTTATGAACTTCCAAAATAATTTAGGGTTATTCGATATATTGCACTTAGTCTGGGCTATGTAGTTCTTATAAGTTAAGTTTAGTGAGGTATTAAACAGTTTTCTGTAGTAAGAAAACTGATTATAGAAAACTAGTTTATGAGTTTTTTTCCACTTTTTAAAAAATACATTTTTTAGGTTTCGAATACGCCTTAGATTTTTATTCATCCAACAAACTGACGACGAAACATGCAATTTATTTTTGATAGGAACACAGTAATTAACACAGTTTCTTAAAACAGCATAAAAGTTCTCAACACATTTATTTACATCATTGGAATTTAAAATATTTGTCCAATTCACGTTGTTAAAAAATAGTTCAAGTTTAGCTAAGTTGATTTTGTTAAAATTAAAATCTGACGACGATGAAGGGATAGCCATATTTTGTTTTTCATCAACACTTATTGGGATGCAACATTGAACAGCTATATGGTGTGGAACTTTTGGCAAAAGCCAGTCATTAACATCTAAGAGTTCACAGAAAACAGGACAATCGGTAAAAACAAGATCCAAGTAACGTGCAAATTCATTTGCCAGTCCATTGACTTGGCTAAGTCCAGCGAGCATCACAGTGTCAACGAAATTCCGTTCAAATTCAGGACCATGGATTGGATTGTAGGATATTTTTGTATCCTCATCAAATTTCCAGCTTATATTTGTCAAATTAAAATCTCCAAAAAGAAATACAAATGAATCTCCGGAATTTTCCACGATATCAGTTAAGGCTGAGGAATACAATTCATACACAGAAGACGATGAACCAGACGGAATATATACACCAGAAATTATGTACGAAGAATGCGGAACAGTTAACTTTATTGAAAGTAGTTCTAAATTTATGAATTTATTAGATAATATAAGTTCCGAATTTAGACAACACTTAACAGCAATCAAAATACCTCCTCCTTGCTTATGAATACTATTAGATGGATTTCTATCCATTCGGTAAACGTTATATTCTGGAGGACAGATTTCAGAATCAAGAACAGTCGAATTAAGCCATGTTTCAGTAAGAATAATAACATCGAAAGATCCACTGAAACAGTTCAGGTAAAAATTATTAAGCTTCGTCTTCATTCCTCCTACATTCTGATAATATACAATCAGTTTTTTGGAAATACAGTTTTTTCTTCAGTAATTGGTTCGGAAATGTGGGCTATATTTTTCTTCCTTGGGATATTTTTAAACTCATGAGCCACTGTACATTTCGGCCAGAAATCAGGAGATAACATTGCTTGGATCACAGGGTCAGGTGCAAAAATTTTAAAAGAAGATATACGTCGTTCGTATGAAAAATGCATTTTGTGACATTTAATATTTGAAGTTGAAAGGGTGGATTTCTTCCTTATATAGCTGATAACCATATCACTTGAAGTTTCTGGGTGCAAACGCGATATAAAAACACATTTCTCCGGTGGTACTGCAACTAACTCGGCCGAAACACCCTCATCCATTTCGGAAGCTATTGGGCCGACGGTTTGCGAATCAGATACTGGTACACCAGAAGAAATGTCTTTTGGCAGTGCGTTTAGTATTGGAGAACTCGGAATTTCTTCGATGATGGTTGATGATGTCGAAAAACGTGCAGGTATCATAAATGAGTTACGTGATCCTGATGGTAAACAGATGATATTGTTTTCATCTTTCTTTTTACGCTTAGGTGATAACTCTTTATCTTCAAACTCTAGGTTATCAAAGAGCGTCTCATAATTGGCTAGTTTTGCTTGCATTTTTGTGAGATCAATTGATATCTCCTTGAATGTTTTTTTTGTTTTCTTGAACATTTGGAATAATTCGGTGGTTTTCTTATTATTACATTTCTTACAAAACCAGCGCAAACCGTTACCAATTTTAAGAAGCCCTTCAATTAACTTCACAGTGAGTCCCGCACATTTCATGTGGGCAAAACCATCACATATCCAGCACATGCACATTCTTTCACCATCGCCAATTTTTTCGGTGCAATGGATGCAATTCATATTTTTTTTTTTTGAATTTAAGTTTAAATAAAGTTTAAATAATTGGCCAAAAAGTATGCTTTTGTAAATTTGACAAAGACAGAAATTAGTTTTCAAATTTGAATTTATCGCTTAGCCAAAACAAAACTATGCAATAAATTTTGTCTCATGTAGGGATCCAAAAAGTATGCAATGAGAAACAAAGAAAAAATAGAAGCAAATTACTCACTCAATCAAAAGTAAACAATCACTATTTCGAAAATGAGAATTTAAAAGAGTATGCAATTTGTGAGAGAATTATTTTAAAAGAAAGCACTCACAGTAATTAAAAATAAAAAAAAAAAAGACAAAGAAACCAAATTTAAGTTAAAGTTCAAGAACAAATAATTTAAAAACACTATTTGCACTGCAAAACAACAAGTACACAGCACAAAATAGAATTTCACCAGTTCAAATGTAACTTGAAAATAATTAGCACTTGGTTTTATTTTATAAAATTAAGAAAAATTAATATAAATTAATAATGAAAACAGAGCGATAAAATAAGCAGTCAATGCCCGAGAAAAACTCACTCAAGAAGAATTCGTGATATATTTAATTTTTGGTTCTTTATTTTTTTAATTTTATATATTTTTTATATTTTAAATAAAAAAAAACTATTTTTTTGTTTTTAAATCGTATTTTTTAAAAAAATGCAAAAAAAAGTAAAAATGATTCATATTTTTCAATTTGGAAGAATTGGTATTTACATAATTTAGGGGCAAGAAAACCATGATTTCTTGAAAAATATAACATGCAAGAACTACAGAGGCATATCCCTGCTTAATGTTGCCTACAAGATCCTATCCAACGTACTATATGTGAGCGTCTAAAACCTTTCTGCAACATTATGATCGGCACGTACCAGTGTGGCTTCAGGCCAGGCAGATCAACGATAGACCAAATCTTCACATTGAGGCAAATCCTGGTAAAGACCAACGAATTTCAAGTCGAGACCCACCACCTATTCATCGACTTCAAAGCCGCATATGATACCATAGGTCACCAAGAGCTTCTATCTATTGGCGATGTCAGAACTCGGGATCCGGAAAACACTGATCCAGCTATGCCGAATGACGTTACAAAATACGCGGTGCAACGTGCAAATGGATAACAGCTCATTCGAGTTATTTCAAACGTGTACAGGGTTCAGACAAGGAGATGCCCTATCATGTGATTTCTTCAACCTAATCCTGGAGCAGATAGTACGCAAGAGTGGTGTTAACATGGAAAGCACTATCTTCAACAGGTCTTCCTTCTCAACTGCTTGGCAATGTGGACGACATCGACAACATCGGCGCTCCAAGAGAGCTGTACTTGAAGCATTCACAGCTGTTGATGAACAGGCGAAACGAATTGGTCTTGAAGTGAATAAGGACAAAACAAAGTATTATGCTATCAACAAACAAAGCATCATCTGTCCATTGCTTAAGACAAAACGTCACTGTTGGTAGCAGTAATTTCGAGGTAGTCAAGGAGTTCACCTACCTCGGTTCAAACATCAATTCCACGAACGACACCATAGTGGAAATCCGACGAAGAATTACCCTAGCGTCCCGCTGCTACACAAAACGCTAATTTCACCAGTTCTACTCTACGGCGCCGAGTGCTGGACGATAAGTAAAAAAGGAGAATTGATACTGGGCACTTTCGAGAGAAAAATTCTTCGGCGGATATTTTTGGTCCTATATGCGAAGAGGGCGATTGGAGGAGAAGATTCAATCGTGAATTTATTGTACGAGCTATACCAAGATGTGGATGTAGTCCAAAGAGCCAAAAAACCTCGACTACACTGGCTCGGCCACATCGAGCGAATGGACAACAACGCTCCAGCCAAGAAAATCTTCGAATCCCAGCCCCCAAGTTCGAGTCGGCCAGGAAGACCGTACCTCCGCTATAGGGACCAGGCGGTCACAGACGCAAGAGCGCTTGGTCTCGACGACTGGAGGAAGCGTGCGAGATCCTTCATAGATCGGGAGCCGGATAAGTATGTAAGTAAGTAATATTCTAGGTGTCTGAATTTAAACAAATTCCCCTAGAAAAATATAATTTACTTGAACTTTTAACTTGAATTATAAATATTCTGTCTTGTCAAATCAAATCAATATGGAGAGTTCAACAACACGTGTAAATGTATAATGGCTGTCTTACAATGACGCGTTCGCGATGCGTACGTTACATTTAACAAGCATTACGACCGCGTCGAGATAAATCGAGCCACAAAATTCAAACTTTTTTCAACACAAGATGGCCACATACCAAAATTGAAATCGAAATGTCAAAACGCACGCAAAAGTTTAATAATCTCTACTTTCGCGTTGCAGCCGCTTACGATACGTTGGTTTGTGTACCTACTAATGGATGCAAAATCGTAATATAATGCTCAACCAGTCGTTGTAAACACTAAACAGAAATTCCTATGCCTGAGCTTTTGCGTTGACAGGCAAATCTTTCAACGCGACGCCCAACGCGGCATTGTAAAACAGCCATAAAACAGCCATAAATAATTATTTTATGATCTTCTGTTCGAGCAACATTGCGCGCACTTCCATCCTTCCGAGAGACAAAGGACGAACGTCCATGTTGTATGAATTCGATTCGACCGGTGCAGTGAACAATTCAGCCTGGGTTATGTTGACTTTGAGGGCAACGGGGGACTTTTTGGTACACGAGTCCATAGTTGTTCTATGTTATTTTATATCGAAAACATATTGTTAAGGTGTCTAGAATTTCAAAGCTTGCATTAAGCACAGTACACATATCGAAGGTAATATATTGCGCATGTTGTCAAAAATCGGTTGTCAGATACTGAACAAAAAAAAAAAAATTAATCTCAGAGACCTTGTCAAATTGACAATGGGTACATGCAATGCCTCAATTTCAGTAATGAATCTTCAGATTTCTGAATTCTGGCCAATCAGAGGCTTGGAAAATTGAGAAAACTGAAAATATAAAGGTTAAATTTGGAAAGTGTTGAACATGCCACAGTACCCACACAATTAACTGACAGGGGTCTCTGAGATTTTGACACATGCGCGAACTTAAACGAAAATGAAAACTCGGAAGATATTACCTTTAATATGTGTACTGTGTACTTTAAGTACTTCTTCAAATGAAAAAAAAAAAAAAATATTTATATTTCACGTACTTTACCTTTTATTGTTGGATACAACTTTGCATAATATTTGGTCTTCTTTCGTTTGAGCGCAAAATAGTTGGTCCAAGAAAAATGCCTTTTTACACCTGCGTTACATCATCTTTCTTTGCTTGAATTCGCTGAATAAAAAAAAAAGCATTGTGTCCGCGATTTTTTGGTAATCATTGATCGTAAATGATTGCCAAATATCACTGAGTGTCTCTCGTTGATTTCGATAAGTGGACGATCAGTGCCGCTGATGGATGTAATTCCATTGATGGAATGGAATGGCTTCAGCAGATAACCAGGCTTTTGTTGACTTAACCGTATGGCAAGATACAACGTCTTGCTGAAATACATAGAGACACTGAAGCTGTGTTATTGATGAAAGTGGAAGCAGATGCTCTTCCAAGATGATGATGCGATGTTTCACCGAATTTACAAAGCCATCAACAAAGCATAAGCTACCAACACCATCACCAGATATGCATCCGCATATCGTCGAAGGTGTGGGTTCGATTCCCAGCCGTGACATCTAAAAAGAGAAATGTTTTATCCGAGGTACTGCCTCTTGCGAGAAACTGACAAATCCTCCAAGAGTATACTTGTCATGAAAAAGTGCTTCTCATTTAGCCGTTCCGACTCGGCAAAAAACTGTAGGTCCCCTCCATTCCTGCCAACAACACGCTCACAGGAATGGTTGTGTGTTGTATCTTGTATGTCACTAGGCTCTGGTTCTCCACAAGCTGTTGCGCCACCCAATTTAATCTAATTTAAATCAGGGGACGATATTATATGTATTTATTGATTTTCACATAGATTTTTTGCATGATACGCTAATATGAGTCAAAATTAGATTAATACCAAAATTTAGAATGTTTTATTTGAAATTTTCATCTGAAACACGATAACTGGAAACGGTTTTTACCTTTAATTCAGACATCTCTAGATTTTCAAAACACCTACATTTATGTAGTTTGAAAATAAAATATATTTCACAAGTGTGATATTGGACCGTTTTTGCAATTCAATTTGTTTTGACAGGACCTCGACTGGAAGTACCTACATATTTAGAATATCGGATTTTTTTAAATTATTTACCTGACAAGTCGCTAGGTCTAGGAAGAAGTTTTTCTTTTTTTAATATCGCTTTGTTTAATTTTTGGAGCAAAAAAACTTGCGAGTTTTCAAAATCGTGAAGAGTATAGGAAGTCTATAAGATGTTATCATTAGTATTGTTCAATACAAAATCTTTCTCTTGAGAAAGATGACACGATGTATACGAATTAAATCAAAAGACAACTTCTGTAGTTGAGAGGTGAAATTGTAATGGCTGATTTACAATGACGCGTTCGCGATGCGTACGTTACATTTAACAAGCGCTACGGGCGCGTCAAGATAAATCGAGCAAAAAAATTCAAACTTTTTTCAACACAAGGTGGCCACATACCTAAATTGAAATCAAAATGTCAAAACGCACGCAAAAGTTGAATAATCTCTACTTTCGCGTTGCAGCCGCGTACCTACTAATGGATGCAAAATCGTAACATAATGCTCAACGCGTCATTGTAAACGCTAAACAGATATTCCTATGCCTGAACTTTTGCGTTGACAGGCAAATCTTTCAACGCAACGCCCAACGCGGCATTGTAAATCAGCCATAATGATTTATTTTACACATTAACTGTGTGATATATTTTCTTTGTATTCCCGTGGGAACATGCAAACTAATTAAAATGACGAAAGTTCGTATTTCGTCTGGTGAACCATTAGAATTAATCGTTCACACAGGTGATGCTATGTCTTTCTTCAGGTCTTCTATTTCCTGTGTAAGATTCTTAAATTGGTCAAAATCAATAATGCTTACCTTCAATGGGGGGACGAGGTCTTTTGTAAGTTTACGGGTTCCAATCCAGTTGTAGATTCTTACAGTCGGTATGAACGACTTGGCTACAGTAGTTTTGAAGTTTGAACGTCCATTTATGATGATATTTCCTATTTTGAGAGTGCACATATCTTTGAACTCAATCACTCCATTGGCTGCTAGGGCTATGCTGCTTGTTACTCCATTGCAAATGAGAAGACCTGTTGAATTAGTTATCAATGAAAATAATCAACTATTAGTCTGCTTGAGTGCGAGCCACCGATTTTGAGGTGGTATTTCATTCAAGATGCAATCGGTCAATGCATTATCTTCATGATTCAGTAGAGCCATTTCACAAACTTGCAAATTGTGTTGATGGATATTAGTCGGGACAACCAGAGTACAGAGATGGCTATAGGCTTGCAGGATGAAAACTCATATTCCGTTAGTCCAAAAAACTTGTCTCTTGCTAATGTAACTGCTAGGTATGGCTTAGATATATCCACTAGAAGGCTCATATTGTTGTGAGTGATAGGCAATGGGATTATATTGCACCTGGAATTCTTGATCTTGGGCTAGTGGTATCAGCATTTCAAAAACGATTGAATCTTTAAGTGTTCGTCCCTTGACTGTAATGACTTTGAACATGTCCAACACTGAAACATTTGGTAATCTCAAAGACGATGGGAGATTTACTTGAACAAGCTGCAGCTGGTCGTTAAGTTGCTTTGGTGTGATGAGCTGAGGATCAATTTTTGCGTGATTCAAATCCAGTAAAATGTCTTGAGCTCTTGAGTGCTCTGAAAATGTATTAAAATCATTATTAAATATGAAGTTAAGGAAGCAAAGTATTGATTCGTGCCAATGCCATCTTGTTATTTTTCAATTGCATTAAACGTTCTTGCTAGGTATGTATTTATTTATTTATTTATTTATTTATTTATTTCATCTACGAGTAACAAGCTCCACAGATTACTTTAGAAATAATTACTATGTAATTTAAGCTAAGCATTAAACAATAATGAAATTAAATTCTTAAAAATAAGTACAATAAATCATTTTTGAATTTGAATCTGGAAAATGAAAGATCAAGATGTTCGTTAATTTCATTGAACTCCCTGACTGACCTTGAAATTGGTTCATTCATTCCGTAATTTGTTCTATGTCTAGGTTGAAAAAAAGGTGTCTTTCCCTCAACGGTCTTGTTGGAGCATAAATACAAATTAAAGATAGTAAGGTAGGGCATTTAATGAAGTAGCACAGAATATCACGCACAAAAATTATATCATGAATAGTTCTTCGGGATTTGAGAAGCTGCAAACCCAGAAGACTTTGCCTGGCTTGGGAATTTGGACAAAAGTTCCAATGCATTTTATAAAAAACATACTTTGTAAAACGATTCTGGATTCTTGAATTCTATCGGAGAATAGCTGTTGGTGAGGGTTCCAGATGACATCAGCATATTCCAAAATTGATCTTACTAAAGTAGTATAGAGTGCAACAAGGGTGTAGGGGTCGGAAAAATCTGTTGAATTTCTTTTTATGAATCCTAACATTGAGTTAGCTTTGGCGACGATGGCATCAACATGTGGAACAAATGAAAATTTGGAATCGAATGTAACCCCTAAATCTTTAACTTTTAAAGTTCTTTGAAGGTGACTGGATCCTAGAGAGTAAGGAAACTCGTACATAAAATGTTTCTTGGATGGAGAAATAACAAAGCATTTTTTTACGTTAAGGTTTAGGCAGTTTGACTTACACCAGCGGGACAAGTTATCTAAATCCATTTGAAGTTTAATGCAGTCGTAGTCGCTATTTACTTTCAAAAACAGTTTGAGGTCATCAGCATATATTAAACACTGGCTAAAATTAATATGATTTACAATATCATCAATAAATATTATAAACAGTAAAGGACCAAGATGACTACCTTGAGGGACACCTGAAGTACATCTAATAGGCCTTGAAGTATATTCCTCAATTTTCACTTCTTGTACTCTACCAGTTAGGAATGAGTCAATCCACTGGAGTAGACTTGAGTGTATTCCAAATACTTCAAGTTTTCGAATCAATATATTGTGGCATACAGAATCGAAGGCCTTGCTAAAGTCTGTGTAAATAGCATCCACTTGGCTTTGGTTTTCAATAGATTCAACCACGAAAGAAGAAAAACAAGCTAAATTAGTAACTGTCGATCTTCCAGAAATAAATCCATGTTGGGCACTACTAACATGTTCCTTTACAAGAAAATCTAGTTTTATTTTAATTAAACTTTCTAAAAGTTTAGGAATGGCAGATAACTTACAAATTCCCCTATAGTTTTCAACGTTGTTTTTTGAGCCCGATTTGAAAATTGGAATCAAAAAAGAAGATTTCCATTCGTCCAGAAATGTTCCGGAGGATAAAGAAAGATTAAAAATAATAAGCAGAGGTAGGCAAAGGGAATTAGAGCATCGTTTTAAGACTATCGCAGGAATGCCATCCACACCCGGTTTAGCATTTGGTTTGAGGCTTTGTAATCCTTCTAAAACATCAACAGAACTTAGCTGTATGGACCCAATATCAACTTTGGGCTGAACATTAGAAGGAATGACGTTTCCCTGAGCGTCAGAGTAAACGGATTCAAAAAACTGAGCAAAAAGCTCAAGTGTTTTATTAACCTCAGTAGATTCTTCACCTTTGAAATTCATAGAATTGGGAATCCCAATTGATTTCCGTTTTGAATTAATAAAGGACCAGAATCGCTTTGGATCGTTTTTTAAATTTACCTCAGCGTTCATGACATAATTTCTGTGCGAGAATTTACTGAGAACAATGAATTCTTTACGAAGCTTACAAAATTGTATCTTATCATTCAAATCATTGGATTTTTTAAACTTTGCAAAAGATTTGTTTTTTAGATTTTTTAGGTGAGCCAACCTCCTATTGTACCATGGGGGCTTTGAGACATTCCTTTTCAACCTAGCTGGAACAAATAAATTGAAAGCATTATGTAAAAAGCCCGAAAAATGATTAAACATATCCTTCAAATTTAAATTTAAAAATTCAGTTTTCCAGTCGATATTTCCAAGGTAATCATCGAGTTCAACGAAATTGGTCTTTAAAAAGTTATAAGATTCTAAATAGCTATGATCAATTTTTAAATAATTGTATAATTCAACTTCAATATATAATTCTTTGTGATGAACTGAATTATTTAGCAATTTAAAAGGAACAATATCATTAACTGACGCTTTAAAATCATCATACGGAATAAATTTTTTTAAATTATTAAAAACATTATTGATTTGGTATAAATTAAGGGCAAATAAATGATCAATGAAAGTTATTTCAGTATCTTTTTTTAAGTTACAAGGTATAAGAATATTTTCAGTAAAAGAATGCAACCAATTTACATCAGCTAAATTAAAATCACCGATTACGAAAACTTTTTGTGGACTATTGGTTAGATTATATACAAAATCAATATTAGCAAGGTGTTTTTCATAAATATCAATGTTACTTTTCGGTGGAATATAACTTATAATAATATAAACAATAACACCTGGTCCAAGACTGATTGAAACGCACATTTGTTCGATTTCGATGATAGGCAGGGTTACTAAATTACAAGAAATGCATGAACGGACTCCCAAAAGTAGACCACCACCACGATCCTCAGCAGCAAAACAACGATCCTTACGGAAAGTTATATAAGAGTTTCCGTCAAAGATTTCTGAATCAGAGATTCCACTCCAAAGCCAGGATTCTACAATAATTATTATATCATAGTCGGCATGACTAGATGCAAGGTATAAAGCAGGTAGTTTAGTTCGAATACCACTAGAATTATGGTAGTACATCTTCAGGCAAGCAGAATTTATGAAGTTAGATGGATAAACATTACTTATAGCTTTATTTGTTCCCCCATCAATGGTATGTTTTTTGGAATGTGTTCAAATTTCCGAATTTTGATCCCGCAAGGCCAAAATGATGGGTTGAATACAGTATTAACAAACTCAGCAGGAACTCCAATTTTGAAACAAATAAATCTTAGATTTGATTCAGATCCAGTTTTTATAAGTTTAAAGCATTTAAATAGTGAAGGATTCGCATTTAAGTTTGAAGATAAGAAGTTTATAATGGATTCGGTGGATGTCGAAGAAGAGAATTTGGACAAATGAAACCATTTTAAGTTATTATAAATTACAAAATCCACCTTTTGAGTGCTCGTACCAGAAACAATACGATGATTTGTTTGTTTTTCTGTATTATGATGACTTCTTCCCGATAAAAGTTCAGCAGGAGCAGGCGCACTAACACCATTTGTAGCAAGAACTCCACTAGCCCCACCAGAGGCTACGACACCTGCGGCACCATTGGTATTATTTGATACATTACCAACAGAATCAACAGCATCAACAACAACACCATCAAGAACAGCAACATCAGAAACACAATCATCAATAATAAGATCGGCAGCATCCAGGTTTTCAATATCATCAACAGCGTCTTTGGCAATAACAAGATCACCAGCATTGGCAACAACCTCAACAACAGCACTCATATTTTCAATGATAGGGTCAACACCAACGGACACCACAACTCCTGCGGCACCATTAGAATCGACATCACACACAGTAACAACTGCAGCATCACCATCAGCAACAACTGCATCACCATCAGCAACAACAACTATCTCATTCACAGCTACATTGTCACCTACAGCATCGATAGCATCTCCATCCGAAACAACATCAACCTCTTTCACATCAGCGGCAACAGCAGCATCACCTTCACCGGCAACAACAACAACCTCTTTTCCATTTACCTCATCGGAGTTTTTTAAATCAGCTGCGCTGAGTATTAAGCTTTCATCATCATCAGTTCTATCAGAACCAGCGGACAGAGAAGATGACAAATTGCGCATCAGGCTGGCATCAGTCGTTGCAATACCTTTAGATGTCGAAGCTTTCACATTACAAGCAGCTTTAGCAATATCCCCACTCTTTGTGGAAGAGCTGGACTTGCTTGTTGCTTTGGTGTTTTGCTTGGACAAGGGAACAGTTTTTCTTTTATTCATTGCAAGTTTTCTATCACAACTTTTAAGTGCAGGAGATGAAGAGGGTGTGTTTTTATGCAAAGGCGAGTGAAGAAAGCGAGGCGAAGAAGAAGGGTTATGTTTATCTTTAAAGACCAGTGCTTGTTTATTGTTGTTGGATAGATCAATAGCCGGTGGCTGCGGCGGCTTTGCTTGAGAGCGAGTTAACCGCGGGGGCTTCACTAGTTTATCGAACTCAGATTAATTGTCCACAAAGAAACTATAAAGGTCTTTGATTTTTGGTATGCAACTGAATAGAGAAATGTTTTTGCATGAATTGCACTTCCAAAAAATACTTTCATTAGATTCAAGCGTAGCACGAATTGGATCGCTAATTTTAGTGCACTTGAAATGAAATCCGGATAAACAAACTCCACAACAAATCAAATCACTTTTTGAAGTTAAAAAATTGCATTCCGAACATTGGATATCCATATTGGAAAATTAAAACAATAGAAAGCAAGTTAATAGAACTGTCTGCATTGAGAATGAGAACTGAACTATGTGTTCAATGTCTGGAATTGCTCTTTAACTTCCATTGTATTGCATCTCAAAATATTTGTGGTTGAATCTGAAATAGAACTTTGTTAGCCGATAAGTGAATTTCATGTTTATTTGCTAGGTCAATCTGATTTTGAATGTGCTGAGCCTCTTCTTGATCGAGGACACCGAACAAACTATGCGCCACACTACCAACAAAATCGAATGGAGATCTGAGATGCCGAATGGCTCTCCGGCTTGAGCTGTTAAACCCATTAATGAAGTCTTTGTTTTGGTCAATGACAGCTACTCTTTGTCGAAAAATATCGATAGTCTGATGAAAGTAGTAAATCTTTCCCAATTTATCTGCCGCGCAAGCGCTTTCCAATTAATTTAAGTAGGTTTTGATTTCGGTTAATTCTAACCAATAACTGGTAAGATTGTAATAGACATAAACGCTCCAGAAATTGTTAACTACCTGCAGTGTTCCAATGTCTTCAAAGTAGATTCCGACGGCGTTATCGAGTTGGTTGATAATGAGTTTTTTGAGGTCCAACTGTTATTTCCACTGGAAGGAGAAGATCGAAAAACAATTTGGAACCGATAAGCATATCGGTTTTTGGTTAGTCATAAATCCTGGATCAGCTAACTGAATATGAGACGGAATTTCCCAATGTTGTGACTGAACTTCACATCGTGGCTGGTAATTTGTAATCCTAGCTAGTATGGTTGCTTCAACACTTGCCTTGAAACTTGAATTATTTGATTCAAGTGTGAGTGATACAGCTGATACAACTGTGTTTGTGTGCCATGTCCTCCTATCACTTATTGAGGTTTCCGATCGGTGCTTCTGAAGACCCAGTGCTTGTACAAAAGCAGCAGTCACAAAATGAATTTAGAATCGTGAATCTAACAAAACCCGACAAGGTAACCATGTTCCACATGCCGACCTGACGTTAACCAATGCTGTTGCTAGATAAACTTGCCGTGGTTTGGAATACGTATAGTGGTTGGTTGATGTTGATTGACCTTCCCCCCTTTGAGTTGGTTGCTGCTGCTGGCTACCTGTGGAATGTGTAAAATAGTTATTTGATTGAACTTCCCCCCCTTTGAGCTGGTTGCTACTGCTGGCTACCTATGGAATGCTTTTGATTATTAATTGGTTTTGTTCTAAAAGATTGCCTTGAATCCTTCTTATGGTGCAGGAGGGTATTATGTTTGCCATTACAACTAAGGCATCCTCTGGGGTGGCATGTATTGGGAGCATACCCTGACTTAAGGCAGTTACGGCATATTCCAAGCCTTTGAACAGCTCTCTCACGATCACCACATGAAAGAGAAAGAAAGGATTTGCAATTAAATATTTTATGGCTACCTGAACTGCACATTGGGCAGCCATCAACTTTGGCTGCTACTACGGTTGTTGGCTTCCTTCTCTCGTCTGTATTGCTTATTGTTTCAAGGGTTTGAAACCGGGATTCAATTATTTTTAGTAGCTCTTTCAGGGAAGGACTGCTTCTTGGATCAGCTAGCGATTGCTCAAAAAGTGTCCTGTTTTCCTTGTCCACTTTCTTAAGCATCAGATGAACCACTATGGGACCCCAGTCATGAGCGCGGAATCCTAGATTTATGAGTGCCTGGATTCCTTCCTTCGTGTTGTCGTGTAGTTTCCTTAAAGTGGAGGCTGTTCCTGGTGCGGCTGCTTGACTCAAAAGTTTTTCTAATTGAGCTCGCAAAAGGAGCCGTTTATTGTCGTATCTATCCATGAGCGTTAATTGCCAGGCTGCTTCAAAGTTGCTGTCTGTTGCTGGAAATCCTTGAATTAAACCGAGTGCTTCTCCGGTCAAATTAGATCGCAAGAAATAGAGCTTTTGAGCAAGTGATATTGGTTGTTCAAGGATCATTGGCTTTAAAAGATCATAAAATTGACGCCACTTAAGATAATTCCCGTCAAATTTTGGCTACTCAATTTTCGGTAGTTTCAATGATGTACTTGAAGTGGGTGGATCCTGTATACCAGATGTATCTATTGCCTTTGTTGGAGGTCCAATCAGCCTTAACTCCAACTGCTGTTGTAGATGAAAATATTGTTCGATATTTTCTTCGTCTATGTCACCATCCAGTCGCTGATATAAAAGTTTGATTTACTCAAAGTTTTTTTTGGTGTTTGCAACTTTCACTTGAAACATTTGAGGTTTGGTGCCCTTTAAATCTAGTGAGCATTTGTCCAATCCAATGATGCTTGGAGATGCTTTGAGAGCACCATGAGTCTTTCTCTTGGCGAAAGTGTGTTTGGCTAAGAAACTTTAAGCTCAAGCCTTTGATTATGCTTAGGTGGATTCATCCTTGGTTGGTATTGCTGCTGGCGGTGTGATCGATAATCCAAATCCTGATGGCAGTGCTGCTGCTGGCTCTTCCTGGATCTGATTAACGTCCCGTCCTTACAATTTCACCTCTCAACTACAGAAGTTGTCTTTTGATTTAATTCGTATACTTCGTTTCATCTTTCCCAAGAGAAAGATTTTGTATTGAACATTTTCAAAAAGTGGATTTTCCCTTGGACCTTTCACATAATATCTAATAGGAAGGTAATGTTAAGTCTTCTACTAGGCTGACTTATTTCAGTAGCATAGAATTTGTGTTATAAAAACCTTATTATATAATATGTAGGTAGGTAGGTACACAGGAACTTGTACAGCATTATTTCCGAGCTTTATTTTTTGAATCAAAAGTCTTCAGGTACAATTTTTATTAATTTATTGTAATAAATAAGTATCAATTTCTACAAAAACATACAAACGAGCTTGCTGAAAATAGTGTGTAGGTGTACATACCTACATATATTGGAATTATTAGAATTTGGTATTCCAACAACAGCGCAGGGCATCAATCTAACAAAACATTTTTATATAATTGAACAAAAATTGGATGTATCTAGGTAATTGAATTTTCTTCCTGAAACATACCTACATACATACATACATACAATATGTAGCTAATTAAATTTTTTTGATGATTAGATTTAGATTTAGATTAAACGATTTTTATTAATCTGAATTTTGAAAAGTTCACAAATATTATTATTATTATTATTACATAAATCAATATGACATGGCTTTGCCGTCTGCCTGATTGACAAAGGTTATTTAAAACAACAGAATTATAGATAATATTAATAAAAGTTTTTTTTACAATTAGATCTTAATTTTTCGCAAAGATTTTTTAATTTCAATTATTATTTTACTCGTTTTTGCTAAAAGTTTCCTGATAGTATTTGTTGTCTGTACGCAAGAGCAATTTTGCAAAATTGAAATATTTTTGGTACATCCACCGCATTCAAAAGCTCGATAATTTGTTCATTTGATAGGTAATCATTTCCTAGGATATTTCTTCTTGTCTCCCTCAGAACTGGACATCTTCCAACAAAATGGAAGGTGTCTTCCCGTTCCTTCAAATTGCATATGCCACATATTATTGGTAGATCTGGTCTATGTGGTATGTAGTACAGGTGAAGCAGTTCTCCTCTCAAACGGAATATGGTGGAAATTTCTTCAATACTACATGAATCTCGGAAATAGTTATTAAGCAGTAGATTGTGTTCAAGTTGGCTGTATATCTCCCTATGTAATGATCCCGATGCTTCTTCTAAGAACCTCATTCTGAACTGATCATCCATCCGTTCTATTAACTCATACATTATTGGTTTCCAGCTTCCAACCTCCTCTATATTCAGGTTCAGACTTATACCGCTTTCCCGAGCTAGATCCAACCATTCACTAAACCATCCCGTTTGGCTTCGGATTGCTTGCAGGGCTATTTTCTTCGGTAGCCGATGATTGGGCATTTTTAAAATCCTTATTATATAGTCAATGTGCAGTTTCAATGTTTTGATGAAAAGAGGTGACAGACCAGTTTCTAACATTATCATATAGTTGGGAGAGTTCGGTGGTAGGCGAAAGCATCTTTTTACGTAGAACCTCAGAAGTTTTTCTACAGTGTCATATCTTCTGACTCCCCATACCTGCGCAGCATAGAATAAAATAGACTCTGATACAGCCTCGAAAACTCTAAACTTACTGCTATGAGCGATATATTTATTGTTAAAACAATTTCTCCAAGCCACATTGATTGCGATCTTAGATTTCTGCAGCTTTTCCTGGAGATGCTTTTCCATATTCAGATTCTTAGTTATATATACACCCAAATATTTGTATTCTTTAACAACTTCTACACTTTCTTGGTTGAAGTACCATTTTTCATTTGTGGATGGTCTACCTCCACCATTTTTGAACACCATTATTTTTGATTTGCTTATGTTGACAGTCAGATTCCATTGTGTACAGTATTCAAACAGTTTGTTCATCATAAGCTGTAAAGATTCAGGTGAGTAGGCCATAATAACTATGTCATCCGCAAACAAAAGAGCTTTAATTAAAATTCCTGCATACTCGATGCCTCCGGGCAGAAAGTCGGTTAAGTCATCTATAAACAGCGCAAACAGACTAGGACTGAGAGCACACCCTTGTCTTACTCCTGTTTGAGTTTGGAACCATTCGGATATTGCTTCTCCGTTCCAAACCGATGCTCTTGTAGCGCCATACAGATTTTGAATCAAGCTTCCGAATTTGAGAGACATACCTTTTCCATATAACTTGTACCATAGTAATCCGCGGTCTACTGTATCAAAAGCAGCCTTCAGGTCTACAAAAAAAGCATAAAGTTTTTTATTCCGCGCGAGAAATGAATCGGCAACGGACTTCAGTACGAAAATATGATCTATTGTAGAATATCCTGCTCTGAAGCCCGCCTGAGTTTCCTTTAGTAAACTGTTAGACGATATCCATTCATTTAGGCGTTTTAACAGTACTGCCGTAAAAATTTTGTAACTCGAATTCAGAAATGAAATGCCCCTATAATTTGCCGGGTCTGATGTATCCCCTTTTTTATAAATTGGAAAAATAAGCGCCTCTTGAAACTGTCGAGGTATAATTCCATTCTCAAATATTTGGTTAAATGCTGAAGTGAGTGTTTTGCTTAAATTCCATGTGCCGTATTTATAAAACTCCGCTGGTATCCTGTCTGAGCCCGCAGCTTTTCCATCCTTCAAGTTACTTATAGCTTCCATCACTTCCATGTGGGTTATCGGTTCATCCAAAATATCATTGTGAAACCCAGGTGTAGCATATTGCAATGCCAAGTTATTACTAGATATTGGACTTAGAAGTTTTTGAAAGTGTAACTGCAAAGTTTTTGGACTTAAGTCGTTGCTTATCACGTACCTTCTGCCATTGAATTTTCGGGCCAAGCTCCAAAAATTGGTAGCGTTTCTAGTGCACGCTAGCTTCAAAGCTTCAGATTCGTGGTATGCCTTCTTTTTTCGCTTGCATATATTTTTGAATTTTGCATTTGCTTCAATATAAAATTGCCTAGTTCGGTATTCACTAGATTTACGGAATGTTCTTAGCCAAGCGTAAGATATTTTCCTCGCCTTCATGCACTCTTCGTCAAACCATGGTTCTTTATACGGTGTTTTTCCTTTATGACTACTACTAGGATTTGCACGCTTTATTATTTCTTCAATCTGCTCCAGGTCCTTTACTTCACTGTCGTTTAACATATTACTTAGTTGGTAATTATACCTATCTGCATTGTCATGTTTCCACACTAATTTCGGAAGAAGCATTAAGTCCACGATTTCGTCGTTTATGATCTCCATATAATCGAAAGTTACTACAATGGGCATATGGTCTGAATAGGGTACATCTAATACTTCAAAGTTTGAAACATAATTATTCCATTCTCCTGACACGAAACTGTAGTCAATGACTGAGGATCCTTGACGTCCAACAAACGTAAATTCACCCAACGGATCGCCTTCACTGGTCCCATTCTGCAATCTTAATCCAAAAGCGTCACATAGTTCTAGTATTTTACAACCCCTCACATTGCTTGTTACATCTTTAGAATGTCTATCAAATCCTGCTAATACATTTTCCTCTCCTTCTTTTGCACCGACTCTAGCATTTAAATCGCCTATTAACAACGTATTGGAGCTGTCTCCGCACATCATAATCTCATTCAGTTTCTCAAAGTCGCTTTCCCAGTTATTGCAGTTGAGATATGTTGGTAGTATGCGAAACTTTTTACTATCAAGCTCCATTAGAACAAAGCTCGTATCTCCAAAACATTCAAATTTACATTTTACATTTTTTAAATCTTTTTTGTACCCAAAGTAACACCCTCCACTAGCTCTTCCTCTTGTATGTGTTCTTACAGCTGGGATTATTTTCAGTTTATAGTTTGCAAAATTATTTTCATAGTTAATAAAATTGGTCCCCTCGAGATAAGTTTCATATAAAAAAAATAAATCAAATTGATTGACAAATTTAAAAAAATCATTAAAAAGGGACTTATTGCTTAAACCTGCAATATTATACGATAAAATTTTACATGGTTTTACATTTAAATTAATATTTTTACTATAATAAGGGCAGACGGCATTACAATTAAATATTTTGTTCCGTTTCCGCAACACTCGTCGCAGCGGCGCAGCTCTCATCAAACATCAGCCTTGTGTGTCCACCCTTAGGATTGTATTTCTGAACGCGTCCTAGCATGCTGTCATCAACCAGTTGTGTCAACAATGACAGCCCGCACTCGCCGTCACATCTCAGATTGT
This sequence comes from Dasysyrphus tricinctus, assembly GCA_963921185.1. NCBI lineage: Eukaryota > Metazoa > Arthropoda > Insecta > Diptera > Syrphidae > Dasysyrphus > Dasysyrphus tricinctus. The sequence goes on from OY992531.1 coordinate 103,198,537, forward strand.
TGTTTCGATCATAATAAAATGATTTCTCGCCAATTATTAATGATTGACCGCGTATTTCGGTTTTTAGCATTTTATTTTTCGCAAAAATATCATTTTTGAGCTTGTACAAAAGCCTTCTCCTGGTTCGCGATGCAGCCGGGTAATCCTTGTGTAGTGATACACCAGTGTTTCGGAGTTTGCCTTTTGCTTTCAGCACACGAACAACATCTTCCTTATTTTGCATTTTAACAATCACATTTGATATTGCGTTGTTTCTATTATGCAGTAATTGAGTTTCGGCAATTAAATTTGTGTCATTTGATTCTAATAGCTCTAAGCATAATTCCCTTGCCTTTTCCAAAGGATTAACTTCATCGCCCGCCGGTATATGCAACACTATATTTTTTTCATTCGTTTTCATTTCTAGATACTCCACTTGTCGTTCTAGAGAGCTACAACGATCTTCCACCAATTTAAGTTGCCCTTGAAGTGTTTCATTGATTTTTTGAAGCGAGGTGATCTTACCAGATATCCCTTCAATGTCAGCCTTAGTGGGCATCTCCATTAGTTTGATATCCAATAATTTAGACATAGTGTTTTCGATCATTTTGTTTAATGCATTTGCGTTCATATTTCCTACTACCGTTTGCGAACTTGAAGTTCCAGGAGAACATGATTCGGGTGAAATTTCCATAAATCCTCTTTTTGGTGGTCGTTGTTCGTCACCGTTTTGGTTGTTGGTTTTTAGCGGGGTCCGTTGCATTTTTTTTTCTTTTGTTCCGTTGCAGTGGCTTTTACTATTTTTGTATTTTACTTTTTGCTTACAATAAGGAACTCACCTTCCTGTTTTTTTTTTTTTTTTTAGATTTAACAAACAATGACACACCGAGGAAACTTTTGCAGTTTTTATTTCTATAATTTTGTACTTTTAAAATTAATAAAATATTATATTTTATCGAGCGTAAATAAAACTTCAAATTTATTCAACCAAACCAGAGTTGCCAATCTGATGATGGAAAACATATCTAATTAATCTTATTTTGCAATCAGTGGACAATTGGTATGCAATCAGTGCTCTCCCTTACTAATAATTCTATACATACCTACCTACTGGTAACACCAATTTATTTGCAGCTTCATGATCTCAATTTGCAAAAAATGCATTTTTATTAAAATATTTGGATGAAAGTATGGTTGTGTGTGTATGTAGTATACAAATAAAATGATGGATTAACATACACAGCTCATAAAAGAACAAAAAACTATGGGGTTGTGTTTATTTCAAAGACTATCCGTTCCGTACACAGAGCTGTGATATCATCCTTCATAGGTATACAAATAACAAATAAAATAAAGTAGGTACTGTTATAGGTAGGTATATCTAGATATACATTATATACCTAAGTATATTTATAAATATATATGAAGATGTGCTCGTACTTACTATATAGCTCTGGTGCCGAAGGTCGGAAGTCGAAGCTGCAGTACAGCTTTCGGATTATCCTTGTTTGTCCTGTGATTTCCTTTCGCCCAGCAGCCATTTGCGTGTTTTTTTCTTCTTCTGTTGAGTATTTTTATTATATTGTTGGTTTCCAAGGGGCTTATCACTTGATGCCATGACAAAGATCAAATGAAGAATCCGAGATAAAGACGTTGTAGTTGATCCTGGGGGGTCAGTCATTCAGATGCCAACAACTTTAGCAATGCAATAGACTGACGACAAATCATTTCTCTAAGTTTGTTGGATTTGACACGACGAGTTTTGTGGCAAAACCAATGTCCTTCATATTTTTTGTCATTAACGTCACTGGCCAGTGGGCAAGATGTAAACACTCTTTTAAATATTTGTTTTTTGTTTGTGGTTTTATTTCTCTTTGATCTTAAAAATATTTTTCATAAATTGAAGTGTAAGCTGAGTTAAAGAGTTTACGCAATTTTTTTGGAAAAAACACCAGATGTTTTTGATAAAAACTGATTCTTTCAATAAGATTGTTGGGGATATAATACTCAAAACAAAAATTATTAAAAAAAAATGGAGAAAATACAAAAAATAAGATTATGTTCATATATTTGAAATTGTACCTACATACAGTGGCGTATTTAAGGATTTGGCGCCCCGGGCCAAAAAGATTTGGCGCCCCCTCAAAAAGTCATAAAATAACAAACAGAATTTTAATATTTTTGACGGCACAAAAATTAGTTGAAACATTCATCAATAGCACTGTTATGAATGGCCGATTCTGCTTAGCCAGAATTAAGGACTTAAAAAGATGGCTTAACTGACGTGCTTTATTTTGGTGGACACTTTTCCGCGGAGTAAAATAATTTTGATACCGAATTTGTAGCTTACTTAATGGATATTTTTTGGGCAAACCATATACATATTTTCCCCGTGAATTTTCTTATTATGTATTAAAGTTTAAAAATATAATTTGTATTTGTCATATGAATTTTTAGAAAATTAAATGCTAACTTGCTGCGCAGATTCTGTTAAACAAGAATGAAGTTACCGAAAAAAAATAAGAAAATTATGATTCTTTTAGTGCACAAAATTGTAGCTGTTTATGTACTAATTTTGTATGCATTAATGAGTTTTGTAGGTCAAATAGATTCTTCTTCAATTTTTAAAATGAAATTCGCATTAATATTGCGCATTTTTTAATAAATAAAATGCAAATTTAAATATCAAAATTATTTTATTTTGCCAAAACAAGGGACGTTCTTAGCTGTCCGATTGTTCTACCCTTATCATGGAGCGTCATAATTGTCTGTTTTTGAATACAGAGAAATTAACGTTCTTCACTGCAATTTGTCACTGCAGTCTTCAGAAACATTATACGCAGGGTAACCCCTGTGACAAGTGAGACACCCAATTTTTTTTTACTAAAACATCGGAATGCTTTTAAGCAATCTATAATAGTATTTTAAGACATTTATTTATTGGGTTGTGCCGAAAAATCGTAAATATTTATCCTCATTAAATTTGAGCTTTTCATAATTATTAGGTCCGTCTCACTAAATAAGATCTCACTGATGAGCGTTCAATGTCAATTTGGCGGAGGCGGAATGATTTGGTGGGACAAGATTCTTCATTCAATTGTAAAACAAAAAAACATGTTATAATTCTCATTCTGAGCTTCTGGAAAAAATTTCAACTTTACTTTAAATATTTTATTGTACAAGCACAAAACTTTATGAAATTAATTAATGAAAAATAATAGCAAGTTCAATTTATTTTCATTTGTCTAAACATTCCGCCTTTATTTTTTATTGATTTATCGTTTTCGAATTTGCAATTCACCAAAAAATTGCAATTTAGCAAACAGCTGTTTTGGGTAAAAAAAGGACATTGAGAAGTTAAGCAAAAAAATTTCGACTCCGAAAAAAATCACAGTGCTCAGGTGAGATTTTCTGTTGCATTTGTCGCAATTAAAAAATCTCTGAGCGTTCAGAGATTATATTTGGTTAGACACGCCTATTGATATTTATAGGTGGGCTTATCGCAATTGTATGTATTTACTGTGTTGCGTTCCTACTTTTATATCTCTATGACTGATTAATGCAATTGAAAGTTATTATATAGGTAAATATAGTAGACAATGTGACGTTCTACACAAATATATAAGAGTTAAATACGTTGGTACCTATTCTACCTCTATATCAAACCGTTTTGATGATATTCTGCCTGGCACCTCTAGGCTTTACTTTTCCCATAGAAATTTGCAAAGGAATTTTAAATTTTGTATCCAAAGTTGAATGCCGCCCTTCGCAGTGTGCCGCCCCGGGCCATGGCCCTTATTGCCCCTAGGGTAAATACGCCACTGCCTACATACCATGTTATTCTAGGCAAAAATGGAGATGTTAACTGAAAGAATGAGTTTCTTGTTTTGAAGTGTCCAGAGTGTAGCACCCAGTAGCGTAGCTACCGCGGTATCAGCCGTATCAATGATACGGGGCACCCGAGATAAAGGGGCCCCACGATAAAGAGGACTCGATGTGTGTTCGGAATTTTTCATTGAGATGAATACGACTCACAATGTAGATTACAATTTTAAAATGTACTTATTTTTTGTGCATGTGTCTTTTCGATAGTTTTCCTGCGTAGGTGTCCTAATGTATTTCTATCTACATCCTACCAACTAAAGTAGCCGAAACCAGAACGTGCAACCACTTTGCTTTTTATTGGAACGCGTGCCAGAGTCCGATAAAAATTAGACGAAAATATGGCAAAACTAAAAAAAAATTCTTACAAAACTGAATTAAGATGTGTCGGTCTTAAGCATTTAATAAAAATTTCCGACTCTTAAGTCCTAATAAGAGCTGGGGCTTATTTTCTTAGGGGAAAGCAAATGTTAATAATATGCACTTATAAAAATAGCTTGCTTTTTATCATACAATCAATAGTTTAGAGAAAAACCTGCAAGAACTTCATGACCAGTTTAGTCGAAAATATTTATTAAAATTTCATTAGAGCAACAGATTTTGAGAGAAACGTGCCACACTCCGACTGCGGCACACTAAGGAAAATGTAAATACTGAACGTACTGAGCGTTTTACCGTGTTTTTCTAAAAATCTCTGCTCTGCCGAAAAAAGTGTTATAATCTTTAATGTGTACAACTTTATGAGATAAAATAAAAAATCTTTTCAAAAAACAAACGGTTTTTAAGGTAATTATAAAAACTGTATTTTGTCCGTTTAACCGTACAAATAAAAGGCAATCATTAAACCGCCATAACTTTAAGACTGAAGCTCAGATTAAACGGTCAACGTTAATGGTCAGCGCATTGACTCCACGTCATCAGAAACATCGTCAATATACTTTCAACGTAGACCGCGTCAACACAAGAAACGTTGACGATCACGTCATGACGACGTCAATCGGTCAATGTTGTCCCATAATGCGTTAACGTGTTATATGTGTTAACGCAATTGGTACTCTTTGGTGTCAATGAATTTATATGTGAAACGTTCACGGTTACACTACTTGACCACATCTAAACATATGCACGTTGACGCGGAGCGGACAGGAACAAAATTCAATCATTTTTAACTTTGACGATCACATGACATTAGCTGTACTCGTAGTATTACCGAACAACGCAATGTAAATGGCTGAAAAAACCTAAAAATTAGACATTTTTGAAGTTTTTTTACTGCTCCGGAAAAAAGTGATTGGTAATTGCGTAGCATTTGAATGGAAATAAACCTTTGCCGTCAAAATAAATTTCGTCCCTTATCTGTCAAACTATTATAACTTTCGATGTATTTAAAAATCCTCAAAAAATATGCAAAATTTTCTAGACTGATATGAAGCTCAACGCAAGCTACGTTGACTTGGCAGAAAATTCTGCTGTGTCAAAGTAAGAATACAGTCAACGCGTTGGTGAACGTGTTCTAACTTTGTTGACAGAGTGATCACACGGCCAACGAAAATAATTATCGCATTGACCCCTAAATTTGTGCCAACGAGAGTGTCAACACAGCCGTCAAATCTTCGAAAGTATTCTTTAAAAAGTATTCAAATTTGGGACAGAATTTGACGTCACTTTGACTTGAACGCGTTGAACATTTGCGTTGACCATCTAATCGTAGCTTTACTTATGTAAAGTTCCTAGATTGTTATACTTTTAAAATAAGTTGATGTTAGTATAGGAAACAAAAAAGATAGTGCCATTGTCATTAAAAAGGGGGCCCCCAAAACATTTTTGATACGGGGCCCCCGAAGTGCTCGCTACGCCACTGGTAGCACCAAACCCATTCGCTATCTACGTTAGGAAGTAAAATGAATTATTTAGTTCAAAAGCGAAGAAATATAATATAGGTACCTATGTATGAATGGCACCACACTGCACTGTTTGCAAGCAATCAAACCGGGGCCTGTGCCCCGAGCGGCAGCTTACAAGGGCGCCAAAGCCATGTGACTGAAAAGATTGAGAATTTCGACGCTTAATGAAATTAGATGAATTGAGATGCGACAGTGGAATATCAAGCGAGCCGTATAAGTATTGCCGTAGAAGTATAATGTACATACAGTATTTTAGCTCACAAAAAATACAAACAAAACTAGATTTCAAAAAGTGAGATAAACGATAAAACCATTTTTGAAGTTTTTCGACAACAATTTTTCATGATGTCGAAAAACAAAATTTTTTTTTAATATTTTAGCCTACAGAATCAAATAGAAATTAGGAGCCGAGAAAATCCCATTTACCTTTTGCAACACCCCTTTTCAAAATGGCAGATAGCACAATATTTCCCACCAGCCAGAGACTGCCCTCACGCAAATTGTGTGTGTCAATTTCATTGAAATCGTTTAAGATACAATACAATTATAAGATGTTGACATTTTTTGAAACATTCTGTTTTGAAATTATTTGCTCTGTTTCAATTCTGTATCAGCTACATCACCTGCGTAGATTTCATTGCAATCATTGGAAATATGTGTTTTCCGCTATAACTCTGTCTCAGCTATCACTTCTGTCAATATCATTGAAATCGCTCAAGGAACAACGAAGTCCCGGGAATTTCCAATATTTTTTTGGAACTTTATACTTCGACACTTTATCTTGCGTAACTTTGGCTTTTCGAAATTTTGTCCTTTCGAAAAATTACATTTTTATTCCTTATTTGAATGGTTCGTGAATATATCTTCAATAGTTCTCCCAATTCGGGAACGAACCAGATTTTAGAGATCCTTGCAGATTTGATTCGAGTGAACACGAATTTTATTTGGAACCAAAAAATAAGATTCACTATCGATTCAAAAATAAAATTCTCCTTTGATCTCCTTTATCTTTCAACGAAATCTTAGCTGTTTATCGTCTTTGTTTAGGCATTGTCAATTTTATTATCTATAATGAAAAGTTGCTGAATAGGTATGGACTGCACATTCATTAAAAGTTTTATCCTCCCAGTGACCAAAAAATCCAACCAAGTAGATATGTGGTTTTGTTTTCATTTTTATCAAAAACGGCAGGGGCGCCAAAATCAAGTTTTTGCCCCGGCTCAGAAAAATCGTAGATCCGCGGCTGATTGGAGCATAAGAGGTTTATCAGACTGAACCACTTAAAGTACCTCTACGCTATCCCACACAGAGTATTAACACCATTTGGGTGATGAAACTGATTTTCATATTCTGCTTCCACATCTTGCATCAAAACAAATTAGTTTCAACATAATCTAAAACCCCAAATGTGATGGTTTTAGAACCGATCCTAAATATTTCATGTATAAATACATGTCAAATCGTGTGGGATGCACGGTCAAGTTGTGTGTCATTAAATGACATATTTTGTTTCCACACATTTATGCATGAAGTTTTTCACACTTTTTTGACATGTGTGTTAATACTCAATAAGATAGTGTGGAATGGCTATTATCAATCAATCTATGCGGGTAAAATTATTTTTCCGTGGCTATGTGCTCAATATTTTTCAAAAGGTACTGCGAGGACCGAAAACGCATGCTTATCCTTACAGGAGTGTGAAATTTTTATTACACTAGCTGAGAAACAGAAAGATCTCCTGAGGAGTTGAAAAAGGGATTGATTGTGAAGCTACCAAGGAAAGGAGACCTTACGCAGTGCGAAAACTGAAGACGAATTGGCGTGCTGCCGGCTGTAGCCAGAGTGATGGCAAAATCGCCCTGGACCTTCCTGTGTGGACCACATCAACACCTTGCTGATCATAATTAAACAGGGCGTTGAATATCCATCACCACTTCATCTGCTGTTCATCGACTTCGAAAAGGCGTTTGGTTTGACAGTGTCAATAGAGAATTCATCTGGTTTACTTTGCGCAGGAGGGGCATCCCGGATAAATTGATTGCTATTATTAAGGCTACATAATAAGATGGATCCAATAATTGTCATGTTTTGCATACAGAAAGGTTACTGTCAGAGGAGTTTGAAATCCAAAGTGGGGTTAATAAGTGGTTGGTAATAAGTGATGTGCTCCATGCAGCTTTATCGACTGCGCATGGAGGAATTCAGTGGAATCTGCAATCCCAACTAACTGCCTGAACAGAATGCAAGACGGAGCTGGAAAAGATGTCAAAAATGCTGCAGCCGGAGCGGCAAGAGTTGAAAAAAATTTAACTTTTACTGCAGCATTATTGACATCTACTGCAGCATTTTTGACATCTATTCCAGCCGCGTCTTGCTTCCTGTTCAGGCAGTAAGACATCTGGGCTACGTGGACGACGTATGCTTGCTCTCCCAGGATCATGGATCTTCATCAAATGACAACAAGGGTGGAGAGTAAAGTTAAAATCGTTTGGCTCAAGATTAATGCGTCAAAAACAAAAAAGGATCACCATTGGAATTTCCGCATCTACTCAAATGAATATTTCTGGACAGAAATTGAGGATAAACTTAACGTGGACACCTGCCATTTACAGCTTAGTTCCACACCGAGCCTCCTCGGACAGGGCTTGACTTTAGTGCCAACCATTACCGTCAACTTCCATCTCATTCCCGTGGTAAAAACATAGAGTCGTATGGGAGGTTCTTAAACAGCCAAAGAAATCGAACCCCCCATCCGGCCATGTATCACCAAAGGAAGAGACTTTGAAGGTCTGAAGGTTTTTTTTATGGAGAACCATTCCATACGATTTTTAAATACTTCGCAGTTCCACCTGCCGATTGGATGGAGATATGTTTGCATGCTGTTCAATCTATTGCCGTGATCGTTCCATGAAACTTAGCTTTACCAAAAGAGTCACGTGCTGCTTGTAAACGTTCCTTTCGTTTAACAGGCATTTAAATGAATGGAGGCGAAAGATTGGCAATTGCTTTCGAAACTCAAACTTCACCATACGATTGACTGTTGCAATGCTAACACCAGTAAAATCTGCAAGGCAAAGATTCATTTCCAACACGTTGAAGCATCTTACGCCTTCTTTCAAGAACTAAAATCTCTTCGTCACCTTCACGCTCAGAAGCAGATGATAGAAAATCTTTCAAAAATAGTTTCTACGATATATTATGGTTTGAAATGAATTTATTGTGATTTTTTCTGTTACTGTAAGGAACCAACCGTTTTTCGTTGAGCCTTAAGGGCTCTGATGGAGACTCTCGAACATGGTGTGAGTGAACATGGTTCGAGTACTATATTCGAGTTAATTTCCTGTTCTCGTGAACATGATTCCTCAGAAATTTTGCTGTCAAATAACTGCCTGCTCACTTTTAGACGAATAAAATAAAAATTATCTGAGCCCTCCGAGATCTCATTTTCCTGAACACGCCTATAATAGGTGTTTTTATTGCAAGCCCGGGAGAATCGGACGAAAAAAATCGACTTTGGGGCTTAGCTACGCCATTACAGAAAAAAGATGGAGTTTCCATACAAACTATCGATAACATGTATGAAATTCGTGCCGGTAACACAGTTTTATTTGGGCTTAAGTTAAGCCCCGAAAATTCTCTGGGCTTAGCTAAGCCCGAAGTGAGCTTAGTTGTTGTTGCAACAACTAATATAATCTAATAATTAAATATATGGGGTTAATTAGTAAAAACTTTATCTGCTTCAAAAATGCTTTTGCAAAATGGTCGAAGCCATGCTAGGTACATAATGTAACATTTATAATGTCTTTTTGTGTCAATGGTGTTTTCGATTGGTTGTCGAAAAAACTTCTGTTAAGTTCTTTGTTTGGCTTTCCAACCATCTGAAATTCTAGAAATCGAAGTTCCCGCAATAAAAAAATATGCAATCGATTACTTTCTGACCTGTAGGTATGCAAGAAGGATGAGAGAGAAATGAAGAATTTCCAAAACACCAAGCAAAGATGATCATTCCATGGACAAGCCTACACTAGTTAGGCACCTCAAAAATTTTATTCAGTTCAGATATCAGATCAGACAGTAATCGATGGCATCAATTTTATTTTTATGACGGCAACTTCGATTTCAGGAATTTTAGGTGATACAAAACTGAGTTGCGAATGATTCAGTAGAATATTAGCTTTTCTGTTATGAATTAAACATAAAATCAAAAAGAGTTATTATTTAAAAATTGTGAAATAGCTTCCAGTATCAATGGAAAATTTCTAATGAAACAATATTAAAAATTAAATAAGTACATATTATTATGTCAATGATATAATATTTAATCTTCAGATGGAAAAAAAAAAAAATAGCATAGCTACCTGAACAGAATGCAAGACGGAGCTGGAATACACGTCAAAAATGCTGCAGCTGAAATTGCAAGAGTTGAACAACATTTAACTATAAATGCAGCATTCTTGACATCTACTGCAGCATTTTTGACTCTATTCCAGCCCGTCGCGGTCGCCCATTTCTTTCAGGCAGCAAAGGTGAAGAAAGTCGCTCTTTTCTTTTAGTGTCATCCTTTCTTTTCTTTGCTGCGCCTCTAGGTGTTGATGAAAAAATCACCTGCACCTTCCTCCAATACGATGGGGCTTGTAGGCACATTTTCGGTGGCAGAGGTGTTGAGGTGCCACTTGAATCATGAATCATCCATGAAGTGTTAGAAAATGTTCTGAAATTATATATTAAAACAAAAGATCAAAAACTGTAACAAGTAGAGCAGAAATACAAATTACCTACATACGTGGCTCTGTATTAAGAACGAAAGTTGGTTGAAGTGAATCCAATCCATTCAGATTATACTTCTACTGCTGCACTTCCAGAAGCCGGTTGGTTCCTATTTTCCCTTGCGAATCGGTCTCGCAATGACCTCCACCGTGTTTGGCACTGCTCAACTGGAATGATACATTCTCACATTTCAAATAATTTAAATATGAAGAAAAACATACCATTTGAACCTGCTGCAGCTGTCACACCCAACCATGCCTTCTCTTTGACCCCTCTTTTGCGGTAGGAAGCACAACTTTTGTTGTATAAGCATTCATGCATTTGAACTGCTTCAATAAGAGTTTTTGTTCAGAACTCCTTTGGTCTGGTCCTAATGGGGCCTCCTCACCATATCTTTCATGGAATATATCTATAAATGTAAATAATTTTTTTTTTCAGCGATAATCACAAATATCTTCAAAACAAAATCAATAATTACCTTCAGACTAATCCATTTTTGTTTGAAATGTCACAGAACAAAGTAGAAATATCAAATGTCAAAGTCGGTAAGTGCGTTAATATTAAAAATGTCCGTTGCTTATGGGCCATTCCCCATAAGAATACATGTGTTTTAATCGAGCTGTCAGTTGTGGCCGCTGAAGTCGAACGCGTGCACAACGCGTTCCTCGTGAGATGCGATAGTTACAAATAACTTCTTTGGTCGTTAACTGATCTTTTTAGCAATAGGAATGCATCATCTCCGATAAAAAAGTATGGCAGTGGGCTACAGCCAACATAAGAGTCCGGAGGTAAATAGAGACAAGGACCATTTGACTTTATCAAATGGCCAAGTTTGTTGCGAGGAAAAACGTTCGCATCTCCCTCGGAGCCTTTTGCTCCAACATCAATCGATAATTCGCGTCAGCAAGTGCCATTCAAATAATGTTGTGTTATGTTATGTTTTATAATTAAAAGTATTCTGAATCACTGCTAATCAGAAATAAAAAAAAAAACAAGGTTTAAAAACATGATTTGAGTTTAAAAAAAATTCATCGGCAGTTCTGAGTTGGAAAATCGTAAATTTTGTATGTGAATTCCTTGTGGTATATATTGATGTTATATCTGTTAAGAAGTTCTGTATATGAAACTTAAATTCAAAGCATGCTTGGTTCTTAACCATATGTTTAGCATGCAACAACCTGTTTAAAGTGAATCAGTCTCATATTATTAACTTAAGAGAAAATGCGCTCTGGATTGGCTGAAGAGTGCGGCAAAGAAATTATTTTATAAACAAATTGCGATAATTGTGGAAAATCTGGAGTGTCATCTGCTTGCATTAACTTGCTAACGCCTTTCCAAAAAATTTCAGCATCTTGACTTAAATTAAAATCTATGTTTCCATATTCTCCACTTTGTCAATTTCTTGAAGTTGATCTTCTTTCATTAAATGTGGAAAATGTGTAACAAGTGAAAGAATGAAGCTAAACTACGAAATATTTTATGGACAAAGAATCTCTACGTCTTTCAGAAAGTTTCTTTAAAATTAAATCTGAGAAAAATTTGCGTAGTACGTAGCTTCAATTTGAAAACTCAAGTAATGACATTAGCTGCAAACATTTTATTCCAGCTGAAATTCTAAGACTGACATTACAAACGTTGCAATGAGCAAACAGTTTGCCTTTTGTCGATTCGTTAGGTCAAATTTGTATATAAGAGGAAGGGCATTTCTTCTCATTTCATTACGTTTTTTTTATAATAGTGGGTCTTTAAGCTTTGCAGGCATCTCAAGCTCATTGCTGTAAGCATGATCTGGATCATCGTCCCGAATCTGATGGTTCGGCAATGCTTTCAGCTGCGATATTCGATCCTTGAAGAGGATGGGGTGTTTTCTTCCGAGGCTGATGTTGTAAATATTTGCTGTTTTTTAAGGCGCATACCTATTCACCTGAACCACTTCTTTTTTGGTGAATCACAAATGTATCCATTGTTTATTCATTTAGGGCAGTGGTTTCTAAATTAAAAAAAAAAAACTGAAACTCTACAAAAGAAATTATCAATATTTAACATTTACTTTTAATAAAATAAGTGTATACCTTTAGTTGCTGTCAGGACAAGCAAATATCGCCATCGCATAGAAAAAAAATGGTGAAAAGGTGAAGTGCCAAAGAGCATAGAGAAATGAAAAGAAACAAAATCTGTGCATTCTTTTCGCTGAGAAAGTGTGTGTGTTGAGTAGCTAAAATGATGAATTTTATAACAGTACCTATATATGTTTTGCTTTTTTCATACATTTTTGTATGGTGGATTCACATCTTTTTACAGACAAGAAATTAAATTACAGAAACAAAAATTTAGTCATGTATTTGATTGAGTTAAAATAGGTATCATTTTAGCTTTGTTTACTTTAAAAAAGAATAGTCGTGTTTATGTTTTTTTTCAGATTGTAGTGTAGGTAAGACATTATGTTTTTACAAAACGAATATAAAAAATAACGCTTAGCTTTGAAGTAAAGAAACACATGATTTTGAACTCGAAAACTTTTTTCGGAGCCAAAAAACATGAAAGTCATGATAAATCAAGATTTCTGGCAACCCTGCTGCCCTTTTAATACCTATTGTTTTTATCGGCAATCAGGTAATCGTCATTGCCAGCTGCCATTTGAAATTTTATTCTTTGCTACTTGAATTCTTGTTGCTACATTAATTTCCAACAATATCTCTGCTCAAAAGGTAAAGCGGCTTGAGTCTATTTTAAACAATTTCAGGAGACTGATTTTTAACTTTAAAGAGATATTTAAATAGAACCGTTTTGGGTAGAAACATGAAATCTTTAACCAAAGCAATGCCTACAACTTTCTACTCTTTTTATATGAATTTAACGATTACATTAGTAAATTTAAAGTTTTTAGACCCAAAACTTCCCACTTAAGCTCTTTTATCTATGTATTTCTAATTTGTATTTTAAATTGGCTTATGTTACTTAACCCAGTTTTCCCCATTTTGTTTTGATTCTTGTGTGTACACTATACATAAGCCATTTTTCCTTTTTATAAATTAAATCATGTCAATAGTTAAGACTCTTTACCCTTAGGAAATTTTTATTAAATTTTATTCAAATAAATATTATTAAAGTTTAAAAAAAACATAGAAATGAGTTAATATAAGATTAAGACTGAAACAAGAAGATATTTATAATTTAATCAAGAGCAGCATTTTCAACTTCTTTTCTAAGATCTGGATGAAAGTCTGGCTTTGCTTCAGTTCAAACTTCAAAGACTCTTATAAAAGTCATGAAACTGCTAATCGATCAAAGGGAGCAGCTCCAGTAGATCTCGTGTTTAAGCTTCATTGATTTTATTAGGTCCATCGTACAGCATTTCAAAAAAGTCTGCGTTAAATTAATTACAGCCTCGTTTTTTTAATATTAAGCATTTGAAAAGGTTCTTTTTCGTCAACAGAATTTTTATAGAAAATATGGAAGCCATCTTATGTTCTTCCAGCTTACTTTGTTGCTATCGTCATTGACTTTGCGGAAAACGCATTCGTTCTAAGCCTCGTATGCAGATCGAGCTAAAATTTCGCACCCATACAAAATTCTCTCCAAAATTTAGCCAAGCTAAAATTTAGCAAAACATTTTAGCCGAGAGATACGCAGCTCCAGCTAAAAAATCAAATTTTCGTTTCTTACTGAACGCACTCATCTGTCAAAATTTAGCGCGTGAAATAATTGTTGGGCACATTAATTCTCGAGCTAAATTGTGGCAGGTTCAATGAAAATGGAAAATGAAAATTGAGACTAAGAACTTGTTCAGGAATGTATCATGTTATTATTTTTTATAACTTGTTTAATTAACTAACTTAAAACTTAAATACTAATTTAATGTAATTTAATATTTGTTCTTATTGCCAAACATAGTCATATAATACCCTATGATTTATTGATTTATTTGTTTACGACCTTGTTAATCTTATAATCCTACTAAATCCGCTAATCCCTTTGCACTTGCAAAGCATTGGGTATGCAAGATCATTGCTTTTTTTTTTTGTTGTTTAAAGATTTAGCATCGACCGATGGTGCAATGTAATATTTGATCTCTTTCTTAAGCAACCACCATCGAGTTAACACCTAAAGTCCACTCATTGATTCGAATATAGATTATCTTATCGAATTTGACTTGATCTAATTTACTTCTAATAAAACATTTAATTATAACGTTGTTTGAAATTTGGTTTTTCATTTTGGTTTTTTTGGAAGTTACATTGCTGATCAAAGTTGGTCCTTCGAGCCGGATTTTTTATAAATTTGAATCGCGTTTGATACTTATGGTGGTTGCTGGATCCTTTGGATTTTTTGGAGCTGGATACATTTTGGATACTGGTAAAATTGTATCAATTTTTTTTGGGAATATTTTTTTGCTGTTTGCTGGGTTTGCTGTTGTTGCTGCTTGTTAGAATTTTCGGATGTGCTGTTCAGGATAGTTTGCTGCATTTTTCTGAAAAACTTCTGTGGGATTTAAGTGCATACAATTGTGAAATCGTGCTCTTATAGACTTGTTGCTCTCACGTGCTCGTTTTGTTTTACTTGACTTATCATGAATACGCTTAAGCAGGCACGTGGGCATTTGAAAGCTTCGATAACACGCGCGCATTCCTATATCTTAGAAGTAGCAGATGATGATATAGAAAATTTAGAAACGCGATTAGAACGGTTGGAAGAAATATGGAAAGAATTTTGTTCGAATCAAAATGAATAGTTTCAATATTCCGAGGAAAAGGGATACGGTGATCCCGAAATAGACTTTGAATCGACAGAAAAAAAATATTTGGATGCGAAAAGTGCATTTATTAAAGCAATTCGTAAAAGCACTCCTTCAATTCCTCCGCCTCTTCCACTGCGTGTTCAAGCAAATGTTGATTCCTTGGATGAACATTCCAAGCAACAAGCCGCCTTGTTGGAGACTTTTCTATCTAGCCCGTACACCATTTCAGCCGCGAAAGTATCCTCAGAAATTGAGTTGCCTAAATTTAAAATATCTCCTTTTGGTGGCGATTATCGCGAATGGCCAGAATTTCGGGATATGTTCCAAGGGAGCATTGGCTGTAAGGAAAAACTTCCGGGTTCTCAAAAAATGCGTTATTTGAAATCGTTTTTATGTGATGACGCCGCAAAACTTTTAAACGGTATCGAAATAGCCGATTGTAATTATGAACTAGCGTGGGAAAAGCTTGAGCGCCGTTATAACAAGCCGTTATACATTGTTAACTCGCATATTGAAAGTTTTTTGAAGATGCCAACGGTGGCAACCGCGGGTAGTGGACATTTGCGTCGATTAGCGGATAAATCGGATGAAGTTATTCGTGGTCTAAAGGCTCTGAAATCTGAGAGTAGAGACCCTTGGCTGATTTATCTTTTGCTCAGTAAGGCAGACTTGGAAACGCGTAAAGCTTGGGCTCTTCATATAAACAATTCGGAAAACTCCACCGTTCAAGAACTTATCGGTTTTTTGGAAAAGAGATGCGATGCTTTAGAAGCATGTGAAACCAAACCCAGTGTATCGAAAAATCACGGTATAAAACACAATACGCGTTCGGGTAGTTCGTCGAACAACATCAAAAGCCTTGCCGTCTCAAATTCCGTTTGTCCTATGTGCAAAGAAAACCATATTCTTCCGGAGTGTTCTAAATTTCTTGCCCTACCCACTACCTCTCGTCGTAGCTATGCTAGGGATCAAAAATTGTGCTACAATTGTTTAGGAAGCAACCATTCTTCTTCACGATGTCGCTCAAAAACTCGTTGCCCTCACTGCCGCATTCGTCATCATGTGCTTGTTCATCTGGATTCGTCGCCATCGGTTAGTGAAGCTAGTAATTTAAATGCAGATACTTCTTCGACATCTAAAGTTGCTTCTTTATCGATTGTTAGTAACCATATTCAAAACGAAAATCGTCCTTCTGGTATTTTGCCAACTGTTGTTGTTCGAGCTGTCGATAATTTTGGTAAAACACAACTTTGTCGCGTTTTGCTCGATACAGGATCCCAAGCCTCATTTGTAACCGCGGGTTTAGTGAAAAGATTACATCTACGTCGTCGTCACGCTCGTCTTCCTATTTCCGGTATCTCCTCGCTTGAAGCTGGCGTAACACAAGGCGCCGTAACTTTGAATTTGAAATCTTGTTTTGATTCGAATGAAATGGAAGTTGAAGCCTTCATTTTGAATCAAATTACTTCGAAAACCCCTATATTGCCTTTTGATTTTGATAAATCCTTGCTGTTGGATGATATGAGGTTGGCCGATCCAGATTTTAACAATCCCGGTCCTATTGATGTTTTGCTGGGATCTGACAAAGCCTGGAGCATTTTGCGTGATGGTCGTCATACCGATAAAAATGGTAATTTGATCGCCCATAATACTATTTTTGGATGGGTGGTAACCGGTAACACCCCAACCAAGGAGATTGTTTCGTTGCCTGTAGGGATTGTTCAGTATGTTGATGTTCTTCTTAAATCATTTTGGGAAATTGAAATCAGAATACGTACTCATTAGATTCTGGTGATTTTGCAGATGCTCATTTTTGTAAAACCTTCTCTCGTGCACCTGATAGCAAATATATTGTGGAGCTGCCTTTTCGACAAAAGGACATTGTGTTCAGTAACACTCTTTCTGGAGCATTGTCTCGATTGTTTGCTATGGAACGCCGTTTCTCTCGCCAGGAAAATCTTCGTTTGGAATATTGCAGTTTTATCAGGGCTTATCAGGAGTTAGGGCATATGGAACGTATTCCAGAAAGTGAGATTGAACCTACTTCTGGGAAGACCTTTTACTTGCCACATCACGCTGTTGTCATCAACAAATTACGAGTTGTTTTTGACGGTTCCCATAAGGATGGAAATGGTACAAGCTTGAATGAGATGCTGCATGTAGGACCTCCACTTCAGCGCAATTTGATAAATGTTTGCTTGCGTTTTAGGGCTCATAAATATGTTTTTTGTGCTGACATTGTCAAGATGTTTCGGCAAATTTGGGTTGATACGAAACATGGTGATTTCAACGCATCGTGTGGCGTAAAAGTCCTAACGAACCCATTGGACACTATCGGCTACGTACAGTCACCTACGGCACATCACCTGCTCCATTCCTGTCTATGCGTGTCCTAAAACAGCTCGCCTTAGATTACGCAGATCAGTTTCCACTAGCGTCGCATTCTATATTGCATGATTTTTATGTAGATGATATCATGACAGGTTCAGATTCAGTGTCTGGAATCTTAGAATTAAAAAATGAGTTGGTAGATCTGTTGTCTTGTGGAGGTTTGCAGTTGCGCAAATGGAGCTCGAATTGTTGGCCAGTTTTGAAAGGTTTAGAATTTGAACCTACATTTTCTCTCGATTTGGATAGAGCTGAAAGTTGGACAAAAGTTCTCGGATTAGTTTGGAATCCTCATCGTGATATTTTCACTTTCAAAATTTCACTGGAAAAGGAATCGTCGTCGTCGCCCACTAAAAGGATGCTGCTGTCAGAGATTTCGAAAATCTTTGACCCTTTGGGTTTCCTGGCTCCTACCACCATTTTGTTAAAAATGCTGTTCCAGGAGTTATGGGTGCATAAGACCAAAATCAGATGGGATGATCCACTGCCAATTGAAATAGCTGACAAATGGATTTCTTACCGAAAGGATTTACTTTACCTAGAAAAGGTTGAAATTTTGAGAAAGTCCACTCTAAACTCGAAACAGTTTGATTTGATAGGATTTTCAGATGCATCCGAGAAGGCATATTCAGCAGTCGTCTATGCGCGCAGTTTATCTGAATGCGGAGAAATTAATATTCAACTTGTTGCTGCCAAAACTCGTGTTGCACCAGTCAAGCAACTAACAATTCCCCGTCTTGAACTTTGTGGAGCTCTACTGTTAAGTCGTTTAGTGAAATTGATTCGTTCTTCTTTGGATATTGAAACTGCTCATACCTTTGCCTTTTGTGATTCTCAAATCGTGTTAGCGTGGCTTTCCTCCCCCCCTCGTCGTTGGAATACTTTTGTTGCGAATCGCACTTCGGAGATTCTTGATGTTCTTCCTAATTGTCATTGGAATTATATTCGCTCTGAGGAAAATCCAGCTGATTGTGCATCGAGAGGGGTCGATCCTAGAAAATTGTTGCATTTGGGAATTTGGTGGAAAGGTCCAAATTGGCTTTCGCTTGACTTTGATTCTTGGCCGATGTCTGCAGAAAGGATGGATCTAAAAGAAGCACCTGAAGGAAGGAAAGTTGCCATAGTTGCCAATGTACTGTGTACACAAGAAGATCTAATTGACAAAATAGGAAAAAGAGTATCTTCATGGTCCCGAGCCATTCGAATAGTAGCTGTATTTGTTCGACGTGCTAGGAAGGGTAAACTTCCTCCCGAAGAACGTATGAAAGGTTTTTTGCGCTCCTCAGAATTGCTTTATGCCAAGCAGAAATGTCTCTTATAGGCTCAGAAGGAATTTTCCAGTGAGATACAGGCCTTGAAAAGTGAAATTGTGTCTCTAGTGTCTCAAAAATTTCGTCTCTGTCACCGTTTCTGGATGAGGTTGGATTGCTTCGTGTTGGAGGTAGGATTTCAAAGGCAATTGATGTTACCTTTAATCTAAACCACCCAATAATTTTGGCGAAGGATCATCCGGTATTTAAATTGATTATTCACGATGCTCATTTGAGATTCCTTCATGCAGGAGTATCGGAGCTTTTTTCATTGGTGCGTCAGGAGTTTTGGATTCTTGGAAGCAGAAACCTGATAAGGAAAGAAGTTCATGCCAGTATGGATTGCTTTCGTCAACGTCAAGCCACGTCATCTCAACTTATGGGAAGTTTGCCTTCTTCGAGACTTTCACCATCCTTTGCTTTTGCTCAAACTGGTTGCGACTATGCTAGACCCATCACTCTTCGTCTAGCCAGAGGTAGAAACCCCAAGTTCGTGAAAGGATACTTTGCGTTGTTTGTTTGCATGGCAACAAAGGCTGTGCACTTGGAAGTCGTCAGTGATCTGTCCACGGATGCATTCTTAGCGGCTTTACGACGATTTATAGCCAGGAGGGGAAAATGCAGTGTGATCTATTCGGACAACGGCACCAATTTCCAAGGAGCTGCAAGGATTATGTCTGAATGGTATAAGTTGGCAAGGTCCATGGAGCACAATGAGCTTATATCGTCAACGTTGGCAGCTGAAAGTATAAGATGGGAGTTCATTCCACCACATAGCCCTCATTTTGGGGGCCTTTGGGAAGCGGGTGTAAAGTGTGTCAAACAACACCTTCGAAGAGTTGTAGGGAACAATATCTTAACCTTTGAAGAGATGTCTACGTTGCTTTCTCAAATTGAAGCTTTGCTTAATTCTAGGCCTCTTTGCTCTATTTCAGATTCAGATTTGAACCCTCTAACACCCTCTCATTTCCTTATAGGTAGACCATATACGGCAATACTGGGGCCCAGCTGTCTAGAGGTTCCAATAAATAGACTTGGACGATGGCAGCTTATTCAAAACATGCTGCAAGGTTTCTGGTGTCGTTGGCACTCGGACTATCTAACCTCACTGCAACAGCGGCCTAAATGGCGAAAGATAACCAGGAATTGCAAAGTTGGTGACCTGGTCGTCGTTAAAGAGCCTAATATGCCACCATCGAAATGGGCGTTAGGACGAGTTACAGAGCTTCATCCAGGAGTGGATGAGCTAGTACGTGTTGTGTCCATTCGTACCAAAAACGGCATATTCAAACGCCCAATAACGAAATTGGCTATCCTACCTTGTTCCTGAAATTCCTTCAGGGGGGCCGGCGTGTTCAGGAATGCATCATGTTATTATTTTTTATAACTTGTTTAATTAACTAACTTAAAACTTAAATACTAATTTAATGTAATTTAATATTTGTTCTTATTGCCAAACATAGTCATATAATACCCTATGATTTATTGATTTATTTGTTTACGACCTTGTTAATCTTATAATCCTACTAAATCCGCTAATCCCTTTGCACTTGCAAAGCATTGGGTATGCAAGATCATTGCTTTTTTTTTTTGTTGTTTAAAGATTCAGCATCGACTGATGGTGCAATGTAATATTTGATCTCTTTCTTAAGCAACCACCATCGAGTTAACACTTAAAGTCCACTCATTGATTCGTACATAGATTATCTTATCGAATTTGACTTGATCTAATTTACTTCTAATAAAACATTTAATTATAACGTTGTTTGAAATTTGGTTTTTCATTTTGGTTTTTTTGGAAGTTACATTGCTGATCAGAACTATTCAAGGACAAACGATTTAGCAATGCCAAAAGGAAAAATCTATTTTATTTGATTATTTTAACTTGAAATAATGAAAGAAAAATCTTTGAAATAGTTGAATAAATTTTCTTTTGAGAGAACAGTTGTTTTCTGTAATGTATTCTTCACAAAAATCTTGTGTCAAAATTTAACTAGGATTTTAGCTGGTGTTTGGAGAGAAATGTGGGAGCGGAATTTTAGCTCGATCTGCGTACTAGGCTTTAACAATAGACAACAATAGAATAGTTGCGAAAATTGGATTAAGACATTTCTTTCACCACAAATTTCGTTCTGGTTCCGACTCCTCTAACAAACTGGTACCAATAATTTGGGTGGTGAATTTCGAAGGTGGATTTTTTCTCCTTCCTCTAAATGATGGAGTGGTCTATGTCACATTCCATATGCGTGTGTAGCCTGGAATCAAGAACTTGTTATCAATATACTTTAAATTATTTGTTTCATTGCAAACGCACATCAGCATCATTATAGCAACCATCTTATTATTGTTTTGCCCGAAACAGTTGTCAACTATAAAAAGTGACATGCTCGGTATCTGGTGATAATACAGATGCCGAATATAATTCAAACAAAATCAAAATTTTTGTTTTGG
The DNA here is from genome assembly GCA_963921185.1 of Dasysyrphus tricinctus. Lineage (NCBI taxonomy): Eukaryota > Metazoa > Arthropoda > Insecta > Diptera > Syrphidae > Dasysyrphus > Dasysyrphus tricinctus. Next base: position 103,219,956 of record OY992531.1, read on the forward strand.
TAAAAAGGCGTACGTCAGTTAAATTAAAATCTTAAAAAGGAAAACCGGCTTAGGTACAAATAAAATTCTACTTCACATAAGATTTTGTTTTGGAAAAGTGACCTAATTGTACTTAATATTCTCTTTCTTATCAAAAAACTGAAATTTTAAGTTTTTTAAAACGGCTTAGTTAAACATAAGTCATAACAAAATTAAACGGAAAAAAGGGCCTGAAGTTAAGCAGCTTTACCAAATGCAAATTTGTAAATATGCTAGAATCAAGCCGTTTTTACACTCCCGAAAAGTGACTTCTAGATGGAATAGAAACAATCTGATAACACAGAAATGAAGATAATTTTTTATTTTGTTTAAATACTAAAAAAATTCATTTTTTGGCTTAAGTCGACTTAAGCCGTTTTACCTTTTGCACAGAGATTTCGTCTTAGGTGCCAGTTATAGCTATCATTGAAACTCATCATTGAAAACTTTAATGATTGATTTTGAGGCGTTAAGAAAGCAAAATCATCTATTATTTTGATGGACAATTAATGCTCAAGAATTAATTAATATTTATAGTCAAAAAAAAATTTCGAATAGGCCCAACTTTCCACAAAAATTGACTTTTGATTTTTCAGTGATCATTGGTAAGGTAGTTCAATCATTGAAATAAGAAAAGTCTTTTTATGTAGAAAGTTGGGCATATTTGAATTATATTTTTGGCTAAAAATATTAACTAAGTCTTAAGCTTTATTTGTCCATAAAAATAATAACTGATTTTACTTTTTAAACGTCTCAAAATCAATCATTAAAATTTTCAATGACGAGTTTCAATGATAGCTATAACTGGCGCCTTAAACTGTAAATTATTGCGTTTGACACTTTTTGCAATATAAAACTCCACATGTGTAGCTTTCCACAAACAATATACACTTGTTATGTGTAGTTGAAAAGAACCACTAGAAAAATATCTGGTAAATTGTAGCGTCTATTAATTTTGAAGTACGACTTTATCGTTCACTCTATAGCGCCATATCTTTTGGAAATAGAGGATTCAAAGCTTTGGTGAGCTTTCGAACTTTGGTACTATATGTCAAAATAAAAGCTCGAGAAAAAGAAGTTATGGAAAATTGCCCCTCTGGAAAGGCCTAGAAACAGATATACCAGAACCTTCAAGCAATAGCTGAAGCTCATCTAATAAAGTGCCTTCCATATGAGCTGCGAGTAGCGAACTGCGAATAGTCAATGGTAGCGAATTTTGACATTTCTCTTATATGAAAGGTCGCGGACAGACGCGAATTGTTATTAAATTAAGCCAGCCAAAATGGGTGCTAAAAAAATTTGAGGTTAAAATCGAGAGAAGTTTTCATTCGGAGATTTATGGAATGCGTCGTGATGTTGTGGATACAACGGCACATGAGAGCATGTGCAGTTGGTAGTACTAGATTAGGGTTTTCATCTACTCATAAGTACTTTGCCACCTTCAAAGGAAAACGGCTCGATTGTCTCGTTTCGGAAGAAGACTTCCTTCTATTATGGGATATAATTTAATTTTTTAAATGTTTGGTCATCCATATGAAAATTTGCCTCAAAGGCTTGTGAAAAATTGACCATATCCTAAAACTATCAATTTATTATTAAATTATTGTGAGCTTATCTATGAGTTTTTAACTTTATGAAAACTCAATGCAGTTTTGAATCTTCCTTTTTCTTGTCGTGAACTCAAGTAGTAAGGTTTCACTCAATATTTTCGGTAATAAATAAATATGTACATTTTTAATTAACAAATTGTATGTTTGTTTGTCTGGACTGGACTGATTTTCAAAGTTTAAATCCACTTAATCTATTTTTGATGACAGTAGCCTAGGTTAGGCTAGGTTGTAATGGGTGATGGGTAGTACCTCGTGGTTTGATGGTTAGTGCGTAGGACTGTCATGTCGAGGGTGTGGGTTCGATTCCCAGCCGTGCCACCTAAAAACAGAAATGTTTTATTCGAGGTACTGCCTCTTGCGAGGAACTGACAAATCCTCCAAGAGTATACTTGTCATGAAAAATTGCTTCTCATTTAGCCGTTCGGACTCGGCAAAAAACTGTAGGTCCCCTCCATTCCTGCCCAACAAACACGCACACAGGAATGGTTGTGAGTTGTAAGTCACTAGGCCCTGGTTCTCCTCGAGCTGTTGCGCCACCCAATTTATTTATTTATTTAATGGGTGATAATACGGCAAGTGCACCATCTCACTCGGATCTCAGTGGAACCATTGTGCTCCCCAGGGTATAGATGGTTAGTTAGGAGGGATAGGGAGGGAGTTAAGGGGAAGTTTTAGGTTTCGGGGGCCTCCCTGAACCATCCTGAGTTCTGAATGAACTTCAGGATGTTCTTTAGTGGCAAGACAGAGATGTCACCCAGTTCGTCGAAGAAGTATTCTTCAAGGGCTTCTTTTCTAGTTCTAGCTAGGCTAGGGCATTCGCAAAGGAAGAGAGGGGAGCCCTCCTCTGCCTCTTCATCATGACACCCTCTACATAAGTCCGATGAGCTGATGCCCATTCTGTTCATGTGGGTTCCCATTGAGTTGTGGCTCGTAAGGACGCCAACCATGACAGATAATTGAGGCCTGCTTAGCTTAAGTAAGTAATCCGTTTTTTTCCTTGAAATATTTGGCCATAGATTCTTTGAAACCCGACAAGTGTCGATGGATGACCATCTGACATTTGCAGCTTCTAAGAAACTCTGGTGTATTCTACTTTTTGTTTGCTCCAGTGGCATGAGCACAGAGGCTTCGATTTGGCTCGGATCGAGAGATGACCCGTTTTTGGCCAGTTCATCTGCCATTTCGTTCCCATGAATATCCCTATGTCCTGGGACCCATCTAAGGGTAACTGTGTTCGTTGCATTGAGTACTCTTAGCTCGTTCCGACAGCGATCGACCAGTTTGGACTTTGTGGTGATTGAGGAAATGGCTTTAATTGCCGCCTGGCTGTCTATGAAAATGTCAATATTGTTGTTGACTAATTCGCTGACTGAGGAAAGATGTTTCGCGGCTTCGCAAACTGCCAGCACTTCCGCTTGGAATACACTGCAAAAGTTTGGAAGCTTTAAAGATCTATTTATGGGTGGGTTATCTAAGTAGATGCCTGACCCAACCCCCTCCGAGGTTTTGGAACCGTCAGTGAAGATTTGCATTTATGACCCTGTTTTCATTCCAGAGCTCCCTGGTTGGGATATCTGTTATGGTTACTGTGTGTAAGGACGCCAACCATGACAGATAATTGAGGCCTGCTTGGCTTAAGTAAGTAATCCGTTTTTTTCCTTGAAATATTTGGCCATAGATTCTTTGAAACCCGACAAGTGTCGATGGATGACCATCTGACATTTGCAGCTTCTAAGAAACTCTGGTGTATTCTACTTTTTGTTTGCTCCAGTGGCATGAGCACAGAGGCTTCGATTTGGCTCGGATCGAGAGATGACCCGTTTTTGGCCAGTTCATCTGCCATTTCGTTCCCATGAATATCCCTATGTCCTGGGACCCATCTAAGGGTAACTGTGTTCGTTGCATTGAGTACTCTTAGCTCGTTCCGACAGCGATCGACCAGCTTGGACTTTGTGGTGATTGAGGAAATGGCTTTAATTGCCGCCTGGCTGTCTATGAAAATGTCAATATTGTTGTTGACTAATTCGCTGACTGAGGAAAGATGTTTCGCGGCTTCGCAAACTGCCAGCACTCCCGCTTGGGATACACTACAAAAGTTTGGAAGCTTTAAAGATCTATTTATGGGTGGGTTATCTAAGTAGATGTCTGACCCAACCCCCTCCGAGGTTTTGGAACCGTCAGTGAAGACCGAAACATGATTTGCATTTATGACCCTGTTTTCATTCCAGAGCTCCCTGGTTGGGATATCTGTTATGGTTATTGGGTTGAAATCTATGTGCGGTAAAACGTAGTCTGTTTGAATGTCTATGTCTATAAAATTCATTATAGTTCTGTGACCGTAGAGGCCCTTTTTCCAATATTTACATTGAACAAGTCTTAAGGCACTTTTGGCCGGCACCTCTTTCGAATACAGATCGAGTGGGGCAAGTGAAAGGAAAGTTTCAAGGGTGGCCGTTGGTGTGGTTCTGATAGCACTGGTTGTGCCAATACATGCTAGTCTTTGAATTTTAGTCATGGTTTCTAGATTGGTTTCCTTATCTAAGGCTGGCCACCAGACCATGCATGCGTACGTTAGAATTGGCCTTATAATGGCTGTGTACATCCAATGGATGGTTCTGGGGCTGGGACCCCATCTTTTACCAAAAATTCTGCTACAAGTGTAGAAAGCCTAAGTTTTCTTCAAAGGGAATTCTTATGAATAAATCATTTTTTTTGCTGTTTAGTATTTCACGGTAAAAGCTAGTAGGTGTTTTCTATAATAAAAGAGCAACGCTAGGAAATACTAAGCAAATTGTTCGATTGTGATCACTGATCAATAAAGGAGTATCAGCTAATAATTATGTATATTTTCTTTTAGTACCTCGTGGCATGATGGTTAGTACGTAGGACTGTCATGCCGAAGGTGTGGGTTCGATTCCCAGCCGTGCCACCTAAAAACAGAAATGTTTTATCCGAGGTACTGCCTCTTGCGGGGAACTGACAAATCCTCCAAAAACCAAGAGTATACTCGTCATGAATAAGTGCTTCTCGTCTAGCCGTTCGGACTCGGCAAAAAACTGTAGGTCCCCTCGATTCCTGTCAACAACACGCACACAGAAATGGTTGCGAGTTGTAAGTCACTAGGCCCTGTTTCTCCACGAGCTGTTGTACCACCCAATTTATTTATTTTTATCTTCAGGTCCTCTCTCCCCATCTATCAAATCCCAAATGTGGTTACCTTTCCAAATTTTAACTACATGCGAGGACATGCTTTTGAGGCTTACATACTCGTATAGAAGGAGAAATGTGACTTTTAATGACTTAAAATCTCGCACTACTATGAGCACCATGCTCGAACCACCTACCTTTTTCTCTCCACAAAAGAAAACATCTCAAATCCCCTAATTAACCTTGAGTCATGAGCTATAATACGTGTGATCTACAGTCATTCATTTTATTTTTTAAAGCTCATGTATTCATACCCACAAGTTTCTTTAGCGTCCCATATGGCCAACCATTGTGTGATGCTGTCTTTGATCACGGGATTCTGTAAACCGTGTGTGAATCATTGTCTCCACTCCAGTCACATAGGATTAGAAAAGAAAAACTGATTCTGAGGCAGCCATCACTATAAAAGTAGGTGATAAACCACCCCCAAAACCCCAACCCCAACTCCCAATAGAGTGTGCACTATAAAACCCATACGCACATACAAGTCTGATCTGATACAAGCCTTCTTGTACGAGGTCACTATAGCAATTATATTATTTCATTTTGGCACTTGTATGAGTGCAAATGTTTGGTGGCGCCTCATTAACTGACCAGCCGTGTCTCATTTTCCCCGCATCATCATCATAATCATCATAAAAGAAAACTCACAGCAACAATATCTTCAGTCTGTTGCTTTCACTCTGCAATTCCATTGCTATAAGTCTATCTCGCACTGGGGGTTGTTTGTTTCTATGCAACAGGGTTTCCCGTTTCATTCAACTTTGGCTTTTCATTTTATAATACTCTTTCATATTTTATTATTTTGTAGAAGAAATTGTCTCGTTATAGTGTGCTCTCCTAATGGTCTACATTTTATTCTTTAATATCGGAGCACTACGAGTATATGGGGATAATCTCCGCAAATTCCGCCAGATTGCTTCCCCATTAAGCCAACAACTGTACTGTGAGCTGAATTGTATCGAGTGAAAATAACAGTCTCATTTTTGATTCACTTTTGGTGTCAGCAGTCAGCTTTTGTTTGAGTAGTTTTGAATTGGCGATGGCGGGGAAAAAGTTTGAATTTTATGGTAACTCTTATTCGAGCGCGTTATTTTTTTTTTCTTCAAAAGATTGGTATAAAATGCATTTCAAAAAGTTCGAAGGACTAATTTAAGGACTTTAAATAAAAAGAATTTGATAGAAATGTTTTATTTTGAAAGGAAATTACATAAATAAAAGTTAACAAAAGAAAGGACTCGTACAACTGTTATAGAAGGGGGTTATAATGGTGATGTAAGTTGGTTGTGTACCTCCTATAAGGATCAGAAATTGAATAATGCGTAACAAGGAAGTCACAGATTTATAAAAAAAAAGTAGGAAGGCAAAGGTATAATAATCAAATTATATAAATATGAACCACATCTGGGACTTTTAAGGACTTTCATTTGATTTTTGTATGTTAACCATTTGAACAATTGAGATACATTTAGAATATGAAAAAGAGTGGGATAGGTAACATACATTGCGTGTTTGGATGAACATGTATTTTAATTGAATCTAGGTTCCCCCTGGAAAGCTTTTTGTGTTTGACCTTAAAGGTAAGTTGCATTGTGTTTTGCAGCATAGGAATATCCTGAAACTTTACCCACCCATCAAACAGACTTTTGTTGTTTTCTATGTATGTAGGTACACTATCTATATCGGTCTTATCTTTTTTCCAATCCTATAGTGGGTTTTTTCCCAGGTCTTTCCAGTTCTAGAAAAACGTTCCACGTGACCTAGAAAGAAGATACATACTTTACTACGTGTTACTCATATAAGTACTTATAAAGAGGACTGTACATATTTGAACTAAAGATAGATTTAGATTCAAAGTAGCAAATGTTCTGTTTTTTAGGAAGAAGACCGATATGTTTAATAGACAAAGGAATGTGGATGCAGATAGTGCTGAAGGTTTTTTAACCATTATGACTGGTTGTACAATTTTGTGTTTCATAAGCAAAATGGTTCTTTTATTTTTGGGAGATTAACATAAAATACATCTACGAGCACGTGCATCATGTCAAATTTACTGAATGCAAGCTGGAGTTTGGTCTTCTGTTAAGATTTTCGGACAAAAACTATTGTTACGATTTAGGTAATAGAACTAGAAGTTTTATTTGATTTCCGATTATGAGAAGTGAATAACTTCAGAGGGTAGACTGATGAATAATAGTAAAATCTTAATCTTTCTCTTCTATCGATGTCGTAGCATTGATTCCGCTCTTATGAAAAAAGTCATCATCAGACATCTTCTTCCACCCAAAATGGCTTGATGAGTGGATACATACACCCTTTCAACACATTCCATCGTCCACCCGCACCTGAAGAGCTCCGGTCCTGGTCTGGTAAACCATCAAATCTGGGGCTTTGTTGTTCTCAAGCTTCTTTATAGGTAAGTCTACCTCTTCTACAATGGGTGGGAGAACCTTGCCCTTTTTTGCTCTACCTGGTGCCCACTGAACAACTTAGTCTGATTTTCAATGTGAACTCATCGTGAAAAAAATGTAAATTAAAACAAAAATTTAAATTTATTTAATTTTGGATATTAAATTAATTATTCAGTTGCTGTTCCTGTAAATACCTTGGGGACTTTCATCATCATCATCATCAAGTCCTGTAACCGAGATTTGGGGCATAGGGCGTTAACAAATCGTTTCCATCCTTCACGGTCAGCAGCTAGACATTTTAACTGTGGCCACGTCTTTCTCTGAGAGTGCTTCTTCTAGAACTATTGATTTCCATGTTGTTCTTGGTCTTCCAACTCGCCGTGCACCCTGAGGATTCCATTCTAAGGACTGCTTTGCTATTTCATCGTTTGGTTTCCTCAGTGTGTGACCAACCCATTGACATCTACGCTTTCTTATGTCAACGTCAAGCCGCTCTTGACTTATCCTGCGCAACACAATTCTTCGTTTGATATAATTTGTGGCCAGCGAATCTTTAGAATATGGCGCAGACAGCGGATCACAAAAGCCTGCAATTTCCTCGAAATGGTAGACGTGATTTTCCAGGTTTCGCAAGCATATAACATCACGGATTTGACATTGGATTCGAAGAATCTCAACTTAAGGAGATTTGACTGGATTTCCAAATTTGGGACAGAGAACCGAAGGCTGAGCAAACTTTATTTATTCTTCTTTGAACTTCCAGATCAGTTCCACCATTTGCTGAAACAATACTTCCAAGGTAGTTAAATTGTTCAACCTCTTCAACTGGCGTCTCCTGTATAAAAATAGACTGTGGAGCGGCCTGTGAGCATTATTTTTTTTCTTTTTGCTATTTATTTTAAGACCACTCGACTCTCATTTCACCTTCAGAGCTTGACACATCCCGTTAAGCCCGCTGATGTTATTTGCCAAGAGACATATCATCGGCATAATCTAAGTGACTGAGCTTTTCAAACGGTCTCCATTGAATGCCATGTCTCTCTGCTGTTCGAACGCTGGCCGTCAAAACATCGTCTATCGCCAGTAGAAAAAGAATTGGCAATAGAACATCCCCCTGTCTCACACCCTGCCGCACTTTGAAAGAGTCGGATAGCTGCCCATTGTGTAAAACAATTGCGCTGTTATAGGACTCTCTTATGATGGCAATAATTTTTGGGGGAATTCCCCTACCAAGAAGTGATTTCCATATACATTCTCGGTTGACTCGGTCAAAGGCCTTCTCAAAATCCATGAACATGAGGTAAAGCGGCGATTGAAACTCCGCAGACTGCTCAAGAACGATACTCAGAGTACTTATATGGTTGAAACACGACCGCTCACTGCGGAAAACAGCTTGATGCCTCTTGAGTGTAGACTCGATTCTAACCTTTATCCGCCCCAGAATGATGGTTGCCATTAGTTTCGGAAAAACGGACAGAACTGTAATACCTCGCCAATTGTTGCTATTATTAAGGTCACCTTTCTTTGGCAACTTAACAATCACACCATCCTTCTAGTCGCTGGGATAGATTTCGTTTTTCCACACAGCTTGTATCAACGGGTGCAGAATACAAGTCGTTCTGACGGGGTCAGCTTTCAGGAATTTGGCTGGTATTCCATCAAGTCCAGCTGCTTTGTTGTTTTTGAGAAGATTTATCAAGAACTGCTCAACAGAATCCTCACTAAGCAAGGCACAAAAGTGATCCTTCCTCCTAAGTAGCTGATCCTCCATTGATGCCAAAAGTGTACCGTCCGCATAATTTACAGGATGATTGGTGTTGTTTTTTTTTCGACAACTTCCTAGGATATTTGGTACAATTCCCTCATATCTCCTCTTCTTGCAGCGTTTTCCGCATTTGCTGCGAGACCGTCTTACCTCACCCACTTGTCATGTCTCATACAGCGATAGACCATCTCATCAGCCTTTCGTTGAGCACCTGCTTCGGCATTTATTTGCATCTTCAACGGTTTGCGACGCTCGATTTTATCCCATGTGTCTTGGGATATCCAAGAGTCTCTAACTCTCGTCTCTTTGGGTACAGTTTCGGATTCAGCCTCCATAAAAACACTTTTTATATCACCCCACATCTCATCAATTGTTGAACTCCGTTTAATGACGAAGCTCTGTCGTTAAGGTTGGTGACATAGTTACTCCATATATTGTGATCACTTAAAGCATTCGTATTGAACTTCGAACTCCTTGCTGCACCCTGTGATTTTCGTTGTACATACAGCTGCAGTTTGTAGCTGGAGACTCATGAGAACCAAATGGTGCTCGCTTTCCGTGTCGGCATTTCCAGTGCTTCAAACATCGCACATTGACTTCCTCCATCGCTGCCGAATCATGATGTGGTCAATTTGGTTTTCAGTTTGACCATCCGTTGTAGTACCTCGTGGGCATGATGGTTAGCGCGTAGGAATGTCATGCCGAAGGTGTGGGTTTCCCAGCCGTGCCACCTAAAAACTGATATGTTTTATCCGAGCTACTGCCTCTTGCGAGGAACTGACAAATCCTCCAAGAGTATACTTGTCATGAAAAAAAGTACTTCTCATCTAGCCGTTCGGACTCGGCATAAAATTGTAGGTCCCCTCCATTCCTGCCAACAACACGCACACAGGAATGGTTGAGAGTTGTAAGTCACTAGGCCCTGGTTCTCCACGAGCTGTTGCGCCACCAAAAATCTGGATGTACCCAGGTGATTTTGTTGCTAGTCTAACGTTTAAACACAGTCCCACCCAGTACAAGACGATTAGCGTTACCAAAATCAATCACCAAATTGCCATTTTAATTCCGTGACCCCAAGCCATTATTCCCCATCACGCGGTCCAGACCGTAGTTGTCTGATCCGACTTGGGCATTGAGATCTCCCATGACATTTATGATGCCGGCTCTCGGAACAACTCTGTTTGTGGGGGCGTAGCACTGAATTATTGTGACGTTACGAATTTTTGAACGGAATCTTGCTGTCATTATTCTTGCAGAAATGGGTGCCCAGCCCAGGATATAAGACAACGCCTGGCTTCTTCATTCAACACCATGCAGCCTTTGGCCACCCTGTTTTTCATCCTCCCCGGAGTACAGCATTCTCGTTTGTCCAGAGTCAGATCTGTATTCGGCTCTTCCTCTCTCCCTAGTTTCGCTGATGCCCAGGATACTGATCACACCCCCAAATCCGATGTGCAGTTTACAGCAGCCGAAGCTAAAGAAGGTTTCTCCATAAAATGGTTACCTCTTGGGGACTCATTTCCAGTTGTTGTCATATTTCATGTGTAAGCATAAATATCCTTCCACCATGGTTTTTTCCGAGATACGATTAATAACATACATAAGCTCAGATTTGACAGGCACACCCGCCTTTTGTATGGTCAAACACATAACTGCTGGAGGGAAAACAGACGCCTTTTGTAGCCGCCTAATATGGTTACAGACGCTTCTTGCTGCTGTCGTTGGCCTTTCAATAAAGAAGGCACCTCCGTCACCAGACTGTGATGCCGTCGACCGTCATCTGCAGTTCATCCACCTTTAAGGGGCTTTTAACCATCCCACGGACAAGTTTGTGCCCTGACCAGCATCGCTCGGTTGTCTGCTTATCCTGGCATCCATTCGGTCCCTCTGCAATTTAGCGTTACCCGCTCTCTTCCATACGGAGTTGTGCATAGGGATTTTCCTTTCATTGAGCCTAGGGCCGTAGTGCCGTCCTAGCACTCTCCAGTACTTCGGTGACTTGGTTAACTTCTATGCTTTGAAGAGTCTTAGAACCTGCAGGCAGTAGCTTTGCTTTTCATAAAACTTCCGGATGTTGTTTCAATCCCAAGACTCTTCGATCTCTTGGAGCTTGGAGCCTGCGTATGACATCTTCTTTCTACGCATTGTCTTCTTTGCCCTTTCTTCTCCTTGCTCGAGTATGGTTTCTCGCTGTTATTGTTTTACGCTGCAGTCTTTTCGCATGTAAATCTTTTCTTTCCTACACGCATTGATCATCATACCATGGATTGGTTAAATTTTTGGGGGAACGGCAGCGCCAGGTGGTCCTTTGTGGATTTTTTGCAGTTCTACGAGCTTCTGAAAAACTTATTAGTTGGAGGCCGTTATCATTTGTCTCTTCGTGGAGAATGTGCCTACCAACTAATCCACCAAAGGTGTTTTCCTTTCTAATTTGGGCATTGAAGTCTCTAAAAAAAATGCATACATACATCGTATACCGGGAAGACTCAGTAAGTTTTGTCCAGGAGATCCTAAAATCCACAGTACACATATTAAAGGTAATATCATTAGAGTTTTGATTTTTGTTTCTTCTGCGCATACATCAAAATTTGTGTCAAATGTTAGTATTTGTTGTTGTTTTTACGTGTATTTAAGTCATCACACTCCCAGCCATTTTTATTTCTGACAATTTCAATTTTAATTTGTTGTTGTTTTTACGTGTGTTTTCTTCCTCACGCTCACAGCCATTTTTTATATTCGACTGACAACCTGCGCAGTATAATACCTTAGATTTGTGTACTGTGCTAAAATCCATGTTTTAAAGAGCTTTCAGCTTTATTGTAAAGGACGTGTGCACATAGGCTTATATTTTGAAAAGTGGTTTTGATACGGATTACCAAAGTCGGTAACTTTGCTTCTTAACCGATTCATATCCATCGCTTCTCCTTGATTTCGGTAATGTCTGCCTTATACTGCCCTAGGGCAGCACTTTATGGCTTTAAAATCTTTATACGGCGCAACAACAAGAAACTCTTAATCGCAATTATAGTTGTTCCTTTATTAAAGGTAAAGGGCCTATTTTATTTTCTTTCACTATAAAGATTTTTACGACTACGTACCAACAACCTGTTACCTCAACGTGTTTTTTGAGAATTTCACTATAAAAATTATTATTTATGTTTCTGAAATTTTGAATGTACAAAGGAAAGACAAAAATATTTGAGTGTTTTGGATTGATATAAGTAACTACATAAGGCATATCCAATCCATGTAGGTGTAAGTGCACACAACATCATGTACACATTTCTATTGATTTTCTATTTGTACTTAATGACGTCTAAAAACATGCCTTTGACAGGCAGATTTGATTTCAGTTGGTTCGAGCTATCGAAAAAATACTTTGTTCGTTCAAACGTATAGTTTTGAACAGCAGGTGATTTATTTTGCATGCTACTTTATTTAAAAACAATATTGACGTTCATATATATATTGTTTTTGTATTAGAGACAAAAATTACATCAGTTTTCCCGGTTTGGCATTATGTGTTATGGGCTTTTCACTTGCGTATTTTTTTAAACATTGAACTTGAATATATTTATAATTTCAATTATGTACTCTATGAGCTCAATGAAAACACCTACATAAGTAAAGTCCGGAGAAAATAGAAATTTCTAAGTAAATCAATTTTACAATTTTGAGGAATATGTAGGTACGCATAGTCATTTAAAATCTGTTGGTAAGTCAAAAGCAGGTTTAATTGAATCTTTCGGGATTCTTTTTAACAAACATTTAGCAATTTGTTTAAGAAAAATAACAAGAACCTATTCATTAAACGATTCTACATGTATGATATCTTAAACTAAGACCTCTGTCATGTAAAAGTAAAACTGTAAAAGCTTCATTCAAAAATGATCACGTCGTCGATCTCAGTGACAAAATCAATATGGACGCTGAGCGGACGCCGAGCGGAGGCCGAGCGGACGCTGAGCGGATGCCAAGTGGACGCTGAGCGGACGCCGAGTAGAGGCCGAACGGTCACTGAGCGGATGCCGAGTGGAGGCCGTGCCAACGCTGAGTGGATGCTGAGCGGACGCCAAGCAGACGCCAAGCGGACACCGAGTGGACGCCGAGCGAAGGCCGAGCCAATGCTGAGCGGACACCGAGCGGAGGCAAACGGCGAGCGGAGGCTGAGCGGATTGATTTCAATTTTTAAGACAATCTCTATAAATAAAATGATGTACTTACAATGACCTTTTCATCGATGTATAACAGATTCGTGCTGAGAAATGGACCAGCTCCAATGCATTTTTGCTCATTCTCCTTTGATGCTTATTTTAAGGAAATATATATATAATATGTAGCTTGGTTCATACCTTCACAGATGAATGTATTAAATGTTCGTTGGATTCGTGGTAACCTATTCCCATTGGCGCTGTGGCAGTTTTGTACTTTTGCTGACCTTGATTACTTTTTTTAATAAACTAATAGTGAGAAAGTTTTGTAACCGCTAAGAATTGTTGTTTTAAGTATCTGCTTGTTTTTTGCAACGACTTAGTGTCCGAACACAGGCTCGTTTTGGAACGCTGGTAGGTACTGTCCATTGCAAAACAAGTTAGCGCACACCTTACTGAAATCACCACAGCACGTTCCTGCATTTAACAAAAAACACAAATTAACAACAATGGGACATTTACAAGCTGCTACATCAAAACGAAATAGAGCATTTCTTCTCAAACTCTATTTGCATCTCGTGCATATGATTTTCGTAGGTTAGGCATTTATCATGCAACTGCAACGTGTTAAAAAGTTTCAGAATTCTCTTTTCTGTAACCGTAGATGTATCTGATACTAAACAATTATCTTGTTAGCCGTACCTCTTTTGTGAACAAAATCGAGTCACGTCCTAACCAGTAGCTCGTTTATTGGAAAGTCCTAGGGTGCACCAAATATGAGCAATTAGATACCTACCTGTCTTGTGATGATTTTATTAGACAAAAATGAAAATATCAAAATAGTAGGCAGGTACTCGTAATATTAGTAGATCGACCGAAACACGCATCAAACACGAGTACTAAGTGCAGACTTAAAAATCAACGGCTTGCAGCGTGCTAGAGTGAGCTGTTGTATTGTAAATTTGAACCGTTCTTTTTTCTAGTCAATTTTTAGCCTGAGCAGAAAATAAAAATTTTCCTTATTTCGATTGCGATTTTTTTTTTATCACCCCTTCTTAGTCTTCCCAGCCTGAAACTTTTCCGTTATTACGATTAGAAAATCGAAAATTTTGGTTTCTAGCCCATACAATAGTGAACGTCCAGATATCGCTTAAGGCTGCCCAAAATAATCGCAGAAGGAAGTTAACTTTTTCTGGGAGCAAGTAAAAACCGAGTTAAACATTCTTGAACCACCATCAAAACATGGTGCCTGTTTGGAGAAAAGTAAGTGGGATAATGATATGAATACTAATTCTTAAATTCTCATTAATTTTCCTAGGTATGGGTGGACTGGTAAAGTCTATGTAAAGCGAAAAATTGTTGAGAACAAGAAAAACAAAAATGATACTGGTGGGAGGCAGTGTAATTATATACGGGCAGGACTGCAAACCTCTACAGAAAAAGTTTTTTTTGGGTATGAAACCCTTCTAAAGAATTTGAAAACAAAAACAGCTAATTGGTCTTTTTTCTTTTTTTGCTCTGAGCACAGCACCATAGATTTTAATATATACCAAGATAGCCAACTTCGCCTTCAAAAGTGAAGCTCGGCCACCATTTTATTGGAGGCATTTACAACAACAATTCTATTGTGTTTTCAGTGGCGTAGCATAGGGGGGGGGCGGAGGGGGCGGTCCGCCCCGGGTGGCACTTTATGGGGGGCGGCAAAATTTGCTGCACTATATACGGAGCGGAAAAATTTAATAACTAATATGTATTAATTGGCCCACAGCCAATGTATTTGTAGCAGTAAGAAGCAACAACGATGGCAACACTTACTTTTAGAAACATGAGAGCCACACCATATCAACTATGTACCACAGGCACATCACACCATGCACCATCATTATGTACTACGAGTACATAATCAGCTTCACAGTTCCTGCCGTTAGTTTTCCAGTTTCATCTTATGTTTTTCGTTCGATATAAATCGTCATGCAATTTATATTTGCGCGCTCAGTCTTCAATTAGTATTTGTACCGAATAAATCAATAAAGCAATATTACTTATTTTATTAAACTATTTTGTTTTCTGGTTTCATTTAGCTAAACTGGTGACCCCGACGAAGCTTGGATTAAAATATTTTGTCAACTTTTCGTAAAAAGCGCATCATCATGTCAGAAGCCGATAATAAAGAGAAAGACGAAACACAGCGAACGGATAATCATCATGATAGTTACCCGCCTTCTACAGTTGACTCTTCATACGTTTTTCACACTTCTCGCATAAAAACCCAGGAGCTTTTACTTCAGATCCAGAACTGTGGTTTTATTTACTGGAATCACAATTTACGGTGAATCGCATCACATCGGACACCTCCATGTATCACACCGTGGTTTTACAACTAAACCAAGTCGTGGCGGAGAAGGTTAGGGCTTTTTTACGAAATCCCCCGGCGTCTGGAAAATACTCTGCCTTCAAGCAGAAATTAATTGAAGAGTTTACGCCTAGCCATCAAGGTAAAATCAAGAATTTACTGTCGCAAATGGAGCTTGGCGATAAAAAACCTTCACATTTACTCGAAGACATGCGAAACTTAGCTGGTGAAACTGTGGACGACAAATTTCTTGCAACGCTTTGGCTGGGGTGTTTGCCTATCACATTGCAACAAATTTTATCTCCTTGGAATGACGAGCCACTGGACAAAGTAGCAAAAATGGCAGATGGAATCGTTGAGACGACGAATGTGGTATCAGTAGCTGCTACGAGTACATCACAGGGCAACAGATTACGAAATGTCGACGAGTCTCCTATCGAAAAATTATCTGCAAAGATGGATGACATTTCTAAACGTTTGCGCATGATGGAACAACGAAACCGACGTGACCGAACACCTTCACGCCCAGAAATCGACAACAACAAGCCAATTCGAATGAAATATGCTGGTTCCATAAGAGGTTTGCCGAGAAAGCGACAAAATGCCGACCACCATGTTCATTCCATTCGGAAAACTAAGTAGCCGGGCTCATTTTAAGGCGACTGAGCTTGGTGCTACTTCCGCTCGCCTATTCATATACGACGAAACCACTGGACGCAACTTCCTCATTGACACTGGTGCAGACGTCTCCATCATCCCACCAATGAAAGGTACACGTAGCTGCTGTAAAAGTGAGAGCAACATGCAACTTTACGCTGCCAATAGATCGCAGATCAAATCCTATGGGCAAGAACGACTTGTCTTATCGCTTGGCCTTCGAAGAAAGTTGTCTTGGTATTTCACCGTAGCTGACGTAAAAGTTTCAATAATTGGCGCGGATTTTCTAAAATTTTACGACTTATCAGTTGACTTGCACCGTCGAAAACTTGTCGACAATTCAACAGAAGTACAGCAAACTGGGACCATCGATTCCTCTGACACCCCGCAGGTAACAATTATAGACCAAAGTAATCCATTTTCATCTATTTTAAGGGATTTTAAAGAAATTTTCGATGACCAGCCAATCAGAAGAGCACATATCAAGACCAACGTGACACACTGCATTCTAACAAAAGGCCCTCCAGTCACAGCGAGACCGAGACGCCTCCCACCTGAAAAACTAGCCGCTGCAAAGCTAGAATTTGAAGAGCTTATGGCACTGGGTATCTGTAGGCCATCCAAAAGCAATTGGGCCTCACCTCTACATATGGTACCAAAAAAAGATTCTACATGGCGGCCATGTGGTGATTATAGGCGTCTCAACTCGGCGACTGTACCCGACAAATATCCAGTGCCCCATATTCAGGACTTCGCCCACATAGTACACGGCCGAAGTGTTTTCAGCACAATCGACCTGAAGAAGGCCTATCACCAAGTCCCAGTTGAGCCGAGCGATATCCCTAAGACGGCTATTATAACGCCCCCTTTGGGTTATATGAATTCATGTTTATGACATACGGGCTACGGAACGCAGCCCAAACGTTCCAGAGGTTGATCGATGAGGTACTTCGTGGTCTGGATTTCGCGGTTGCCTACATAGACGACATCCTGGTAGCTTCTGAAACTTTGGCAGAACACGAACACCATCTTCGCGTCATTTTTAAACGACTTCAAGACAACGGTTTGATCATCAACCTGTCCAAGTGCGTGTTTGGCAAATCTGAAGTCCAGTTCCTCGGCCATTTGGTTCTTCCCGAAGGAATAACGCCTTTACCATCTAAAGTAGCCGCTATTCAAGACTTCAAGAAGCCCATTGTAGCCAAAGACTTACGACGCTTTATAGCTCTGATCAATTTCTACAGAAGATTCATCCCAAACGCCATTGCCATTCAAGATCGCTTGCAAGTTTTAATTAAAGGGAATGTAAAGAACGACAACCGCAAAATAACGTGGACATCTGATGCCGACTCCGCATTCGAAGAATACAAAGCAGCACTTTGTAACGCAACAATGTTAGCTCATCCAGCGAGGAATTCTGAAATTTCAATAGCTGTAGATGCATCAGATTTTGCCATTGGTGCCGTGTTGCAGCAAACTGTAAACGCAGTTACCAAGCCTTTGTCTTTTTTCTCGAAAAAACTGTCTTCATCACAGAGAAAACATTCGACGTACGACCGTGAGTTGCTGGCTATTTACGAAGCTATAAAATACTTTCGTCAGCTAGTGGAAGGAAGACAATTTGCGATATACACCGACCACAAGCCTTTGGTTTTCGCATTCCTACAGAAAGCAGATAAAGCATCACCCAGAAATGCACGCCGATTGGATTTCATCAGCCAGTTTTCGACCGACATACGCCACGTTTCCGGAAAAGAAAACATAGTTCCTGACATGCTGTCTAGGATCGCATCAGTAGAAGCCAAAAACATCATCGATTTCAGCCAGCTTGAAGCAAACCAAAAGATCGACCCGGAGTTGCAGGCGTTGCTGAGCGACAACAAAACGTCACTGGTGCTTAAAGCAGTCAAAGATGCAGTAACATCAAATACCATCATTTGTGATGTATCAGGTACGTACTTAAGACCTTTCGTTAGTAAACTTTTTCGAAATATCGTCCTAGAAAAAATGCATGGTTTGGCACACTCGGGTACACGAGCGACTATTAAGCTGGTTCAACAACGATTTATTTGGCCAAAAATGCGTCAAGACTGCAGAAAATTCGTCAAAGAATGCATTGCATGTCAGAGGGCAAAAATTCAACGACACAATCGGGCTCCATTGCAACCGTATGACGAACCCACGGAGCGTTTTGACCATCTACATATAGATTTGGTGGGCCCTTTGCCACCTTCAAATGGTTCCACGTATCTGCTTACAATCATCGACAGGGCAACTCGTTGGCCGGAGGCAATCCCCATTAGCGACATAACCGCAGAAAGTGTAGCAAAAGCGTTTGTAGGAGGATGGATATCACGTTTTGGCGTTCCATCACGCATCACATCAGACAGAGGACGGCAGTTTGAATCATCTTTGTTCAAACAACTGAACAAGATCCTAGGTGTTCATCATTTGCGCACAACAGCTTACCACCCGCAAGCGAACGGGATGATAGAACGGTGGCATCGTTCTTTAAAAGATGCGTTTAAAGCTAAGATGACAGCCAACTGGTCGTGTGATCTGCCTTTGATATTGCTCGGACTTCGTGTGGCCTGCAAAGAAGACTTTAATGCAACACCCGCCGAGATGTTGTATGGTAAGACACTTAAAATACCTGGTCAATTTTTTACTTCTCGACAGGAAAATATTTGCGATAGCGACTTCGTCCGCCAGCTCTCGACCTCTCTGAGAAAGTTGCAATTAGGAAGCAACGTCCACCATGGATCATCAACAAAATTTTGTCGTTCAACCTGACCTAGCCACTTGCACCCACGTTTTCATACGGGTAGATGCAGTTCGCAAACCTCTCCAGCCCCCATACAGTGGACCATTCAAGGTTGAAAGACGTTACCAAAAATATTTCAAAGTTAACATCAACGGAACTGTGCAAAAGGTTTCCATCGATCGCCTGAAGGCCGCCTTCATCGCAGTTGAAGAACTCAACATGACACCTAGTTGTACACCACCAGCTCCAACTCCAAGGCCATATAGAACTCGAGCTGGTAGGATTGTGAAATTGCGAACCTGAAGGCCTCTCAGACTAGAGGGGGAGTAGTGTAGCAGTACGAAGCAACAACGATGGCAACACTTACTTTTAGAAACATGAGAGCCACACCATATCAACTATGTACCACAGGCACATCACACCATGCACCATCATTATGTACTACGAGTACATAATCAGCTTCACAGTTCCTGCCGTTAGTTTTCCAGTTTCATCTTATGTTTTTCGTTCGATATAAATCGTCATGCAATTTATATTTGCGCGCTCAGTCTTCAATAAGTTGTACCGAATAAATCAATAAAGCAATATTACTTATTTTATTAAACTATTTTGTTTTCGGTTTCATTTAGCTAAATATTCATGCGAATTACTGATTTTGCAACCCAGGTGGGAATCAGCGTTGCGTGATCAGAGAGGCTTCGCATTGAATACTAATACCGGAAACTACCGAGCTGATTACTGAAAGTGCCCTGAAGTTCGCATTATTATTAAATTTTGGCGTCCCTAAGAAATTCTGTCCGGGGCGGGTGGACCTGAAACCAAAAGTTTTGTCGTCAACAGAATAACCTTTCAATAAAAAAAATAAATAGGTAATGATGAAGAAAGTAATTTCTTTTGTTGATTTTTCTGAAATTTCGGAAACTGAAAATAATTACTTATGCATACAGGGTTATAGCGACTAGTAAACTTTCTTATTGATAATTTTATGTGTTATCATACCATTCCAAATATAATAAAGTCCACAATTGGGTCGCACGTACGAACGGTTTTAAAAATTGTGAATAAAAACATGGAATTTATGGGAGAAAAGTGTTTTGTTGAAAAAAAAAATGCCATCTGAATTGATGAGTTTTTGTAGAAAAAAATGTATACAAAGATAAAAATTAAACTTAAAAAAAAACTACATTTTTTTTATGGGTAAATATTTTTTGCAAATTTTAATTCGCAATTTTTTTCAGAGATATTTAAAAATTTGAAATTTACTTTGAAAGTCCAAAAACTACTTTTTCGAAAGCTTTGGTTCTAAGGACTTTTTTTATCTTTTTAGGAAACAAACCTGAAAAAACAAATAATTAAAATCAGTCACACAGTTTTCCAGAAAACCAAAAATCAATGTTGTTGAGCTGTTTTTGATACAAATAAAATTTGGCAAAATTTCTAAAAAAAATTGTATGGCAGGTCCGTGCTTTTGGTTAAAAAAAAGTGAAAAAATATATGAGGGGAGTGACCAAAAACCACTATATACCAAGTGTAAGCAAAATCCTTCCTGCTGCTTAGGCTGTTGCCGAAGGAACAAACACAAAGACAGAATTATTATTTGTGTTTTTTCCCTGCCCGAATGGACTTGGACGAAAAAAACGACGTCGGGGCTAAGCAATTTACATGTTGAATGCAACAAAAACCAACCGCGATCGGGCTTAGGCGCCAGTTATAGCTATCATTGAAACTCATCATTGAAAATTTGAATGATTGATTTTGAGACGTTTATGAAGTAAAATCGTTTATTATTTTGATGGAGAAATAAAGCTAAAGTCTTAATTAATGTTTCTACCAAAAAAAAAAATTCAAATAGGCCCAACTTTCCACATAAAAAGACTTTTCTTATTTCAATGATTGAACTACCTTACCAATGATCATTGATAAATTAAAAGTCTTTTTTGTGGAAAGTTGGCCATATTTGAAAATTTTTTTTGACTAGAAATATTAATTAGGTCTTGAGCCTCATCTGTCCATCAAAAAATTAAATGATTTTGCTTTTTAAACACCTCAAAATCAGTCATTAAAATTTTCAATGACGAGTTTCAATGATAGCTATAACTGGCGCCTAAGCAAAGCCCAGAGAGTTTTCGGGGCTTAAGGTGCCAGTTATAGCTATCATTGAAACTCTTCATTGAAAACTTTAATGATTGATTTTGAGACGTTTAGGAAGTAAAATCAGTTATAATTTTAATGGAAATATAAAGCTTACGGCTTAATTAATATTTCTAGCCAAAAAAATTGTTCAAATAGGCCCAAATTTCCACATAAAAAGACTTTTCTTATTTCAATGATTGAACTACCTTATCAATGATCATTGAAAAATCAAAAATCAATTTTTGTGGAAAGTTTGGCCTATTTGAAAAATTTTTTGACTAGAAATATTAAGTTTTGAGCTTTGATCGTCCATCAAAATAATAAATGATTTTGCTGTCTAAACATCTCAAAGTCAATCATTAAAGTTTTCAATGATGAGTTTCAATGATAGCTATAACTGGCACCTAACTTATGCCCAGATAAAACTGTGTTACCGGCATAAATTTTATACTTGTTATCGATAGTTTGTATGGAAACTCAAATTTTGTTTCTGTTATGGCGTCGCTAAGCTCCGAAGTCGTGTTTTCCCCCAAGCCCATTCGGACAAGGAAAAGAACACACCTATTGTGAGACCCACTTTTATGTCTTCCCTATCAATCAAAATCTCGAGTTCGACGATGAGAAATTGTTTGAGATATTTTTTCCATAAACAAAATTTTCCTTGTACCACTTAAAAATAAAGCATTAATTAATTTACTGATACAATATTCATTCGGAAAATGAGACAGTTTTAGAAAAAAGTATCATCTTAAGCTTTTTTGTAGAGAATCGTAAGATCTACAACTCTGTTATGCCCGCTATTACACGTTGACATAAGCGTGTTGACAGAGTTTGAAAGAAGTGGAAATCAATAAACAATACATTAAGCTTTGCCGAAAAATTTAGAAGAATTTGTTTGTTTATGTAGTTCAAATTTGTTTGTATTTGAATATTTACAAGTTTGTGGGGGGGAGGGGGCGGCAAAATTGTCTACCGCCCCGGGCGGCAGAAACTCACGCTACGCCACTGGTGTTTTGCGTGTTGTTTACTTTTTGCAGAGGAGATTTTTTCTAAAATAAAGTACTTGTATTTGTTTAATTGTTTTTTTTTATTTGTGAAATGTGATTTTAAAGTGTGCAAGATTGCAAAAATATATATATATATATATATTAGGGGTGTCGGAATTGTTTTTTATTTTTTATATTCAAAATGGGTATGGTGGATCTTGTAAAGGGTTTAGAAAGATGAAATTTTTGTTCTGGGACATTTTCCAAAATCGAGTTTTGAGACCCCGCGGCCGTTTTTAGGTAAAAAACAGCACATTTCGAAAAAATGGTCAGGAAAACCAATTAAATTTTCGTCGATATGTTATCAAAATTACTTATAATGTTTCATTTTGGCTTCCTTTTCTCATTTGTATTGACCGAACAACAATTTAAAAATGCTGTATAGTGTTAAGAAAGCAAGTTTCAACCAATTCGAGCATTCCATTAAGAAGAAATAATCGAAAACATCTAGAAAATCGATCTTTTCTTCGGGGGGATTTAATGTAAAAAGTTATGTCATGATATTTTAACAAGCAGATTTTAACGCTATCTTTTTATCGAAAGGTTACAAAAGCAAAATAAAATCATTGTAAGTTACTATGACCTCATATAATATTGGTTTTTCGGACCGCTAATTCGAATTGAGGTTTTTTAACCTAAAAACGGCCGCGGGGTCTCAAAATTCCATTTTGGAAAATGTCCCAGAACAAAAATTATTTCTTTCTAATCCCTAAACAAGATCCACAATACCCATTTTGAATACAAAAAATAAAAAAAAATTCCGACACCCCTAATATATATATATATATATATATATATATATATATATATATTAAACAAAAGTGAAACCCAAACAAATCGTCACACTCTATTTAATAAATTAAAATGTTAAAAAACACAAAATGAGCACATTTCAAAAAGTGTCCCTAATATGGACCACTAAAGATTTCCCCATAATACCTAGTCAACAATATTAAAGGAACAAATTTTTTTCAATTTTTTGTTAGCGTTTTTTGAAGAGCTGTATCTTTGTGACGAGTGGTCGTATTGAGTTGAAATAAAAAGCATTTTACAGCTTTATGTTTTTTGTTTCGAGATTTGTTTGCAAACAAATTTTTTGAAGTACCGTTATTGGGTTATTGCCAAAAATGATACGAGACAACTAAATTATTTTTTTTTTTATTTTTTTTGAAGGTCCTCATTTCTATGGATAATTTTTTTTGAGTCAATTAAATGTCATGATCAGATACCTTGTTTATTCAGCTTCAATTCAGTTTTTTTGTTGTTGTCGTACGATTTTTTTTGACATGGTTTATCTGACTTTGAATGAAAAAAGATACTTTTAGGCTTGATTACCAATATCTCAGCAAATAATGACGTTATAAAAATTTCAAAGACAGTTTTGGAAATTTGAAAAAGCGTTTTACAAGATTTTTTTATGATTTTGTATAAATTATTTTTTTTACCGTTCACCGTTAGTTTAAAAAAGTACTAAAAACCGACGTTTTGTGGTCTTTTCGTAAATCTTTTTTTTTCGTTGCAAATATTGATTGCATGGCTTGCGTTGGTATGCAAATTTATAGACTTTTAAATCATCAATATTCTTGTAAATTTTCAAATTGATTCATCGAACCGTTTTTCCTCACCGAAACTTCAAAGTCTTACAAACCAGGTAAAGGAACAAATTGTGGTGTTCCTAAACAATGCGAAGTTGTCATCAAAATGACAAGAAAACCGCAATTCCAGTGTATTTTTTTCACAGTTTTGCATTAGTTAGATACTTTTTTGAATTGAAATTAAATAAAAAGTACATTAAACAAAAAAATAAAAAAAAATTAATTTAAAAAATTTTCAAACAAAAAAACTTGATTTTTTTAATTTTTTTTTTTTTGAAAAATGTAATTTTTTTTCATTTTCATTCAAAAAAGTATCTAACTAATGCAAAACTGTGACAAAAATCCACTGGAATTGCGGTTTTCTTGTCATTTTGATGACAACTTCGCATTGTTTAGGAACACCACAATTTGTTCCTTTACCTGGTTTGTAAGACTTTGAAGTTTCGGTGAGGAAAAACGGTTCGATGAATCAATTTGAAAATTTACAAGAATATTGATGATTTAAAAGTCTATAAATTTGCATACCAACGCAAGCCATGCAATCAATATTTGCAACGAAAAAAAAAGATTTACGAAAAGACCACAAAACGTCGGTTTTTAGTACTTTTTTTTTAAACTAACGGTGAACGGTAAAAAAAAATAATTTATACAAAATCATAAAAAAATCTTGTAAAACGCTTTTTCAAATTTCCAAAACTGTCTTTGAAATTTTTATAACGTCATTATTTGCTGAGATATTGGTAATCAAGGCTAAGAGTATCTTTTTTCATTCAAAGTCAGATAAACCATGTCAAAAAAAATCGTACGACAACAACAAAAAAACTGAATTGAAGCTGAATAAACAAGGTATCTGATCATGACATTTAATTGACTCAAAAAAAATTATCCATAGAAATGAGGACCTTCAAAAAAAATAATTTAGTTGTCTCGTCTCATTTTTTGCAATAACGCAATAACGGTACTTCAAAAAAATTTGTTTGCAAACAAATCTCGAAACAAAAAACATAAAGCTGTAAAATGCTTTTTATTTCAACTCAATACGACCACTCGTCACAAGGATACAGCTCTTCAAAAAACGCAAACAAAAATTGAAAAAAAATTTGTTCCTTTAATATTGTTGACTAGTGTATTTGTGGTAATTTAATTTATGTGCAGAAAACACAAATAAAATTTTCTATTAGATTCTGTGGCAGTGCAATAAAGAATGCAAGAGGTCAAAAGGGATTGAAAAATTTGAAAAAATTTGTATGAGGAACATAAAAATTTGTGCAGCTTTCTTGAAGCCCATTTCTTTTGACTTGACGGCTGCTATGGATCCGCCTTGTCCCGGACTTTACGCTTTTTTCTTTTGGTTTCATCTGATTAATTGCAAGACAACCTATGTACAAATTTAAACAAATATTTTAGGTGGTTCCCAATATGGAATACTATTCCATATTAGGAATACTATTCAATATTCAATATGAAATACTATTCCATATTAGGAACATACTGATATTCCATATTAGGAACAAGAAGACTGACTTAACCATGTAAAAATTTACTTATTATTTAACTGAGCTCACCTAAATAATTTTAGTTATCCCAAAGGTTGAGCTCTTTCCTAATAACATGGGACATAAAATATGTCTAAGCTTGAACCGATACAAAAATATAAGAAAAATAAGCTCTCAATAATTTGTTACGCACTTTACCAAAACCCTACTTTTAATAACTGCTCATGTCTACAAAGATCACCTTCCACAAGCATAATAACAACGAATATGCGCATAAAAAGAAAGCTTAACCTGAAATAAACAGGTAAAAATATTACGTAGTTTTCAAAATATAGCACTATTCCATATTAGGAGCGTATTCCATAATTGGTTTGGTACACTTCCTCTAATTCTGTTACAATTTGTATGGAAAATTTGACAGATTAACGAAGTTTACAACTTTAGTACGTTTACGACGACTTTACGCTGTTGCAGGAATCCAGGAATACTCTTATTGTATTGTTACGGCTATAGAGATAATCATTTTCGATTTTGACAAATGTTTCAAAAAATGTTCATGTAGAACACGTTACAACAATTATTTCAGTGGGAAACTCAAATTTTTTAAAAGTGTCCCATTAGTTCGGGAGCCGACCGTAATGCTATGTTTCCACCAAAGGTTTATCTCAATTTAGATTAAATAAATCTTTTTGGTGTTTCCACCGCACAAAAAGATTTAAAAAAGGTTATGTTTGAAAGCACCTTCAAAAATACAAATGCCGGTTCAATTTTTCTTATGAAGTGCGAATGAGATAGAATGTTTGATTAGATTGTTTGACAATGAAGAACTGAATTCAGCTATGAATGAATCCTTCAGCGCCATGTAAGAAAGGGTTAGTTCGATTTGTAAAAGTATTTTTCCTAGGAAGATTTAACAAGGTTAATCTCTAATCTTCAAGATTTACGAAATTAATTTGTATGGTAAATCTTCAAATTTTAAAGAAGATTTGAAATAAGTGTATGGAAATGTAGCATAAGATTACCTATCTCATCGCGGCCACGCAAAAATTGGATGCTAACTGATAGCTTTCGTCCAAACATTTATGAAACTACTGGTCGGACAAGCCTTTTCTGGTCGAAATGGTTAGAAAATGCACTTTTCAGGTTGCGTTTTCCACTAAATGCACCAATAATATAAGCAACTTCTATAAATGGGATATCAAATGAAAGCTAAGGCTGTCCTCTATACGATGCCAATGGTCGGACAGAAATTTTTTGGCTTTTGCGACCAGTCTGATCAAGACACATCAGATTTCAGTTCAGATTTATGAATTTTTCAAATTTTTGATTGGCCAGCTGTCAGATGAAAAATAAAAGCCAATTGAATTTTGATGCGTTGAACACACCGTTTTATGTATATAAAATTGTCAGTCTCCTCCCAAAGTCTACGAATTTCTACGAAACTAGCCCAAAGTTCTGTCCATGTTCATATAAAAAACTAAATTGTAATAAAATTCGTAGAAATTCGTAGTTTTTGGAAGTAAATGAACCGACATAGTATGACAGTTTAATGCTTAGTTGTGGTGTTTGCCTACATCGGAAAGCTCTGCTCCTGCTCTGATTATACTCTGCTCAGAGCCATGTTACTCCAATAGCTCGAGCTCTACCAATGTCAATGCTCTGCTCTGAGCTAAAAAAGAAAATCGCCAAATGAATGTCAGAATCTTTGTTTTAAGAGAAGAAGAAGAAAAAGGAATTCAAATTCAAAGTTTGCAAACGTATAGTTTAAATGAAAATGAAATTTTTGTATGTTAATTTTCATTTGGCAATGCTTGATAGCAGTTGTTTTCAATATTTTGAGAAAAACAAATTCTACTGGAGGCAAAGCCAACAAAAATGAACTGAACTGACTCTGAAAAAGAACTGAATGTAGAAAACTTCTGTTATGGTCTATCTTCCCTCCACAATCCACATCTGGATACTCTTGAATGTTTTTTAAGTTTAAGAAAACCAGTTACAGTTATAGAAACTGCAATGAATGGGACAAGTTTTGAAAACGTTGAAAATGAAAGTAATGAAATTGAAAGAATTTTATATTGAGCTTTTGAACTATTTCTAATTTTTGTTTTGTTTAGATAATGCTCACGAGGTTCTAAGTGATGAGGACGACAACGATCCTTTTGAAACAGATGATGGTGGTTCCGATTATTCCCCTTCCAACAGCTGCTTGTCCTCGTCTATCAACGACTCAAATCATAATCTTTCAATCAGCAATGATTATTCAGTTAGTAGAGACAATAATGAGACAATATCAATCCAACAAGTTTCCGCCAATAAAGAAAACACAGTTCAAGGTGCCAGAGAAGATGCCATAGTTTCAGGTGAGTCCAATTCAACTATTTCAAGAAAACACGTTCGCAAGGAGGCAGAATGGACTCGCAACAAGCAAAAAGTCCTCAAAACCAGTGGGCAGGAGTAGGTAAACCATAAAAATATAACGTTTTGTGAACGAAAAATGAAACCTCCTAGCCAAGAAAAATGCTGACTGAAATGTATGTCTAAGAAGCTTCTAGACAATACGTTTTTGAAGAATTTTGGAAACTTGGAGACATTAACCGGCAGAGAGACTATATTTCGAAATATGTTGAAGTTCAGAAAATTAAAAAGAGTACAGATAAGACCAAGACCAACGACTTCATCTGGTAATGAAGAAAACATGGAGAGTAGACGTAATCTCTCTAACTAGGTACTACTACGTGCATTCCCTAAAAAACGATGCAAAAATTAAGGTGTGTCAGACTTTTTTTTAAATACGTTTTCTATAAGCTATCAAATGGTCAAAACGGTAGTTATAAAATCTTATAAAAAAGGACTCGTTGTAGTAGAGGAAGATAAGCGTGGGCACTCACATCTAAATTCTCTTCTTCCGAGTTCCATAAAAAACTCAGTTCGTGATCATATAAATAGCATCCAAGGCCTCGCGAGAAACGAAAAAAACAAAGACAAACTCCGATCCTGAACGTGCCCTGAATTCTGCGTTGCAGCTTTTGATCTGCAAAAAGCACTTTTGTCACCAAAAGCTGGAGTCTCACAGTTATATTACAGACGCAGGCTGTCTTCTTATAACCTTACCGTCTATGATATTGGTTCCCGTCAAGGTTTTTGCTTTGTGTGGCATGAAGCTATAGCATCAAGCGAGAGGGGCTTGTGAAACAAGAAGCTGTGTGTTGTCTTTCATAGAAACAAAAGTTGCTGAAGGTATAAAAAGTTTACACTCTTTTTTCGCACACAATTAATTATCCAGACCATTTATTGTGTGCGAAAAAATGACATTTGTGTTTTTTCGTGTTTATTTTTGTTGTTTCTCTTATTCCAGCATGGCTGCTTGTGATTTTTTTGCATTTGCATTTGTTTTAATTTTTTGAATTTGTGCAACTGTCAATGAATATTTTTCCGTTTCGTTTTCGTAAGCATTTCGTTGTCTTGTTGGAGACCAACTAAAAATTTCGTTTCGCATCAGCAGCGTACTAGGCTTCAACAGCGTACTAGGCTTAAGAAGAATTTGAATGCCCTTGTAAGCTGGTTGGATGTTGTAGGAACTGGGGGCCTCGAGCTGTATCTTTTCCTGCACATCAAGTGCTTACAATACCTCCACGTTGGTAGCCGCCGGATACTGGTCTTGGCTTTATGCCTTGACTTGCTAAACTTGTAAGTGCGAATGTTGACCAAGGAAAGAATTGCAACATTAAACCCATGGCCCTACAGATTGGAGGTTAGTGCGTTGGGCTAACGACCCGACCACAGTAAAAAAGCCAATTGTTATGAGAGAGACGCGAGAAGCCTCGGATAACGACCCCCCTCAAATGGCAACCAGACCCGGAACGAAAATGGACTATGACCTACGAGTATGCACCTGGAATGTAAGGACACTCTATACACCAGGTGCTACTCAAAAACTTGAATCTGTCCTCTCGCGGTACAAGGCAGATATTACCGCGATCCAGGAGATACGATGGATAGGATCAGGTGTAACGAAAAGAAAAGATTGTGTCATTTATTACAGCTGTCACCAAAGACTGCACATGCTAGGATGCGGATTCGTCGTGGAAATCGACTCAGATCGAAAGTCATCGATTTTAAGCCGATCAGCGATCGCGTGGCTGTGATCCGCATCAAAGCTACCTTCCAAAACATCAGCCTAATATGTGCACACGCCCCTACCGATGAAGCTGAGGAGTCTAACAAGGAGGAGTTTTACGACCTCCTGGACAGAGCCTACGGAGCCTGTCCGGAGTACGATGTCAAAGTCGTGCTCGGAGACTTCAATGCTAAAGTCGGAAAGGAAAACATCTTTGGCGGATTAGTTGGAAAGCACAGCCTCCACGAAACAACAACAGATAACGGCTTCCGACTAATCGACTTTGCTGCAGCTCGTAATACGGTGATAAGTAGCACTAGGTTCCCCAGGCGAAGGATACACACAGCAACCTGGCGATCTCCAGATGGTCGAACCGCCAACCAAATCGACCACGTGCTAATTGGCGCAAGGTATGCATCGAACATCTTAGACGTGCGAACTTTCCGAGGCGCAAACTTGGACTCTGACCACTTTCTTGTTGTGACAAAATTCAGAGCCCGACTGTCCAACGAAAAGAAAACGAAGACCGCCCAAAGGAAAAAATTCAACATTGCATGCCTAAGCACATCTGAGAAAGCCAGAGACTACAGTGAGCAATTGACCGGGAAACTCTCTGCCGTAAACCCAGCCACAAGCGTCAACAACCAGTGAAACCAATATTGCGACATCATTGACCGCGACATCATCAACCACCCAGAAAAAAGAATCCGTGGTATGACGATGAATGCGCGGTATTGAAGCAGGAGACGGAAAATGCACGAATGCAAATGCTGCAACGGAAAACAAGAGCAGCAAGAGAGGAGTACCGTGAAAAGAGAAGAAAAGAGAAGAAAAGAGAAAAAAAACCTGCGTAGAAAGAAAAGAGCATCCGCAGCCTCTCAGCTCAAGTATCTCGAAGAGTCTAGCACCGCCACCAACACCCGCCGGTTCTACAAAACAGCCAAGCAACTGGCATCTGGTTAAAGGACTGGTACGCAAGCTCTTCGAAACAGCGAAGGGAACCTAGTCACCGAAGCACAGGGAATTGTAGACGTGTTTAAGCAGCATTTCCAGCAGCTGCTTAATGGGCATTATGTAGAGGGGGCAATAGAGGAACAAAGAAGCATAAGACCAGTCAATGAAGATCCAGCCCCAGCGCCCAGTACTGAAGAGGTTAAGAAAGCCATCCACAAGCTTAAGAACAACAAATCCGCCGGCTCGGATGGCCTACCTGCGGAACTCTTTAAGTATGGAGGAGATGTCCTGGTAGGGTGCATGCACCAGCTCATCAACCAAGTGTGGGAGGAGGAAAGTATGCCCGACGACTGGTCAAATAGCTCGCTAATGCCCAATCTACAAAAAAGGCGATCCTATGTCCTGCAAGAACTACAGAGGCATATCCCTGCTTAATGTTGCCTACAAGATCCTATCCAACGTACTATGTGCGCGTCTAAAACCTTTCTGCAACACTATTATCGGCACGTACCAGTGTGGCTTCAGGCCAGGCAGATCAACGATAGACCAAATCTTCACATTGAGGCAAATCCTGGAAAAGACCAACGAATTTCAAGTCGAGACCCACCACCTATTCATCGACTTTAAAGCCGCATATGATAGCATAAGTCGCCAAGAGCTTCTATTGGCGATGTCAGAACTCGGGATCCCGAAAAAACTGATCCAGCTATGCCGCATGACCTTACAAAATACGCGGTGCAACGTGCAAATGGGTAACAGTAACAGCTCATTCGAGTTATTTCAGACGTGTACAGGGTTCAGACAAGGAGATGCGCTATCTCTGTTGGTAGCAGTAATTTCGAGGTAGTCAAGGAGTTCACCTGCCTCGGAACAAACATCAATCCCACGAACGATACCTTGGTGGAAATCCGACGAAGAATTACCCTAGCGAACCGCTACTTCGGTTTGGCCAAACAAATGGGTTCAAAACTCCTTTCCCGAAAGACAAAGTGCACGCTATACAAAACGCTAATTTTACCAGTTCTACTCTACGGCGCGGCGCCGAGTGCTGGACGATAAGTAAAAAAAGGGGAACTTATACTGGGCACTTTCGAGAGAAAAATTCTTCGGCGGATATTTGGTCCTATATGCGAAGAGGGCGATTGGAAGAGAAGATTCAATCGTGAACTGTACGAGCTGTACCAAGATGTGAATGTTGTCCAAAGAGCCAAAACACGTCGACTACACTGGCTCGGCCACATCGAGCGAATGGACAACAACGCTCCAGCCAAGAAAATCTTCGAATCACAGCCCCCAGGTTCGAGACGACCAGGAAGACCGAACCTCCGCTATAGGGACCAGGCGGTCACAGACGCAAGAGCGCTTGGTCTCGACGACTGGAAGGAGCGTGCGAGGGACCGCAACCGATGGAAGACCGCAATATCTCAGGCAGAGACCCTTCATGGATCGGAAGCCGGATAAGTAAGTAAGTTTTAAGCTAAGAGCTCGTTTTTGTCTCAATAAATTTTAAAACTCTTTTTTGTGAAGCCATTGCAGTCAACAGCAGCTGATATTTAGCTGTCAGAATAATTGTCTCCTCATCCGTAATGTTTATTTACTTTTTCTCATAATCCACTATCACACGACGATTCTTTGCGTCTGACTCTTTTCAAAATTCAATGGATGCGAAGGTGAAATCAGATTTTCAAAAAGAATCAGACGCAAAGAATCATCGTGTAATAGAGGTCATAAACTTCGCATGTTCGAGGGAAATAACCTCTTTTTTTGGATCCAGGGATGTGAGGCAAACTCAGTTCAATTAAAATATCCCATTAATAACCCTTTTCTACATTGGTGAAATTGAATTGAATATTTTAAATGTCTGATAAAAATGAGAAGGAGTTTAGATGAAAGCAATTTTAGTGTTTTTTTATGAAATTGGTAATAAAACATTCACAAGCTGCTGTCTTTTGTGTCAGTGCTGTCGAAAAAAATATAATAAAAACTCACTATGAGATTTTTATCGACAGCACTGACACAAAGGACAGCAGCTTGTGTTTAAGTACAGTAGAGTGTGTTTGTCTGAGATAAACTAAGCCTCATAAGCCCACCCCTAACATTAAAACTTAAGTATTCAAGTTTTAAGAAAATCCAAACGAATAGCAGTAAATCTCTTCAAAGGTTGATAACAAAAAAAATAGTAGTTGTTTAGTGGTCTACCTAGAATATTTATACTTTATACACACAAAAAAAAGAATTCACATAAATACAGGCTTCCTATAGTCACAAATATGTTATTGTAAGAAATTATCAAAAACATCTTTCCTTGAACTTGATTTGTTGCGCTGAAAAAGCAGAACAAAGTTTGCGTCTGCACTCAATTTCGAATTCCTTTGGCGTATTATTCAGACTTCTTAAAAAAGATGGTGAAATTGAACAACAATACAAAAAAATCATCCCCCATACAACAACATTATAACTTCCATTCAAGTAATTAAGTTTTCGGTCTTGTGACCGGAAAATTTTTCGTTCACGGAAATGGGGTATCATAATTATTTGTCTTTTATAACTGAAGCTTGTTCCTTAATATCACGAGAAGCCATTCAACCCCCTTTTGCAAAGCAACACCGAACAATTTATTCCTAACAAGGGGAAATGATATCAATCTTTGATTCCTATGTGCACAGCCTTCGTGACTGGGGAACTTCCCATAATCGAAAGGTGGATGCCTCCAACCATCAAACATCAACCCTCACTCAAGTCTTTTAAACTAGAAAAAATAGGCCAGTGTCAGAGCAACAAGTAACATATGTTCCCACAAAATGCTTTTGTGGGGCTTCTTGAAAGTTCTGATGATGTTCAGAGTTCTCAGACTTGAATAAATTGCTCACTCAAATTTGTTAAATGGGGTCGCTTGGTGGCGGAGTTGGTTTCAAATACTTTCGGACACTTGAGTTCCTTTGTAACTGTTGCTTCAAGCGCAGTCTGGGCTGTTGCTCCTGTTGCTTAATGGTGTGGTGCGCATGTTTCTACACAAAGAGTGTTTTCTCCATTTCGGTGTATTACGTACGTAGTAGGTTAGGTACTGCCGCACTGATAGTCTATGCGAGTAAAAGATTTTTCCTATTTTCAACGCTGCTTAATTGTAGAAGACGATAAAAGCCACGTTAGTGTAAGCAGGATTTCCCTCGGGAATGGGACTCTTTGATTGTGTGCGTTGGAGACATACCGCACCCTAGTAACTATCACCAGAGAAAAATTCAGCCAAGAGCAGGAAAACACGTTCAGTAGCTATCCGATTATTATCGGTTCCATTCACCCATCGAGCTGGGAACCCGGCAGTTATCGCTTCACATACCGACACTGACAGTCGGAAGTTGACTTTCACCGTGAATACTTCTCCAATTTTTGTAAGGTGATTAAAGTTAAAAAATTAAAATACAAATAAAACATCAATTATCCGAGGGGGTTTAATATTTCATACACCAAGCCCGAGTAATTTGAAAAAAAAAACGCCTTTCCTCCGACTTCTCTTGATTAATTGACTTAAATAATAGTGCAGGACTTTCCCTTTTCGCATGGGTTACACTTAAATTTCCGAGATTCCGATTCTGAGGAAGAGTGACGACTCCAAGTTGACATTTTTCCAGCCTGCAGCAGTCTGTTCTCTGTCTGAAGTCGCCTTGGCAATTCATTTCAAATTGAAACTACCGTATATTTATATTGCCAGCGGTTATTTGTTCTTCCAACGGGATCAAAAGGATTTTTTATCGAAAAATTTAATTGAAAATACTTCTGTGAGTGTCTGTGTGGCGGTGTATAAATGGACACTACACTAACGTTACCGATGTGCGATTTGGCGATACCACACACACACACACAAACGCATCCCTATCCGTATCTGAAATTTATACACTTTTTCCTTGGTTGCTGCAAATGGGTGTGTTGTGTCGCCTTCGGGTCCTGCTGCTGATAAATTTGATGTGCCATATGGAAGTGAATCCCATGATAGTGGTCTGGAACTCTTCTGAAATCGCTGCATTCTGGTAAGTACTTGCAAATTACTTAAATTAAGTTATAGGCTTTTGAAATTTAACTGAGGAATTTGCACAATTTCGTTGGTAAGAGTAGAATGTGTCTGTAAACCTGTGAGTAACTACTATAGGTGTGGGGAAGGAGAAGCATATGTCTCGCATCCACGTTGGAAGTGGAAGTTGGGTTGATGTTGTAAACATATGGTAGTTTGGAAATTCGATTTTGTGTGACGAATTACTTTTTACAGCGCGCGTCGTAAGTAGTACCTTCGAAAGAACAAAGGCATGTTGTTTGCACGTGACTTATTTTTGTGAAAGGGTGTGAAAAAATAAATCAAAAATTACTCGCTTATTGTAAAAGTGAAGAAAAAACACAACCATATGGATGCATGTCTTTAAGGAAGTGGCTTAAACTACAGAGCAGTTAAAATTGCCAATAATTCTCCGGACCAGCAAAACTTTGTTGTAACCTTAAAAAGTTTCTGTTTTCGATTTTTAATGTAAATATTCCCACCCAACTCCTGTTTTGGGGGTAAACTAATCCTCTATCGAATTTTGCTTTACTTAGGAAAAACTTAAAAAGAATTAAATAGTTTTACTGCACTTTTGCTTGATCGGATTTACCGCGTTGAGGCAATATTGTTTTCATGCCTTTCGAGTAGTTTATTGAAAAATTAGTTTATTAACTCTTGAGTTTCAAAATGGTAGGAAAAACACCTTGTAATTTTGTCCACTTTGATAGAAGAGAGCATTCTCTCTATATTGTTTTTCTTAGAGACGGAATATAGAAATACTGACATGTTTGCTTATGGTTGGACTAAGATGCTTTTCGGACACGATATTTTGGAATAGACAATTGACTTATTTGGTACACCAATATTTAAATACTATGACCAATCTAGTACAAAATCAAAATTTACGTAAAATTGACACCTTTCAGTTTTCACCTTTAAAAAAACGAGCTGAAATCAAAAAATCATTGTCACACATTTGTCACAAATATTGCATTTGTAAGGCTTTATTTCAGTTTTATTTCATTTATTTAACATTTTATTTTAATATTAGCTTGCACACTGCTTACTTGTCATTCTAAAGTGTTTACAATTTTGTTCTATTTATTGTAAGATACTATTTTCTACCCTTTGAATCTGAGACCTTTAGCTTACCAGCCCATCACGTTTTCACTAGACCAAATAACAAAACAAAAAGATGATGTTTAAAATTTATAACTCTATACTCAATTTGTTGATGTCGAAGGTTTTTGGTTTGCACATTTAAACGGTTGTTTCGGCTTGATTTGAGTATAAATATTTTGGTATCACAGGTATTTGACTTTGTTAAACTCTTAATTCGTTTGCAAATTAGGTAAATTAAGTATTGCCGAGAATCAAGTTCGAATATTGTTTTAGTGAGTAATGATTCAATAATGAATAACTAAATCAAGATTCCATCAAAATTAAAACATGAGATATTGAGATTGAGCTACCTACTTTGACGAAATATATTTTTAACCTCAAATCAAGTATTTTACAATATATTTCATATTATTTTTAGATTTTCATTATTGAATAAAGAATCTTTTTTCTTCTTTATACTGAATCTTAGGTTGGGATTTTTTCTCTTATTATTTGCTTTGACCTGACGTGATCTTGAGCATTTTTTTTTACTTTTCTTAGAATTCAAGTCCCAGTACCCACACTTATTCTCGGATATTGGCCTTAAGCTTTATTGTCACAAGCCCTATCCCAGTGTTGCCAGAAACACCGATTTATCGTAATTCTCCCGATTTTCAGACCTGTTTCCGATACACCGATTTTTGATCGAAATATGACACTTTTCCCCGATTTTCATTATTTCTTAAGCTGAAGTAAACTTATCTACCATTGCAATTTAAATTTCTTGTTTATTCATTTGCTAAACACGACTTAGCTCGTCGTGTATGTGTCTTCTGTCACGTCATTAGCTTCTTCCTAATTTTTTATTAGGTTTTATTTTGGGTTTTGGAAACTGGCGTGCATGCGTCAGAAAATTTCTTTCTAAAGAATACTTGAAGTTCAAGGAATGCAATTGTTTGAACTTAAAAGTATCTGATTAAATATGTATTCAAAATCATTAAAATTAGCACTTTATTTAATTTAATCAAAATAAATATATTAAAAATAATGATAATAATCTTTAATCTTTGGAGATTTTTTTGTCTTATTATCTACGTTTTCCTTTCTAAGCTGGCAAGGTGGACAAACAGTCGAATTTCTAAATTTTTTCTTACTCTAGACATCCGACCAACTCCTTTGTTCACTGTTGTCCTAAAGCTGTCCAACCTTGACAACGGAATTGGTTGATTATGATTTGGCTAACTTGACATTTTATTTAATTAAATAAATCTTATTTCCATACAACAACAATCGCTTAGAAATCTAATAAATAAGGCTGTAAATATTTAAACATATAGCACCAATGGTGTTGCACCATATACAAGACTATTAAATACCCAAGGGAAATATTTATTTTTGATTTTGAAGTTTTACGTACTGTTTACTAACAATATTACACTTAAAAATGAATTCAAATAAAATAAGTAAAACAAAGTTGCTTCTGGAAAAATAATTACATTTCACCTTCAAACAATTTTTTTCAAAAGAAATATGATTTTTATTTACTTTAAGAATGAAAAAAAAATGTATCTACAAACCGAAAAAACATATTCGGAAAAAACTTGTCTTTTTTATAAAAATGGAGGTGCTTTCGACACCTGGCATGATTTTTAGGTTTAAAGCTGTTTTCCCGATTTACACCGATTTCTAGAGTGACAATCTCCCGATTTCAGAAAATATTTTCCTATCCTGTAGTGAGCTCCAAGGAAACAATCTGGACCAGTTTTAAATTAGGCGAACGTGGTGTGTAATTAAAATCAGAAAAAACACGATATTATTTGTTCGCCAAAGATTTCCCTCAATGGCCTTTCACATGAGCTGTGATCTGCGAATGCGAATAATTTTTGTTTGTCAATTCCAAGCGCAAATATACAAATTCTGGTTTTAACTTTTCGATCCTATGTCCTACAATTTTAAAAAGAAAACACGGCCTAAAACTAGTTTAAATTGTAGAGTTACCATTTTAATATTTTTTACGCGACCAACAAGACATTTTCTGCGAACTGTAAAACACTTATTGACGATCCAAAACATCAGGACGCATTCAACAAACCTGTGAATGAAAAATTAGTTCGAATTTAACCTCAAATAAAATAAATGTCAAAATTCGTGATCATTCGCAACTTGGAGCTCGCTATTCGCTACTCATATGCAAGGCACTAACAGTTGTATTTTTATAAACCAATTCCAAGCAATGTCTAACTTTAGACAGCTGTCCAACTCCAAAATGTTAGTTATAAACATTTTGCACCTATTGGCTAACTTACCCACTGGTTTTCTAATTTTCCAGTTTTGAAATGAATGAAAAGCTAGTTGAACGTGCCTTAAAGCGTACTAAAATTCATTAATTCATTCAAAAATGAATAAATACAGGCATGTCACTGAATAAATGAGGTCACATCTGGGCTACTGTTGAAATGCGTTTATAAATAACAAGTTGCCTAAACTTTTTTTGCATTGACTAGCTGCACAACTGCCCAATAAGCGCGTTCTAGGAAAATCTAATAAATACGACTGTATAGGTTTAAGAAGAGTCGTTTGACGATATGTGCTTTGAACTTTGTCTACGTCTATGCCACATCTTGTTGGAACCTCAATTTTGGATTGTTTTCTACCTTTAGCTAGAAAACCACTTAAGTTTTGTTGAATTAGCCCACTTGAAGTTCTTGCACCTCTTTAAAAAAGAACGACCACCAGATGTATTTTTTGTAATGTTCTTTACTGAATACAATTAATGTCATAAGGGTTAAGCAAACATAACACCGGTATTAATAAACACAAATAAAACACAAATTAGCCGCATTTAATGAAGAATAACTCAGTACAGCGCAGAACAGCACAGTGTGTGAAAACTGTCAGAACAATAAATATATAAAAGACTATTAAAAGGAAAATGAGGGGTATAAAGGAACAATTACGTGTAAGGGTTTTTATTATTGAATATGTTTGTTTGGCCCATAAGCATGCTTAAAACCGAAAATGCTACTAAATTCACCCATGCGTTTCTGAGAGAATGGTCACACTAACCACTTTTCAATATGTATGGTATAGCTCGAAAACTAGGCCGAATTTGACAATTTTACAGTTAAAACTTTTCAAAATTTGTATAAAGAAATTTAAGCAGGAAAAACAAACAAAAACCAAATAAAAAAATCAAAGATTTAAAATTTTTTTAATAATTGTACATAGCAAAGATAGGGTCAAGACATGCATAGAGAAAATAAAGTAGACACTAATTGCTTTAATATGGCGTGTTCAAAAACTAATATTTGTTCAAAATATCAGAGATAATCCCATTCAAACCTTATCATTCTTATTATATTTCGCAGTGTTAGGGTTAGCCCGAACGTCCCTTGTTCGGTACAATATCGGCCCCTGATTGCAAGAACTAGGTAACTCAATTTTCCATTTTTGTATAATACATCGGCAAAAACGGTATTATTTTGTCTAGTTTTAAAGACTTTTTGTAATATCTTTTTCTGCCATAGATAAAAATATGATATTTACGATGCGATGTTTAAGAAACATAAAAATAAAATTTTCCATCGTTCTCCAGTAGCTATGTAGGTTTCTATAAAGGCTACGATCTCCAAAATTAATGAAATTGAGTTACCTAGTTCTTGCAATCAGGTGACGATATGGCATATTTCACATTCGTAAAAAGTATGTTAGTTCGCAGTTTTTTTCAGACCTACAGACCGAACGGCTGGTCTGATTAATATAAGATTTGGTACTAGGTGCTAGAAAAGTAAAATTTGTCATAAAGTACCAATAAATAGGCTTTCGGTCAAAAAACAGCGAAAAATGATAAGAAATGGTAAAGTTTGAATGGCTATATCTCTGTCAATTTTCAAATAATATGGCTTTTTTAACATGTCATATTAAGGCCTTAATACCTTACTTTACTTCGCTTATGCATGTCTTGAGCGTATCTTTGCTCCGAAAAAAGTTATTCGCAATTAAAAAAAAAAAAATATAAATCTTTGATTTTTACATTTTTATGTTTGTTTTTTTTTTCCTGCTTAATTTTTTTATAATTTTTTTTTTACTATTTCAACTACTTCAATAGAAAATTAAATTTTGAACAAAAAGTTTTAAATGTAAAATTGTCAAATTCGGCTTAGTTTTCGAGCTATACCATACATATTGAAAAGTGGCCAGTGCGACCATTCTCTCAGAAACGCATGGTTGAATTTAGAAGCATTTTCGGTTTTAAGCATGCTTACGCGCCAAACAAACATATTCAATAATAAAAACCCTTGCACTTGATTGTTCCTTTTTGAAAGGTCTATTCAATAGATAGGCTATAAATACATAAATAAATTATACAATATGTTACATTTCAGTAATTCGTTTTGACAAACAGTAGCAGATATTTCACGTTTACATCTCGTAATATTTGTTTCAATTTTTACATTATGTGGCAAACTATTGAAAATTAGTAACCCTTTATAGAACAACATATTTTGGGTTCTATTGTTTGAGAAGAATTGCAAATTGAAATTATTATTGCTTCTTGTGGCTGAACATCGGCCCTTCTTGTTAATCTTCGTTGTAAGTAATTTGGCATTCAACTATTTTTTATCTTGAATTTTAATAACGCTGTACCCTTTGACGAGAAGTAACAAACGGAAAGCTGAGAATTCATCTGAACCTTCGAACAAAAAACTGCACCTTGTTCCGAAGACAACAATTAAAGAAACTCCCAACCCACCAAGCAATCAAATAACTACCACAGAACCAGAAGATAAACAGATATCTGTTGATACAAAAAGTAATGAAGTTTGTGAAACTATGGATATAGAGATAGAAAAAGTGTCAGAAAAAATAATACCACTTAATCCAGATGCTCCTATGTGCTCCAAATCAATTCCAATCGATCCTCTGAACAAAACATCTAGCCTACCCATTTTACTTAACTGGCTGAACAGAATATAGACGGAGCTGCAACTGGAGCTGCAACTGGAGCTGCAACTGGAATAGCTGTCAAAATGTTGAATAACCACAAATTCAATGATGCGAACAGAACACGACGCAACTGCAGACGGAGCTGCAGACGCAACTGGACAAGTTGGCCAACTTTTAACTTTTGCTTGCAGCTTTTTTGACGTTTTGAAATTGTGAGCAAAGCAGAGTGTTTACATGTGGGTTAAAGTAATTTTTAAACTCTTTTCAATGTCTCATAAAGACGTAAAGCAATTTTAGCTTCTTTTTCATCATTATTAATTTTTATTTTTGTTTTCATTTTTATTTTCGATACTTAAATGTCAGACAGCTGTACAGCTGCATTGTGGGCGCGTAAAAAAAATCACGTACGACACTTTTTGACAGCTATTCCAGTTGCAGCTGCAGCTCCAGTTGCAGCACTCTATTCTGTTCAGCCAGTAAGGCTATCCCTCCACCTAAAGTACTGTTTTTATCTCGCCTTGAATCTTCAACTACCATTGAGGATGTCTTAAATTATATTAAGTTGAACTCAGGTCTAGAAAGCACAGAAGGAATCAATATTCTGAAATATGAATTTAATGTTGCTAGAGAGATCTCCTCGTTAAAAGTAACAGTGCCGCACTTCTTATTCACTGTTGTAATCAATCCGAATTTTTGGCCTGATCATGTTTTTATTCGAGAATTTGAATACCGATCTCACAAGCCTCAAAAATCTGTGAAATTAAATCAACCTATTAGAGCGGGAGGCGGCAATACAAAATTCCCACCCATCGAGGTAAAGAAAAATTTGGTTATATTGCATTAGGTTGCCACTTGGTGATATAGAAAAACTTGGTCGTCCACCCTGTATCCTGGTCAGACCGGCTGGCCGACCAAAAGAAGTGGTCATATTTTAGGGGTGCTACCACCCATCGAGGTAAAGAAAATTTTACTTACATAGCGTTTTGTCTTCGTTAGGTGATATAATAAAGCTTGGTCGTCCAGCCCATACCCTGGTCAGATCGGCTGGCCGACCAAAAGAAGTGGTCACTTTTTAGGGGTGCTACCACCCATCGATTAAAGGATGAAACCTACATCAAATTAAAGGGGCAACTTTCACCTATCAGAATTTCAAG
The DNA here is from genome assembly GCA_963921185.1 of Dasysyrphus tricinctus. NCBI lineage: Eukaryota > Metazoa > Arthropoda > Insecta > Diptera > Syrphidae > Dasysyrphus > Dasysyrphus tricinctus. The sequence goes on from OY992531.1 coordinate 103,261,462, forward strand.
GTCGTCCGGGGCATAGCTTGGTCACTTTCTCTGGCCGACCAGATTTATGCATTTATCTAAGATTATGCGATACTCACTTGTACACATTAATTATATACTGAATGTCCAAGCCTAATGCTTCAAACTTTAATTGGTGAAAGACCAGGTCATGACCTGTCAGAATTCCATAACTTGTCCATACTAAATCCTAACCAGTTGGTAGAAATACCTAAATAAACTGCAATTATGATCAAAGCGAATTTTTAACTTATATTTTTGGAGTTGAATGATAAACAAAAATTCCATTACGCAATATTTTCTAGGTCTATTAAAAACTTGCCCTATTTTTTCAGTTTCTTAAAAGGTATCAAACTTATCACAAGCAGTCTTAAGTCGAAAGTTATAGCCATTTTAATCTAATAAGAAAGAGTTCTGAAACACCAAATTTTCACATAGCATCATGAAAGGAGAATGAGCAAATTGGCCCATATGCTCAACACAATTGTCATTAAATTTTTGAAAAGGTTATTGCTACGACATCATTTCATTATATGGCCGTTAAGCTCTAAACCATGGGGATCGCGAGATATTGGACTTCAAAGCACGGCAAAGAAAAATAATGCAACGCCGCATTTGGACATTGTCTTCCTGCTCAACATCAATGTGTTGTGCATCGGTGGAAAGGTTATAGCATTTACTTTATTTTTGTAGGTAACCGTTAAACTGTAGACCATGGGGTTCAAGAGATATTTGGCATCCAAAAAGTGGAATAAAATAATAATGCAATTCTACATTGGCACTGGCCTGCCAACTCAACAGAAATGTGTCATACTTCATTGAAAAGGTTATTGCGAGTACTTAATTTTCTTTCAAGAATGTTAAGGTGAAAGTGGTGACGCTCGAGAGATATTTGACAAAAACGCAATAATTAAAAAAAAAATGCAATTCCGCATTGGAAGCCAGTCTCCCAAGTCAACAGTAATGTGTGGTATATTTTTAAAGAGGTTATTGCATATACTTCATTTTGTTATATAGCCCTTAAATTGTAAACCAAGGGGTTCGAGAGATATTTGGCATCAAAGAAGGCGAACAGAAAAATAATGCAGCTCTGCATTGGGGGCTGGTCTACCAACTGAACACGAATATGTCATACGTCTTCGAAATGGCTATTGTGAGTACATCATTTTATTATGTGGCCGTTAAGCTCTAAACAATGGGGTTCGCGAGATGTTTGGCTTCAAAGTACCGAAAAGAACAATAATGCAACTCCGCATTTGGACATTGTCCGACAACAACAAACTTGTATAATTCCGTATTGTTGTTGTCTTTAACATGCTACTTTTTTCTAAGCGAAGATAGAAATGCACTAAAAAACAGGGCTATTGTCATTAAGCTGTTGATAATGGGAAGAGATATTTGGCAAAAACCATTTATAGAACAATAATGCAATTCCGCGTTTGGAGCTGGTCTACCATGTACATGTACTTCATTTTGTTGTATTGTCCTTAAGCTGTAGATATTTGGCATACAAAAACAGACAAATAGAAAAATAAAGCAATTCTGCATTGGGTGCTGCACTACCTTCTCAACACGAATGTGTCATACATTGTTGAAAAGGTTATTATGATATCTTCATTTTATTATATGGTCATTAAGCTCTTAACCATGGGTTTCGAAACTTATTGAGCTTAGTGTGGATGGAATAAGTTTTGAAAGGGAGGCCGCTTCGGATCATCACACACTGCGTCAGTTTTTAATTAATTAAAACCAGAACCATCCACACCAAGCTAAATATCTTTCGAAGATATCATAATAACCTTTTCAACCATGTATGACACATTCGTGTTGAGAAGGTAGTGCAGCACCCAATGCAGAATTGCTTTATTTTTCTATTTGTCTGTTTTTGTATGCCAAATATCTACAGCTTAAGGACAATACAACAAAATGAAGTACATGTACATGGTAGACCAGCTCCAAACGCGGAATTGCATTATTGTTCTATAAATCGTTTTTGCCAAATATCTCTTCCCATGATCAACAGCTTAATGACAATAGCCCTGTTTTTTAGTGCATTTCTATCTTCGCTTAGAAAAAAGTAGCATGTTAAAGACAACAACAATACGGAATTATACAAGTTTGTTGTTGTCGGACAATGTCCAAATGCGGAGTTGCATTATTGTTCTTTTCGGTACTTTGAAGCCAAACATCTCGCGAACCCCATTGTTTAGAGCTTAACGGCCACATAATAAAATGATGTACTCACAATAGCCATTTCGAAGACGTATGACATATTCGTGTTCAGTTGGTAGACCAGCCCCCAATGCAGAGCTGCATTATTTTTCTGTTCGCCTTCTTTGATGCCAAATATCTCTCGAACCCCTTGGTTTACAATTTAAGGGCTATATAACAAAATGAAGTATATGCAATAACCTCTTTAAAAATATACCACACATTACTGTTGACTTGGGAGACTGGCTTCCAATGCGGAATTGCATTTTTTTTTGTAATTATTGCGTTTTTGTCAAATATCTCTCGAGCGTCACCACTTTCACTTTAACATTCTTGAAAGAAAATTAAGTACTCGCAATAACCTTTTCAATGAAGTATGACACATTTCTGTTGAGTTGGCAGGCCAGTGCCAATGTAGAATTGCATTATTATTTTATTCCACTTTTTGGATGCCAAATATCTCTTGAACCCCATGGTCTACAGTTTAACGGTTACCTACAAAAATAAAGTAAATGCTATAACCTTTCCACCGATGCACAACACATTGATGTTGAGCAGGAAGACAATGTACAAATGCGGCGTTGCATTATTTTTCTTTGCCGTGCTTTGAAGTCCAATATCTCGCGATCCCCATGGTTTAGAGCTTAACGGCCATATAATGAAATGATGTCGTAGCAATAACCTTTTCAAAAATTTAATGACAATTGTGTTGAGCATATGGGCCAATTTGCTCATTCTCCTTTCATGATGCTATGTGAAAATTTGGTGTTTCAGAACTCTTTCTTATTAGATTAAAATGGCTATAACTTTCGACTTAAGACTGCTTGTGATAAGTTTGATACCGTTTAAGAAACTGAAAAAATAGGGCAAGTTTTTAATAGACCTAGAAAATATTGCGTAATGGAATTTTTGTTTATCATTCAACTCCAAAAATATAAGTTAAAAACTCGCTTTGATCATAATTGCAGTTTATTTAGGTATTTCTACCAACTGGTTAGGATTTAGTATGGACAAGTTATGGAATTCTGACAGGTCATGACCTGGTCTTTCACCAATTAAAGTTTGAAGCATTAGGTTTGGACATTCAGTATATAATTAATGTGTACAAGTGAGTATCGCATAATCTTAGATAAATGCATAAATCTGGTCGGCCAGAGAAAGCGACCAAGCTATGCCCCGGACGACCTTGAAATTCTGATAGGTGAAAGTTGCCCCTTTAATTTGATGTAGGTTTCATCCTTTAATCGATGGGTGGTAGCACCCCTAAAAAGTGACCACTTCTTTTTGTCGGCCAGCCGATCTGACCAGGGTATGGGCTGGACGACCAAGCTTTTTTATATCGCCTAACGAAGACAAAACGCTTTGTAAGTAAAATTTTCTTTACCTCGATGGGTGGTAGCACCCCTAAAATATGACCACTTCTTTTGGTCGGCCAGCCGGTCTGACCAGGATACAGGGTGGACGACCAAGTTTTTCTATATCACCAAGTGGCAACCTAATGCAATATAACCAAATTTTTCTTTACCTCGATGGGTGGGAATTTTGTATTGCCGCCTCCCGGTCTATATAGCAATAGAGTCCATTCATGCAAAAAACGATTAAAATCTATAAATACTTTAAACATATTCTATCATAATACTAGTGGCATGAAATCTAAACTTAAAAATGTATATAATAAATCTTTGTGCATCGATTATGATGTTATTGTTTTATCTGAAACGTGGCTCAATGATTCTATTTTTGACAATGAAATTTTATGTAATGATTTTAATATATACAGCTGTGATAGAAATGTGATAAACAGTAACTCTTCCGTTGGAGGTGGTGTCCTAATTGCCATTCGTTAATCTTGCCATTCTAAAAGTGTAGCTCTTTTAAATGTCGCGTCGATTGAATTTCTATGTGTTGAAGCAATCATAATGGAACGTCAGTTTTTGTTTACATGTTCGTACATTCCTCCACTTTCTACAAAAATTATTTATAATCAACATCTCGATGCGATATCTCTTGCAACTTAACAGTTTCCTTTTGCAAACTGTTTCATTCTTGGAGACTATAACTTATCCAGAGTTAATTGGATGTCTGATCCTGATGGAGGATCCTTCTTGTCACCACTTTTTCCTGTGGACTTAAGAGAAATTTCCTTGGATACAGAATCTTACTTCACTGATGAATGTGCTAATATTGGACTGTATCAAACTAATTATATTCTCAATTCAAATGGAAAAATTTTGGATTTGGTATTTACAGATGCGCCGGAATTTACATCAATATCTGCAGCTGATAACTTTTTATTTGAAAATTCTGTTCATCACTCTGCTATTGACATTAAATTTTATATCGATCGGTTTTCAAAATCTTCCTTTTATAGTGAAAGAATACCAGATTTCCGCAAAATTGATGACATCCGATTTAAAAACCTTCTTCAGGGCTATAACTGGAAAAATATTTGCGAGGAGAATAATGTGGAACGCAGTTGTAATTTATTTTACTATGAACTAAAAAACTTGCTGTCTTTGTGTGTTCCTTTGAAAAAAACTTTTGCTGAGACTTGCAGCCCAAAATGGTTTACAAAAGAAATTAAAAAATTAAGAAATACTAAAACTAAACTTTATAGGTGCTATTTAGCATCCAAATCAGTTGTCGACTACACTAAATACTCTTCTGTTAGGAGAGAGCTTCATGCGAAAACAAATGCCAGTTATCAACTGTACTTAAATAATGTGAAGAGTGAAATTCGTGTTAATCCTAAAAAAATTTGGGACTTTGTTAATGTAAGCAGAAAGACAAATACTTTTCCAGCTGTGATGACCTATAAGGATTGTTCTTCTAATGATACTACTTCCATCTGTGATATGTTTTCAAACTTCTTCCAAAGCGTATATAAGAAACCTAATATCTGTGATAATAACTGTGATAACACCTGTGATAACACCTGCGATAACATCTGTGATAAAAACTGTGATAATAGTTATTTAAAAACTATATCTTACTTTTTCCAAACCAATAATTGACGAAAATGAAATCAAAGCCCATGTGTCCAGGCTAAGTGATTCTACATCCTATGGACCTGATGAAATACCATCCTTCATTGTCAAACGCTATATTTCTGTCCTAGCAAGTCCTTTGTGTTATCTTTTTAATTTATCAATTCAAACGGGTGTTTTTCCAAACGTTTGGAAGTCCTCATTTATTTCACCACTATTTAAAAACGGAAACAAGTGCAATATATCCAACTATAGAGGCATTGCTAAGTTATCATGTATACCGAAATTGTTCGAAAAAATTATTCTTGAAGCCATTGAAAAAAGATACAAAAACGTTATTTCGCCACATCAACATGTATTTATGAAGGGCAAATCTACCGCAACCAACTTGATGGAGTTTTGCTCAGATGTCATTGTGAAAAACCAAAATGGATTTCAAACAGACGTCGCATACTTGGATTTTTCAAAAGCGTTTGACCGCGTAAATTATGCTTTACTTTTAAAAGCTAACGACCATTGGGCTCCCTAAATGGTTTCTAGTTTGGTTGGAGTCATACTTATGTTGCAGATCACAGTTTGTCTATTTTAAAAACAAAACATCAAATAGATAACTGTGTATTCCGGTGTTCCTCAAGGAAGCCATTTAGGTCCCTTTCTATTTATATTGTTTATAAATGACTTACATAGTGCAATCAAATATTATAATCTTCTTTTATTCGCCGATGACGCTAAGCTTCGCTTATCTTACAAAAACAATGATGACTATAAACTGCTGCAAATGGATTTGAATAGTGTTTCCCATTGGTGTAGTGTCTATGATATGGAACTAAATGTATCAAAGTGCAAGTGTATGTCTTTTTCACGCAAACTTGTGCCCTTCTTCAATGTCTATTTTCTGCGTAGTCAACCACTTGAAAGAGTTGATAGTTTTTGTGATCTTGGCGTTATAATGGACCCAAAATTAGACTTTAACAAACATATTGATCACATTATTAACAAAGCCAAATGCATGTTAGGATTTGTTTGTCGGTTTTCAAAAGAATTTCGAGACCCATACATTTTAAAAACTTTATACTGCTCTCTTGTGCGATCGAAAATCGAATACTGTAGCAGTGTTTGGAGTCCGAGTTATCAAACTAATATAAATAGATTGGAATCTGTGCAAAAACGATTTCTCATTTATGCGCTTCGCCATCTTCCGTGGAACGTAAACACTCATCTACCACCATACAACCAACCAGCGCCTAGCCTTAATTAATTTGCCGTCACTGACTCATCGAAGAACAGTGTCTAAAATATTATTTGTGTATGATGTTTTGATTGGAGCAATCGATTCTGAATATCTTTTAGCACAACTCAACCTAAATACTTACTCACGATCCTTAAGATCTGTAGATTTTTTAAGTCAAAGATTTAATAGAATGAACTATGGGATTCATGAACCTTTGTTTGCTGCATGTTCAGCTTTTAATAAATATATTAATATAATCGATTTTAATGTTTCAAAATATTGTAAAAAAAAAAAGAACTTTAAAGATCTCTTCAATCTCAAAGCTAATAATTTGTAAATTTGTAGCTAAATAAATAAATAAATAAATAAATAAATAAATATAATTCGCTATTTAACACTTAGCCATTTTAATCGATTAAGCTTTTGATTTATTGAAGTGTATTGTGTATCTACAACAATATAAAATTGAACGCATGGCTTTATTTTGTAACTTTTGAAGTTTTTGAATCATAGCTATAGATCCCAATAATAGTATTGTAGGACACGACAATACTCAAAATGGGGTCTTATTATGGTATTATATTCATGGCCGTCGTGAAGAACCAGGTAAGTCGAGATACCTGAAGTAAATTTTTATTTTAAAAAAAATTCTTAAATAAATAATTAACAATATTTAACAAAATTTTGACTTCATCTAATACTTTCCTTACATAGGTATTTGAAAATACATGATAAACACTTGTTTTGACATAAGTCAGATTTTGTCAATTTTGTTAAATATTGACCTCGACCTTCCAAATTTGTTTGTGTTTGAGTTGCCTGGTTCTTCACGACCGCCATGGATATATCTTAATTGCCATTGAAATACATAATTTTTTTCTTAGTCTACGAAAGAAACCGATTTTCTTGGCTATCTTTTTACACATATTTTCAAAGTTTTGTTTAAAGGTTAGGTTACTATCTATTATAATTCCTAAGTACTATTTCTTGAACACATTCAAATTCTTCAACATAATTTATTTCATTATTTGACGGTAGCAACATTATCTTAGTTTTTTCTGTGCTAAGTTTCAATTTGTTCATATTAAGATACATTTTTACATTAATTAAATCCTCTTTCAATTTATCTACTGCATCGTTAATATTATCTTGATTGACATATGTACATATGTATAAAAGACATCATCAGCAAAAAACACTATTTGACAATTTCGTATTATCTATTTGATATCATTTATATACAATATATATGGGCCCAACATTGCCCCTTGTGGTATGCCTAGATCATTAGATATTGTTTTTGGAATTTCATTATTAAATTAACCATTTGTTTTCTGTTTTCTAGATATGAATTGAACCATAAATATTCTTTATCTCTGTCTATCTGTCAACAGTTTCAAATGCACGTTTAAGATCGAGGAACACTGCAGCTATTTTCTTATGTTCGTGTATTTTCTCCTTCCATTCAGCCACAACGAAGTTCAATGCAGATTCACATGAATGTTTTCTGTGGAAACCGGATTGTTCTTCCATATTATTTTATTAACTTCCAAGAATTTTTCAAATTGAATTTGTACCACTTTTTCTAATATTTTTTCATGTACAGGTAGCATGTTCAGGTTCACTGGCCTGAAATGTTCACATTTATTTGTATTTGCAATTTTTTGTACCGGAACTATCACAGATGTTTTCCAATCAGCCGGGAAGATCCCGTGTATTAATGAATAATTTAATTGAAACAATTTTTCAATAATTGTTTATTCATAAAGTTATAGTCATTCTTGTTGGCCATCGTTTCGACTATTTTCAAGAGTTCATCCATGGTATCTAATGTTTTAAATTTAAAAACAGTTTGCACTTTGTTCCGCATAATCTACCCATGGTTCATTTGGAATATCTTCATTAATTTCTTTTACACTTGTTATAAAATATTGGTCAAACTCATTTGCAATTTACTTACTATCAACAATTTTAATTTGACCAAACTCAATACTTTTACTTTCACTATGCATTTGACCTTACGCTAGAGTTTTAATTGTTTTCAACATTGTCTTTTGACTGTCTGATTCATTTATTTTGTTTTCAATGAACACGCGTTCTGCTTCAATTAAACTTTTTGTATACGCATTTCTATCCCTCTTTTAATTTTCCCAATCTTCCATAGATAGACCCAGTAAGTATGAACTTTGAATAACTCTGATTTTTTGAGATTTAAGTGATTCATTAAACATACCTATTAGATGAAAACCCTAATCTAGTACTATCAACTACACATGCTCTAATGTGCGAGAAGATAAATTTTACACAGAAAAGCAGTTTGATGTGTTCCATTGAAAAAAGCTAGCAAAGTACTTGCAAGTACATCGCCACCTCCAAAGGAAAACGCCTGATATACTGTCAGAAAACCTATGAGAAAAAAACCAATTTGGGAAACTTGGTGAAAATTTCACGTTACCCAACAGGCATAATAAGCACATCCTCTTTTTTAATCAACATTAGGCGTGTTTTTTTGGGATTTTATATATAGTACAGTGAGAAATTTCCATAAAAACGCATCCGCAGCGGCCTATATTTTTATATTTGCAATATGGTACGCCTGAACAGCTGTCACGACACAAAAGTGAATTTTGTGAAAGTTAAAAGTAGAAATAAACCAAAATTATTAACAAAAACTAACATATTTGCAAGTTAAATGGGAAATATAACTATATATTTATATAATTTATGGTTTTAATGAAATGTTTGTGTCCTTTTTTTCTTTATTTGCCATTTTCAGATACGAAAATTGATTTTGCAGCTATAAAAAAAGAAAAGGGGTAGGGGTATGTTGGTAGACTATGGTCAAAGTAAAAAAGTCATAATTTAGTCTGCTATTACACGAAGACTTTTTAGTTGAGATTTTCGAAATTTAATATTGTGAAAGTGAAATCAAATTTTGTTTTCTCATTTGAACTCATTTAATTTTAATTGCAGTAATTTTTTAACTCACCAATTTTACCGGATTAAATGAGTACATTAGTAGCTAAATAAGCCTGAACCCTCCTTGAACTTCAGTTATTTTCAGCTGTACTAACTGGCTCAAAATTTGATCCATGGTTCAGCATTTGTGACTCATCGATTTTATCGGATCTAAGAAGTGCAACGATGATTCCAAGGTTCAAGTATGTTGTAATAACAATTTCAAGCTTGACCATTGTTGAACCTCAGTTAAACTGCTGAAATCAGTGAGCTTAAATAATTGAACCACGCATCAAAGCTTGAACCACGTTTGTACAAGTAGCCTTTCCACCAAAAGCAGTGACTTAAAATTGCTGAGCATCGGATCAATCGGATCGGATCGGTCCCTATAGACCAAAGGTTTACAAAAAGAGCTTTTCATATGAGCTGCGAATAGTGAATTTTGAAATGGGAATGATCGTGAATTTTGACCTTCCATTCCCTTGAGTAATTTGTTTGGTTGCCTATACAAGAAAATGTGAAAAAAAAAATGCTTTGTGGAATGCGTCTTGATGTTGTGGTTTGCGAATTATCGTTTGACAGTCGGCAGAATATATCTTGTTTGTCACTTATAAATAAAAATGCTAAATTTTGCACTTTAAACTAGTTTAAGGCAGCGTCTAAACAGGGCCATTCATTCAACATAATTCTACTCTACGAACATAGCCATCGAGAATTCGAGACACATAAAAGTACCAGTCGTACCAATGACGACACACAAAAATCCAATTCAATTGAGTTCGATACTCGAACAAACGTCAAAAGTTTATCGGCAGCAGGATTCTACTTTAACTTTTATCGGCAGCGATTTTGCTGCCGATGCTGTTTTTGTAATTCATATAAAATATTACTGTGCTGCGGATAGCTTTCCCAATAAAACACGCCTATTGTTGTTCAACGATTTTGATACACACAAATCAAGATAATATGGACGCTACTTAACAGCTTCAAACTGTTTGGACTTTAAAAACTGTGAGTTGATGCACACTCTTACCTATAATACTACAATATTTTATGTAGGTACATATATTATGAAGGCCTTAGAAAGAAATATGAGTAATTTTTAATTTGTAATTCTTTTATTTTTGTCAGATTTTCAGCCTTAAGTTCAAAATCAACCATCTTACCACGAACTCTGCATAAATAATTGTACAAAATGTCACCTATCAATTTTGAAATTTACTTCTGTTCATTTTTGACAAAATACTTCACTCCATTTGTAAACAAGTTTTAATCACAAATTCCACAAATCATTAGATTCCTTAGAGCTTAGGCATAGATATTTGTTCAATTTGTTTTACTATTTTACCTGATGAATAAAATGGATGCGATAAGATACGGACTGCTTGCCCGATGCGACGAATAACTGGTATGGTTATGATGACCATCTGTCTCACTAAATCTTTATTTTACATTATTTGCTTACAAATAACAGTACGTACGTTTACCAATCCACTTAATAGTTACTTAAGAATTTGAATGAATGAATATTTTAAGCTTAAGGCCTGGTCAAATAGAACGCGATCCGGTGGTGATACACTGAGATAGCGTTTATTTTGACGTTTGCTTGAGGCGTTCTTTGTTAAAATCTACAACTTTACTTTGCCCGTCGCTTTCTATTCTTCCCCGCTGAAATGTCCCAAGTTCTGTTTGAACAAAAAGGCGTGTTTCTATACCGACAATATAGAGAATGGGACGGGCGGAATTATTATAGATCACTCGCTGGATCGCGCTTTGTTTGAGAAGGCCTTTAAGGATTGATTCACACTACTGTGCCAATATCGATAAATTATCAAAACGTTCTCGTTCCGATACTTAACCCTAGTATTCACATTGCGGCTCCGATACCGATATCGATATAGCTCCCATATTTAATATTTTTTGTCATCGATTTGTCACATCAAAATAAATAGAAAATTGAAAAATGAGTTCTCACTTCGATAAAATATTCTCTCAAACAAATCGAAATCGGAGCGAAAGCGTATCGGTTTTGGAGCGATAACGATTGTGTGAATATAAACATTGTTTCTCGTTTAAGAATATTTTAATGTAGTGAGCACGTACTGAGACTGTATCAGTATTAGAGCTATAGTATGAATCAAGCTTAATGCTGGATCTATTCGAGTGAATTCGACTGAGAACGTCAGGATTTCTGCCAATAAACTGTCATATTTTGTCAGTGCTGTACTGTACTGTACTGCCAACATTTTGTATTACAAGACCATAACCCTCTTTTCTTGCCTTCTCTTTTTTGGTTTCAGAATAAAAAATATGGTCACCCTCCTAGGTATACTATGTTTACTGTAATACAAATATTTCGTAGCTGCTTTATTGGTGGTGTTTTTGTGTTTTTACTTGTAGATGTTGGCCTTCCGTTTTGCCGAAATAAATTTATTCAGCTTCAATGCAATGGAATGCTGTGATGAAATTCCCATCTTTAATGCAATCATGCTACCGCTAAGGACATAAATATGGAAATAAATTTCACAAATATACAAAGTATCTAATAATGTAGTTATGCTTTTATTTTTCCCGACTCACTCTTTACCGTGTCGTTTGGTTGGTACTTGTATTTGTATCTATCCTACTACCTACTGCTACTGTACAGTGTATTCTGCCCCGCTACCTTTTCTTTTTCGCATAAGTAGAGGTAGGATAGGAACTTATCAATAATGTTGTTGGTTTGAGGATTCGTCTAAAATTGGAAGAAGAACACATTTTCTCTTTCACAGAATGTTTTCAGAAATATTCATAGGAATGTAAATAATTTAGTTCAGAATGACTACTAAATGATTTTAAATTATTTCGGTGGTGATTGAAAATGAGCCAAGTCGAGTTGAGAGCGGCAATCCCCCAGAACACAGTACACAGATCATGCTTTGTTAATTTTGGGGGAAAATCTCAGTGGTAAATTTATACAACACACAGCAGTAGCATCAGCTATTCAAGAATAAAATCGAATGAATGTCAGTTTTGAGCTTTGGGGGAAACCATGAAAAGCAGTTGTAGCTTATAAATTATTTATAAACGCACTTTAAAATTTCTTAAACGTTAAAGATACGCACTTTGACCTACTTTGTTTCAATATCAAAAGATATTTTAAATTAATAAGGTATCACTGATTTTTGAATTACACTGTTACGGTTACGGGTAGTTTAAAGAGGTATATAATACTTTGATGCATAAATATAAAGTCTTAAAAGCTTTACATATTAAAATGGCAAGCAGAAAATTGAAGCAATAGAGTTAATCGTTGCTTCTCTTTGTATATTCGTGATTTTACGAAACGTTCCCAACCAAAGGATACAACGATAAATAATTGTTGTGATACGTCTTCAGAACTTACATATATGCCCGTTTAAAGGAATTCGCTTGGTCTTTCAAATTTCTAATTATTTACAGGGGTACCTACTGTTTCGATAGGCTCTTCTAAGATTACTCTTCTAGGACTGTATATACTTACTTTCTTTATTTTTTTACTTACTTTTATTTATTTTTCTTCAGAAAACAATTTGTTTGTTCAATAGTTTTTTAATTAATAATAAAATTGACAAACAAAAATGTAATTACGATATGATATAAATTAAAATAATAAAACTTGCAAAAGATAAAGTATATCTAATAATTCTAATCAAAAGAATCGTGCCCTATTCCTTTAGGAATGTTCATAAACTCTATTGTTGCCGATGGTGCTATGATTTCTTTTATTGTTGCTGGCGGCAACACCTACATTTATTCATTAGGTATGCAATGGCAAATCCATTAGCTTCTGATTGAGACGGGGTTGAGTTACCTTTCTAAAAAAATGCAATCAATCTCCAAATATGGTAACAAAAGCCATTATTTTATTTCCAAAGTCAGAAAATGGCGGGCGGAAGTCGCTTTTACCACTAAAGTTCATAAAACGAGTCGTTCGGCATCTCAAAATCAATGCTTTTACGCCAGCTTCTGGCCTTATAGGTATATTTTGTGCTGATGGATGCCAGCAATAAAATGAAACGGTTCGTAGAAGCTTATGAAAACATGCTCAAGAAGTCCTATTAAGGTACCGTTGCTGAAAAAAAATCTATGTAACAAAAAGATTGAAATTCGCAAAAGAACCACTCAGACCTGCATTAAATTGGAGAAATATTCTGTGGTCAGACGAATCCTAGATTGTTTTATATGGAGAAAATGGGCCTCGTCAATATGTAAGAAGGCCCCCAAACACAGAATATAATCCACGTTTCAAAGCAAAATCAATAACTAAACACGGAGCCACCCAGCATACCTAATGCTGTGGGCATGGTTTTCCTTATAGTTTTTTTTTTCCAGTACACCGAAAACTGAATGGAAGTTTTCAACGGATTAGCAAATCTGTGTTAAGATCATGCAGGAATTAATGGTACCGTATCATGAAGATGAAATGCCACTGAAATGGGATTCCAAGCAAATAGAGTTGATGTAATGGACAGGCACGCACAGTCTCCGGACTTAAATCCCATTGAGAATTTGATGTGCGATGCAAAGAAAAATATGTTGCCACTTGCCAGCCCACTAACAATAAAACCCTTTGAGAAGCTATACAGTACTCCTCGAGTTCGAAAAAGGTGTGAAAAACTGATAAACTCGTTGCAACGCAGGCGTTGTGCTGCTGTTATTTCCAACAAGGGACTTGCAACTTAAGGCAACGACGACGCACTGTCGTGCGTTTTCTTCAACATCGTTCTTGAAAGAATAGTGCATAACTCTCAAGTCAACACTAGAGGCACAATCTTTCAAATGTCCGTCCAATTACTCGCTTACGCTGACGACATTGACATAATCGGACGAACAAAGTGAGATGTCAGTGGTGCTTACGTGAGTATTGAGAAGTTAGCCAAGAAGATGGGGTTAACGGTGAATGAAAGCAAAACGAAATATATGCTCTCAACAAGAAAGGACACTCAACATCGGCGTCTAGGACAGAACTTCACTATACACAGTTATAATTTTGAGGTGGTCAGAGACTTTGTCTACCTATAGGTACCGCTATAAACTCAGCGAATGATACCAGTGGTGAAATGAAACGAAGTATTTCTCTTGCCAATCGCTGTTTCCTTGGGCTAAGAAGCCAATTGAGAAGCAAAGCCCTCTCTCGAGCAACTAAACTGTCCCAGTTTAAGATGCTTATCATCCCGGTCCTGATGTATGGTAGCGTTGCCCCCCTGCTTCAATTGCAGTGTCTTTACTACACTTTTTTTTCAAAAGATCACACTACTCACGCTCCTCCAAACACTTCGCTTTTTCTTACATCAGAAATGTTTTCTTAAAAATGAATTGTGTGTTTGTAGCTTTAAATCTTAACCAATACTTTTTGTGTACACCCAGAACACCACATTCTCAATTCCACAATCCACTTCCAGAATGGAATCCACAGTTTGACAGATCATATTGGTTTTCTCTTTCTAAAATAAATGTATATTCTTCACATTTCTACTTCAGTTTCACAATGTACCGTTTTGAAATATTGGAATGTGAACTGTTTTTTAAATTATTCTCGATTGTTTGATGGAGTTGCACAAAATCGTGTGCTAATTTAATATTTTATTTTGTGAATTTCTATTGCTACGAGTACCAAATGAAAAGATATTTTTCAGCTATCAAAAAATCTAGGTAAAAAATCACTTAATGCTGTTTGGATTCATGTAGGTACATATATAATGCCGTATGTGATTTTAATTCTAGGAGCAAGGAACCAACGAATAACAAAAGAAATACAAAAAAAAAACAAATCAAAATGAGAAAAAAGGAACCAAATTCGGACAAGTAAACTCAATTTTTGATAAATTTCAACCAGGTATTTAAAAATAGTTTATTTTTTCATCATAGAGAAACAGATGAGGCCTGTGCTGATGAGCCAAAGTTCTTCCAACAAAAATATAGATCCGTATGGGAAGGTAACTTTTCATGGATAAAATGTGTCGATAAAAAGTCCTTTTGCGTCCGTTGCTATAAAGCGCTTTCGAACAATTTTCATAATTTAAAACGGCATGAAAAGTTCACAAATCATGCTGGTAAAGACAAATCGAAAAAGAAGGTGAAAACAATAAATGCGTTCGCAAAAACAAAACGAAGAAAATTTTTCCAAAACTAGAGAGAAAATAAGATGCGTAATGTTTTTCCTCCAGCACAATCTCCCTTTGTGGTTTGAACTCGTTACCGAATTTAATCAAATCTGTTTGCCCCGAATCTAACCATGCTCAGACCATTATGTGCCTTATGTGCACTACATCTCTGATAAAAAAATAACTGGCCCTTTTCAAAAAGTGAAGTTATTATTATTTTAAAGACATTTTTTTTTTGCCACAGAAAAATGTCTACTTTTATTCGTAAAATATTTTTGGGAAAACAAATACAATAGTATTTGATAGATCTTTTGGTATGCTTAAGTTACAAAAATCAAATGCGAAAAAAATATTCGAAGCTATTATAAAAGAATTTGAATTCAATTCAATTCCTTTAAAAATTTTTATCGGGTTTGCATCAGATAACGTGTCTGTAATGCGGGGGGCCTTAAGTAGAAGCAAGGCTACGGGCTCAAAATCTAAATATGTTTTCAGTTGGTTATACTTGGCACTTAATTCATCTTTGTGCAATAGGATCTTTAAAAGTTTTTCCAACCATTGAGTCATCTGTAAAAAGCATTTATAATTATTTTAGCCATAGTCCTCAGAGACAAGGTGATTTCATTGAATTTAAAAAATCATTCAATATCGAAGAACACAGAATTTTAAGACATTGTTGAACCCATTGGCTTTCATTGTCAAATGCTATAGACCGAATTATCGAACAATACCAGGCCCTTGTACATTATTTTACTCTTTCATCTTTCGAAAAAAAATCGTCTAATGCAAAAACTATATTAAACTTTTTGACAAACACTGAAAACGATTATATCTCCTATTTCTTTCTTTCATTTTAGAAAAACTAAGTTCCTAGAGATTCGAAGAATTTTGCTGTAGAAAAAACATTGAAAACAATATTTTAGAAAAAGTTGAAATGAAGTCATGCCAATTTTATGTAGATTTTTGCAAACAACTTTTAAACAGATTTGATTTAATTGACAATGAAAAAACAAGTTATTTAACTCTTCTTGACCCTATCGAAATTTCAAAAGGAGACATTCCGACTATAATGGCCCTTGTGAAAAAATTTCCATTTCATATATGTACAAAAAAATGAAACCATTATAAATGACGAATTTCGTTCCATTATAAGTTCACAGGAAACGTGAAGAGAATATTCCAATGAAGAAATTGTTAAATTTTGTGCCAAAAATTTTCTTGGAAAGCCAGCTTTTGAAAATGTATGCAGTTACATGCTTACTTTGCGTAGCTTGCCTCATAGCAGTGCATAACTGCAGAGAGATTTGTCTCCAGTTTAAATATAATAGGGGTATTCATGCAACTGCGTAAAACACTAGATAAGTTTACGATTTGGTTAATTTTATCTTTTGGTTAATGAACTGTCAAATTTTGTATGGGAAATGGTTTACACAATTTGGTTAATCTTATCCAAGGATTTTGCTGTGGAAAATTAACCAAATATTTGGTTAAACTTATCCAAACGTCATTTTGACTTTAAGAGATTGAATTAGGCGTGTTTGTGACTTTTAGAATCAGACATGTTTAGAAACATGATATAAATGATATCTCGGAGAACCAAAAAAACTCTGAATGTATTCTGTAATTATTGCATTGCAATTAGTTGGCGATAAAAGTTGTGAATTAAAACGAAGTTTACACAAAAAAAAATTATTAGAAGGTCTACATTTACTCAACGATTAAAGGCTCTGCCCAACCAACGCGAAATTATAGCGAAGCATTCAAAAAGACAGTTTTTTGTTGTTTTTTAGCATTGAGATCATTCACTTTAATTGCGTGTTGGTTTGGGAGAGCCTTTAGGAAAGCTACTTTTCGTAAATTATTAAGGTAGAACTATAAATTCTCACCCAAACGAATGCGAATCTTTCGTTGACGACAACGAACGTGTTGTTTTCATTTACAACAACGTGTTATTATTTATATTTTTGCTGTGGTCAACAAATGATTCGCACTGGTTTGGAAGTTTCTAAATAGTTAGAAGCTGTTAGAAACAGATGTCATTAGCCAATGCGAAGTATCTTTCTGAACTGTCATAATCAGAGCTAAGCCATACTTCACTTTTTCTCTTTTTTTCGTTCCTATCTCAACAGATTTCAGTTTTACTTCCGTGAAGTGTACTCGGGGGCGCTCTATTCACTTCTGAAAGCAAAATCAAACGAAAATGAAGAAAAGTACATTATGGGCGTATGATTTGTTTGTATTCGCTGATTTTCATCCGACCACTGCCGTGAGCTTGCGACTAATATATTTCTACCTTACAACGCGACTATTGTCATGTATATTAAGGTAGAACTATAATAATTGTTGATAGTTTACTGAAGTGGTCGGTTGAAAATGAGCGAATACATGAAAACCATACTTATCTCACGGGAGTGAAACTGACATTTGGTGAAGTTGGAACGAAAAAATGAGAGGGATGATTCATTTTACTTAAGTGGAATATTCCTCACTTCTTCTTTTGACTGTTTGGAAAGCAAGCTTTCGTGGGTTTTTAACCCATTGATTTTGACAGGCAAAAGTTTCGTTGTCATTCCAAATATTTCGCAATGGTTTGAGAAAGCCTTAATAGTTCTAGTTTTACATTTTGTTTTATCCTTCCGAGTTTCTGACTTCACGTTGGTTCGGAGGAGGTTCTCTATTTAAAAATTACTACGTTTACAAGCAGGATCGGGAGCTCCAGGTTTTTTGTCACTTGAGTTAAGTTGAAATGGTATTGAGATTCCAGCTAAATTAATGGCATTGATGTATTTATTTCAATGCAAAACAAATATAATTGAATTAAGGTGAGTACTTACTACACGTATCTATTAAAACAAATATATATTTGTACACACACATGCAAATAAACAGACCATAATGCATTATCTGTAAAACCAACTCCTCGACCCAAACCGAACGCGCCCAAATATTTGACGTTTAACGAACAGCTGATTCCATTACACATCATTTAACCAAATTAATAAAAAGGTCGTTCATGCAAACTTTTGCGTAAACTTATCATTTTACACAATTTGTAAACTTACGACGTTGCATGAATACCCTTAATAAAGGATGATTTAAGAAATAATTTAAGCATTTGAACAGTTAATGCAACTATGCAATCAAAAGAACTCTTGAAAGACGTAAATGGAATTTTTGAGCCCCCCGCAAAATTAATCCATTTTACACAAAAATTCAACTACCACAACAAGTCATTATAAAAAAAATAATCCTTAAATGTATCTATACTTTTGGTTTGAAAAGATGAAAATAGTTTATTTATTATTATATTTATAAGAATTTTTTATGAGTTGTGTATACATAATAGTTTATTATACCTATGTATGTATATTTAAAAGTGAATTAAGGGATTACCAAATTTGTAAAATTATTTTGTTTTTGTTTCTTACTACGTTCTTACTACAGTTTTATTTTCGGAGCACTACACTTTCAATCGGTTGGGGAGGCAACACTGATGTATGGTGTAAAGGCATGGACAGTGTTAACGGTGGATGAGCACGAGTTAGGCTGTTTTGAGAGGAAAATTCGCCGGGTGATTTTTGGTCCCGTCTGCATAGATGAGGAATGGAAAAGAAGATACAACAACGAACTGTACGGGCTGTTCAGCGACACCGACCTAGCCACAAAAGTGAAAAGCCAACTATTGAGATGGCTGGGTAAATTAGAGGGAATGGACACCAATGCTCCGGCCCGGAAAGTCTTTAAATCCAGCCCCTTGGGACAGCGCAGTGGAGGTGGACAGTGTAAAAGGTGGCGCACGCAAGTGGAAGAGGAACTAAAGGAACTTGGCGTGCGAAACTGGAGATAGCTTGCTAGAAACCGAGCCGGCTGGAAGAAGCTTGTTTGTTGAGAAGACCCTTGTTCACCGGGACTTAATCTAAGTTTAAGGTTCAATCCCTTAACTATGTCTTACGATAAAAATAACTTAACTTATCTTTTTTGGCATATTTAAAAAGGATAACCTTTGCACATCTATTAATTATATGTTATATAATTTTCTACTTTCCTAAATACTTAATACTAAAAAAACTAATACTCATCAATCATTTTGTCATTATGTACATACCTAAAACTAATGTATACATAACGTTACAAGTGATTATTTATTTTTAAAAATTTTGGAAAATAGTGAAAAACACCCAAAATTGTTGATAATAAAATACTAAAACATTGTTTATTACAATAACTTTAACTTCTCGGGTTCAAAAACTCCAATTGTATGCTAATCATAATTATTCTTTTCCATATTCAATGGCATATCGAATAGTTTCCCCAACTTTATGGCTGAAAATTATCAGTAAATATTTGTTTGAAATAACAATATGGAGTTGTGCCAGTTATTTTAACGTCTTGGGGGCCTACAAATGGAGGTGGGACTTCAGCAAATTCGTTGTTCTTTTCAGGGTACCTAATGAAAGGGCGTTGGTTTCGCTTGATAGGGAAGGATGTGTCACTTTCTTCGTCACTTGTCTTACTTTCCAAAATCTCTGTTTTCTTGGGTGGCAATTTTGAATGCTTTCATCACTATCGGAACATTCCTTTTCAGTTATACGCATACCTTATCTGCTTACGCCACATTCATCTTCGACTTTCGAATCCCGATAAGACTTCATCTTCCATACCGGAGCTATTGTTGTTCTGCCTTTTCGCAATAATTTGGACACCTTTCCGTCCTTTTCTTACACGCATAGTAACTGCGGAGCAAAAACAAAGTATTTATTATTTTGACGTGAAAAAGTACTACTCAGTGATAAAAGTACACATACACTTATGTGAACAATTATTTTGTTCTTATAAATAAAACTTAATAAATAAATAATGGTTTGAAATATTGATTTACCTTACATTAAGTAAATGCTGTATTAAATTACCTTGTGTTATTTTTTAATGCACTTAACTGGTATGGGACGTCACATTCCATACAGAGGCTTACTATATTACCTACTTAATAAAAATGTAATTAGTGTTGCCAAGTAATATTTTGCGGAGAAACAAAATTGTGACGATGTCGAAGCTGATGTCACTGGTATGTATAAATATCTTTTCGCCAGGTTTACATATTTACCTGCATTATTGCTCCATCAATCAAAAGGGTCAGGCACATTGTGATCTAAGCTGTGGCTCCCTAAGATACATGTCAAACTTATTTATCATATCACTTTCCGTCTTGGCTTCTAACAAAAAATCCATGGCACTGCATCTTTTACTTGAAAATTATCTTTTCTTATAGTCGTTGAACATAATTCTCTATTAGACTCCGAATATGACTCCTTACAGTTTCCCTTACTTCTTCGACCAAATTTCTAAGTTTTTATATTTTGGGTCTAAGAAAGAGGAAATCTGTTCCAAGAAAAGAGGACTAGCGATCTGAAATCTTTGCTGCAAGCTTTCTTTCATGCTTGCCATAAATGTAATGATATTTTCACCATCTCTGATTTTTGGTTTCAGATGCTTGCTGATTAGCCCATGTATAACCGCTCTTAAAAAGTGGAAGTATAGTTACATCTTCAGCACAGATAATGGTTGTTGCTACTTGGAATGATGAATGAATGCCCATTCCGTTCCTTTTATTTATAATTTCAAAGCATGGTTTTAAGGACAAAATTTCGCTATTTACCAAAACAGCAAAAACAGCACCTCGATTTGCTTAGAGTCTTTCACACACAAAGTAGGATCTATTCCATTATGTATGGCAACTTTGGATTGATTTCACCTCTTGCAAACCAAGTTGTTGCTGCTTTTTACTGAGACCAGAAGCTGCAACATTCGAGTGATGGAAATGACCTACCAAAGTTCTTATTTTCTTCAGCAATAAAGTGCAAAAATCTTAGATACTTACAGTGAGAGTCAAAAAAAAGTGTACAGCTATGAACTGCATGTTTGCAACCCCGTAAAAGCAAGTGGATTCGACCTTCAAGTAAAATACCTATCTTATTTTTTAAGGAGGCTTATTTTTAATGAATTTTGATATAAAGCTTAACAAAAAATATCTGTGGCAACAAGGAAAAACAACATAAGTCAGTTTTTGCAACTTTTCAGGAGAGCAGTTTGAATGTTTGCTTTGTGATTACAAAAAAAGTATACAACTTATGAATAAACTGTGAACGCAGAAATAAAAAAAATTACTATGAGATTCAATTTCATATTAATAACATTCACATTTTTGTTAATTAATAGTTAATTTTGCTTAAAATAAGACTTATGTCGTTTTTCCTTTTTCTAATTTTAGCATAATTCTGAATTAAGTCAACTTATGTTTTTTTTCCTAAATGAGTTTATAGACAAATTTTTTTTAAGTAGATTTATGTTGTTTTTCCAAATCAGAATTTAAGCAGTGCAGTGGTTTAAATCGACTTATGTTCTTTTTCCGAAACTGTTTTTTGAAAATAAAAATAATAAATCAAAATCGTATAAGAATTCAAAGTAATAACTTACGTGCAGACGAAGACACGATTAAAAAAAGAAAACTCCAAGGATTTTAAAAAGTTATATTTTATTTTTTATTTTTAAAATTCAGTGACATCCTCTTTTGCGTATATTTGTTTGTTTAAAAATAATAAAAAAATATGTTATTTATTCTTGAGCATTGTCTTCATCACTGTCATATACATCTGGGTGAACTTCGTGGCAGTTTGGTTATAGAATCAACAACCAAACTTCTATAAAATCCATGAAATTGTGGATCTATGAAGTCTAGGAGAAAGAGAAGATCTTGTGCTTTTTCCTTAGAAATAGGGGGGACATTCTGAATTACTTTGATGTTCGAGTTTTTAATAGAATTGACGCCACGTTTTTTCAAATGTATCGTCTTGAAAGGCTCATTTTCATCTAAACTGTTTTTGTAGAACAACGAACCAAATTTATCTTTTTTGTACCTGAGCCATCTAAATTCCCTCCATGAATACTTTTCTCTATCAGTATTAACTTTTCGCCACGTAAATTTTTCTTTGGAGGTTGCTGCAAAGTCTAGGAAATTTGTCTGCCTTCAATAACTTTAAAAGGATTTTTGTGTCTTATACTAGAAATTAAGTTTTGCCAGTCTCAAGGATGGTGAATCTTAGCCGAAGTTTTCTTCTTTTTCCTTTCAATGACGGAATGGTCGGCGTCACATTCCATGTGAGTATGACCCGGTTTCAGGAACTTGTGGTCAATTACTTCAAGTTGTTCACTATTAGCCAGAGCAGCTATGAACAGGCAACTTACATGCGAATTTTTATTTTGACCTGGACAGGAATCGCTGTAAGAAATGTGTTTGGCAACAACGGAAACTTCTTCGTCAATGTGTTTAAAAAGGCAACATGTCATCTCATTACCACCCCTCTTCGCCACTCCTTCATGCCACATATAGCAATATGGTTGATCAGTTGCTAAATCATGAACGGTTAAATTATAAGTCCATAATTGGCGCTTATAAAAGGTAATGTTCGATTTCAAAAATGGGGTGGGTAAGCATTGTTGAAGATCGAAGCAATATGCTGCAACATTCTTATTTGTTTTTGCCAGAGATTTGTCGCTTTTCTTACATGCGTAAGCAAAATCAGCTTTTTCTTGATGGCTTGTCAGCTCACTTGTCAGCTTTGATTTTTCATCTAGGTTGTCAATGGCTGATATTTTATGATTTAGCTTATCGCAAGATCTGCACGTATCAAGCTGGGGTGATTTTATTTTTAAATTCAGGTCATGAAAAGCTTGTGAGTACTACGACAAACTCACGGGCGATTCAGTTTCTAAAGAATATAGGTCATACATTTTAGATATTGTTAAACCAGGTTGTAAGTATTTCTTCGATGTATCCCGTCTCATACGATGAAAACTTCAAAATATGACCTTTTATTTCTTCTTGTTTTAAAGTGGAGAGTGCATTTGGGGGTTTAGAGCTTCCCCTTTTATCAACTAAGGTTGTGGAAGGAGAATTCATTTTCTTACTTATTATGGATCTCACAAAACCATTTGTTTCACCAAAACAATTCAAGAAACAAATTTTGCACACTGGAATCTTTTCACCTGAAACTTCAACACTGTAATCACATGTAAGTTTTCGGTTTTTCTGCTTAACTCTGATCTTTTTTGCTTTTGATGTAGACTTTTCTTTCAAGCAAATAAGTGAATTAATATAAAGAACTCTTGCATTGTAATTTCCTAAAGCCCAGTAATTATTAAATAATAGTTGTTGGTTTTGAAGCGATATCTTGTTACAACAATTGCTTCTACATGAAGAGAGTGGTTTTAATATTCTGGCCTGAACGGTTTTGTGTTTTTTAGTATCGTATGGTAAACCTCTATTATTTCTTTGTTGTTGACGATATTTTTTAGTTTCTTTTATTACTTTAATATTTGAAGGTCCAGCAATATTTTAGTAGTAGGTGATTCATTTGGCTCACAATTGCCAATATACCCTGGTGAAACATGCATATCCACCGCTGAATTCAAAGAAACTTTCTCAACAGAATTTTCAAGGACCTTACCCCAATGCTCTTTATTTAAAATAATATTCAGAATAATAATCTAAGCGATCGGACATTTTGAACTTACATCCTGAAGGTCCATCGGATTGTAGGTATATCTACGTTTCTTGATGAAGTCGTTTTTGGATCACCGAATCTTTCTGACTATCTATCTAACTATCTAGGATTTATATTTTTTCATAACTGTTCGTAGAATGATTTGGTAATTTTTTTTTACTAACACTAAAATAGGACCCAAATTCGAAACACTTGTTATAGTTTGCCATATATACATAAGTTACAGAAACGATATTAAAAACATCTAAAAAATAACAGATTTAGATTATAAGGTTTGTGTTTCCAAAAACATGATGTATTTCATTTAGACCAGAAGCTCTCTTGATGACCAAAGCCAAAAATCTGCTGCCACGTGACATAATTTGTTTATTTAAATGAATTTCACACTTCTTTTTTAAGTTTTCAATATAATAAGCTTTCTTGACATCAAAATTAAAAACAATTCACAACTTAAGTTTAATTTTAACACATACGGCAGTTAAAACAGACAAAAAACGGAACAAAACTGCGACACAGCAACCTACCAGCACAGAACGTTTATGAGAACAAAAGAGCATAAGTCACACACTGGACATTATTTTGCTCTCGGAATAACGGAACAAGTATACTTATTTTCTAGGATTTTAGTAACGTCTTTTGGAATAACAGCATAAGTTAACTTCTGTTCAGTCTTCTTACAAAAAAGGAATAAGGAAAAACTACACAAGTCAAGTTATTTTCGTATAACACACAAATAAATTTTGGAAAAACGACACAAGTTAACTTATGCTCTGAAAAGAAAATTTTATAGTTTTGGAAAAAAGAACACATGTCTACTTATGCGTGTGTTGGTTTGATTTTCTGTTTTGGCATAAAAGCATAAGTAGAAAATTTAACTGCTAGTATTGTACTTATGCCGTTTTTCCTTGTGCAAAGTTAGATGAAAATTACTTATGTTGTTTTTTCCTTGGCTATAACTCAGAAGCGGTAAGAGATAAAAATACGAAAAAAATATGGCAAATAGAATCGCATATTGCGCATCACATAGTATAAAAAACTCAATTTCGGCATAAGTCGACTTATGTTGTTTTTCCTTGTGGCCACAGATATAACAATAAGAAAACAATAGTAAAACTGTTGTGTTCTTATAGATCAATTTAAGGAAAACGAGGTATTTTATACAAGATATATTCATTTATTTAAATTCAGACTAAAACTAGATATTTTAAGTGTATTCACTAAGACGACAATTGAACAACAGAATGATCTTTCAAGTTCAAACTGTTCTCTTAGAAACTACATAATATTATATACAATATTCCAGTGAAAGATTACATAGTAAAATAAAATAAATAAATTGGGTGGCGCAACAGCTCATGGAGAACCAGGGCCTAGTGACTTACAACTCACAACCATTCCTGTGTGCGTGTTTGTTGGCAGGAATGGAGGGGACCTACAGTTTTTTGCCGAATCCGAACGGCTAAATGAGAAGCACTTTTTCATGACAAGTATACTCTTGGAGGATTTGTCAGTTCCTCGCAAGAGGCAGTACCTCGAATAAAACATTTCTGTTTTTAGGTGGCACGGCTGGGAATCGAACCCACACCTTCGGCATGACAGTCCTACGCACTAACCATCAAGCCACGAGGTACGAGGTAAGATTACATAGTATCATTATTGTTTTTATCGTCAAGTTCTGTTCGATTGTAAATGTGGTACAAGGACGACATTTGATGTTTACACGACATCTCCCTTCTTTAAGCTAAATATCCATATATTTGCCTGAGACTTCTCTGGACACATCGAGACGCTTAGGTGGTATGCGATTTCTAATAGGTCGCTGACGTTGCTCTTCTGGGAAAATAAGCTCATCTATGGGACATGGACTCGTTATTTCTTTTTGTTGATCTGGAGTGTTAGGGTGAACTTCAGTGGAAGATGGTGTACAAATCACTTCCTGAAGATCAAACAAATTATTAAAAGTCGTATTTGATAAAGTACTGTTTCTAGGTTTTAATTGATTAAGATGTCGACGCCATGTTTTGGTGCCTACTTGAACAGCATACATAACCGAACCAATTTTCTGTAACACTAGGCCTGGAACCCAAGATTGTAGTTACGGGCATAAATAGGCTCATTGGGTTGAAACTCTTTTGATCTGGCTCCATGTCTGCTGTTAAACTGCTGCTCCATTTTTAAGTTAGGTTGTTGTTCCTCGTATGATGGTGCTTGAAGTAAATCAAGGTGAATCTTCATCTTACGACCGAGCATGGCTTCTGCTGGAGTGATGTTGTTTTTCAATTGTGCATTTGGAGTTAATCGATAACACCGAAGAAATGTTTGAAGATTACAGGAGGTTACTTCTTCCCCCTTCAATTTGTTCATACCTCGCTTAAAAATATCAACAAACTTCTCCGCCTGTCCATTTGATTGCGGATGAAATGGTGAAGTTCGGATGTGTTGAATGCCTCCCGTATCGCAAAAATTAGAAAATTCTCTAGAAGTGAACTGACTTCCATTGTCCGACACTATTATGTCTGGCAATCCAAATCTGGCGAATACTTCTCTCAAGACGGAAATTGTCGCCGATGTTGGTGTTGACTGCATGCTGAAAATCTCTGGCCACTTGGAGTAAGCATCAACAATAATAAGAAACATTCGCTGTTGAAACGGTCCAGCGAAGTCAATATGTATTCGGGACCACGGCTTGGTTGAAATTGGCCACGTTGCCAATGGAGCCTTAATCGGGTTCGCTGCAGCTGTTGCACAGGCAGAGCACTCTCGAACTACTTGTGCTATATGATTGTCAATGTTGGGCCAGTAGACATAGCTGCGTGAAAGTGCTTTCATACGCACAATACCCGGATGACCCACGTGAAGCTGCTTTAAAACCTTTTTCTGTAATGTCATTGGAATGACTATTCTATTTTGAAACATTATACACCCTTTTGTTTCGCTAATACTGTCTCGTCTGTTATAAAATAGTCTCAAGTTTCCATCTGCAATTTTGGTGGGCCACGAGGAGCGTACAAATTGGAGAACCTGCTTCAGTAAGGGATCGATCGATGTTTCTGCCTGTACAGCCTTGAAGGTAACAGGTAGATATTGTAAGCTGTCAGATAATACTTGATTTATATCTGCTTCCAGTTGAGTTGTAGCGATAACAATATCTTCTTCTTTATTCTTTGTTTGTCGATTAATTAATCGAGAAAGAACATCAGCATAACCAAATTTAGATGTATTGACATATTCGATATTGAAATCGTATGCAATTAATGTCAAAGCCCATCGCTGCAAACGTTGCGCAGTATAAACTGGTATGCCTTTTTTTGATCCAAAAATAGATAAAAGTGGTTGGTGGTCGGTTAGGAGTGAAAATCTTCTGCCATAGATAAGCCTGTGAAACTTTCTCACACAAAAAACTAGAGCTAAGGCCTCCTTTTCAGACTGACTATAATTTTGCTCAGTAGGTGTCAATGACCTTGATGCATGTGCTATTGGTTTTCTTGAACCATCTGGGAACTGATGCATGATTACGCCCCCAATTCCATTCTTCGAGGCATCTCCAGCCACTATAATTTTTTTCGTAGGGTCAAAATGCACTAGCAACAGTTCGGAATTAAGAACTTCTTTTGCTTTATAAAAAGCAATCTGACATTCTTTTACCCAAAGGAACTTTGAATCTTTTTTTAAAAGATTATCTAAAGGGCCTCGAATTTCACGTATGTTTTTAATAAAAGGTGAATAAAAGTTCAACATACCCAAAAATGACCGTACTTCAGTTGTATCTTTTGGCTCGGGCATATTCCTGATTGCGGCTGTCCTACTTGTATCGGGTCTTCGTCCATGTCTGTCGATTACAAATCCAAGGTAATTGACTTCAGTCTGCAGGAACGAACATTTTTCATATTTTATGCGGAATCCCCATTCACTTAAGCGCTGTAAGGCCTGGTGCAAGTGCATACGATGCTGTTCTAGAGATTTGGCTACTACAATTACGTCATCGAGATAACAGACTACTCCATCAAGGTCAGCTAACATGGTGTTCATTATTTGTTGGAAGATGCCTGGGGCAGACTTAACACCAAATGGTAAGCGCTGATACTGGAAAAGCCCTCGGTGTGTGTTGATGGTTAGTAGTTGTTGTGATTCTTTGCTTACTTTAACCTGGAGGTAGGCATCAGATAAATCAATTGTTGAAAAAAACTTACCTCCAGAAAGAGTCACAAATATATCATCTGGAAGTGGAAGTGGATATTGGTTCGGCTCCAGAGCGTTGTTGAGTCCAGTAGAGAAGTCACCACATATTCGTACACCTCCCTTTGCCTTCTTTACAGCCACAATAGGTGCTGCCCATTGCGAGTAATCAACTCTCTTGATTACATCAAGCTGTTCAAGGCGGATAATTTCGTTGTCGATCTCGGGCAATGAAGCATATGGTACAGGTCGCTTTGGTTTGAAGACCGGTGTCACTCCAGGTTTTAAATGAAGAACCGCTTCTGCTTTTGTGCACATTCCCACCCATAGATCCATCAAATAAGTTTTGATATTCTGCTTTAATTGCCGCAATTTCTTTCTGTAAAAGAGAGAGTGGGATTTCACTTTGATTAGACTCTAACTTTGCACAAATTGAATTAATAGGGACGTCGAATAATCGTAATGCTTCGATCCAATCGATTCCCAAAATGTTAAGGTTTGGCACATTTGTTATGTAACACGTGTTTTGCATCTCCTTATCTCTGAAGGTTACTTGACACCGTAGTTCTGCTGATAGTGGTAAAGACTGCCCACTAGCATTCCGCGCTGAGTGATTTGTTGGAGTTACGTCTGGACTTCCCAAGCGCCTCCAGTTGTCTTCTGATATAATTGTTATATCTGATGCTGTATCAATTTGTAGTCTAACGGGATGATTGTTAATCTCGACCATGATAAATTTTAGGTGAGCTGCATAGTCCACTTTTGATACTGAAAATATAATATTAGTTGTTGCCTCTAAATTTAGATTTATTTTTGCTGCTGCTGCTGTTGTTGTTAGTGATGTTGATGTCGTTTCGCTTCCCTTTTTCACAATACCCTTCTTTGTGGCCAACACCTCCACAATCAGCACATTTGTGGGTTTTATACCAACATTTCTCTGAGAAATGCATTCCTCCACAAAACCAACATGCGCTTTTTGGTTTTTGATTATGCTGTTTGTGATGTTTTCGCACAACTCGTACACCGCTATCAGCAGCAGTACGATTCTCCACCAGCGATGAGTCATGTTTTAGCATTAAGATTCGTTCGCATTCACTTGATAGATCTGAAAGCTTTAGTTTGTGATCTTTTTCATCTGCTTCTAGCTTTGCAAGTAATCGAGTCCGAATATCGACATCATGCGCGCTGGTTAATCCACAAACAAACATAACACATTTAAATTCATCGGGAGTGATAGAATTTAGTTTGAAATTTTCACACTGCTTATTGATTATACCCGCGTATGTCTGGAAATCCTCGCATGTATTTTTCTCAATCTTGAGGCAATTTTATCGGGTTGCAAACAGCGAAGTTTTACGTGCAAAAATTTCTTTTAACTTAGCTGTCGTCTCATCGAATTTTATGTCACGTGGTCTTTTTGGAAGTATCAAGTTTGCATAGCGATTGTATGCATTTTCGTCCAGCTTTCTCAATAGCAACCTTACCTTGGATGAATCGTCCAATTCTTGGCCATCAACTAAGAATATATCCTCGTGCCTACTAAACCACTCTTCAAAAATGAACCCATTATCCGTGTCATAGACAAACGTGGTGATGCTGTGGGATAACGTTTCCATTATCTTCTCTGCAGAAGATTTGAGTGTCGTAGAACCAACAACTGATGTTGCATTTAGGGAAGAATCCATAAGTGCTCTCATAAGTTCTTCCTGCTGCTTATATAAAGCCTGCTGCTGCTTTAAGAACGAGTTTAATTGTTCTGAATTCATTTCAGTTTTTTTTTTTTATTAAATATGAAGGAATATAGAATTAACTTGGGTACCCAAACCTCACTCGTCGCCACAATATGTTGTGTTCTTATAGATCAATTTAAGGAAAACGAGGTATTTTATACAAGATATAATTGGTAATTCATTTATTTAAATTCAGACTAAAACTAGATATTTTAAGTGTATTCACTAAGACGACAATTGAACAACAGAATGATCTTTCAAGTTCAAACTGTTCTCTTAGAAACTACATAATATTATATACAATATTCCAGTGAAAGATTACATAGTAAAATAAAATAAATAAATTGGGTGGCGCAACAGCTCATGGAGAACCAGGGCCTAGTGACTTACAACTCACAACCATTCCTGTGTGCGTGTTTGTTGGCAGGAATGGAGGGGACCTACAGTTTTTTGCCGAATCCGAACGGCTAAATGAGAAGCACTTTTTCATGACAAGTATACTCTTGGAGGATTTGTCAGTTCCTCGCAAGAGGCAGTACCTCGAATAAAACATTTCTGTTTTTAGGTGGCACGGCTGGGAATCGAACCCACACCTTCGGCATGACAGTCCTACGCACTAACCATCAAGCCACGAGGTACGAGGTAAGATTACATAGTATCATTATTGTTTTTATCGTCAAGTTCTGTTCGATTGTAAATGTGGTACAAGGACGACATTTGATGTTTACACGACATCTCCCTTCTTTAAGCTAAATATCCATATATTTGCCTGAGACTTCTCTGGACACATCGAGACGCTTAGGTGGTATGCGATTTCTAATAGGTCGCTGACGTTGCTCTTCTGGGAAAATAAGCTCATCTATGGGACATGGACTCGTTATTTCTTTTTGTTGATCTGGAGTGTTAGGGTGAACTTCAGTGGAAGATGGTGTACAAATCACTTCCTGAAGATCAAACAAATTATTAAAAGTCGTATTTGATAAAGTACTGTTTCTAGGTTTTAATTGATTAAGATGTCGACGCCATGTTTTGGTGCCTACTTGAACAGCATACATAACCGAACCAATTTTCTGTAACACTAGGCCTGGAACCCAAGATTGTAGTTACGGGCATAAATAGGCTCATTGGGTTGAAACTCTTTTGATCTGGCTCCATGTCTGCTGTTAAACTGCTGCTCCATTTTTAAGTTAGGTTGTTGTTCCTCGTATGATGGTGCTTGAAGTAAATCAAGGTGAATCTTCATCTTACGACCGAGCATGGCTTCTGCTGGAGTGATGTTGTTTTTCAATTGTGCATTTGGAGTTAATCGATAACACCGAAGAAATGTTTGAAGATTACAGGAGGTTACTTCTTCCCCCTTCAATTTGTTCATACCTCGCTTAAAAATATCAACAAACTTCTCCGCCTGTCCATTTGATTGCGGATGAAATGGTGAAGTTCGGATGTGTTGAATGCCTCCCGTATCGCAAAAATTAGAAAATTCTCTAGAAGTGAACTGACTTCCATTGTCCGACACTATTATGTCTGGCAATCCAAATCTGGCGAATACTTCTCTCAAGACGGAAATTGTCGCCGATGTTGGTGTTGACTGCATGCTGAAAATCTCTGGCCACTTGGAGTAAGCATCAACAATAATAAGAAACATTCGCTGTTGAAACGGTCCAGCGAAGTCAATATGTATTCGGGACCACGGCTTGGTTGAAATTGGCCACGTTGCCAATGGAGCCTTAATCGGGTTCGCTGCAGCTGTTGCACAGGCAGAGCACTCTCGAACTACTTGTGCTATATGATTGTCAATGTTGGGCCAGTAGACATAGCTGCGTGAAAGTGCTTTCATACGCACAATACCCGGATGACCCACGTGAAGCTGCTTTAAAACCTTTTTCTGTAATGTCATTGGAATGACTATTCTATTTTGAAACATTATACACCCTTTTGTTTCGCTAATACTGTCTCGTCTGTTATAAAATAGTCTCAAGTTTCCATCTGCAATTTTGGTGGGCCACGAGGAGCGTACAAATTGGAGAACCTGCTTCAGTAAGGGATCGATCGATGTTTCTGCCTGTACAGCCTTGAAGGTAACAGGTAGATATTGTAAGCTGTCAGATAATACTTGATTTATATCTGCTTCCAGTTGAGTTGTAGCGATAACAATATCTTCTTCTTTATTCTTTGTTTGTCGATTAATTAATCGAGAAAGAACATCAGCATAACCAAATTTAGATGTATTGACATATTCGATATTGAAATCGTATGCAATTAATGTCAAAGCCCATCGCTGCAAACGTTGCGCAGTATAAACTGGTATGCCTTTTTTTGATCCAAAAATAGATAAAAGTGGTTGGTGGTCGGTTAGGAGTGAAAATCTTCTGCCATAGATAAGCCTGTGAAACTTTCTCACACAAAAAACTAGAGCTAAGGCCTCCTTTTCAGACTGACTATAATTTTGCTCAGTAGGTGTCAATGACCTTGATGCATGTGCTATTGGTTTTCTTGAACCATCTGGGAACTGATGCATGATTACGCCCCCAATTCCATTCTTCGAGGCATCTCCAGCCACTATAATTTTTTTCGTAGGGTCAAAATGCACTAGCAACAGTTCGGAATTAAGAACTTCTTTTGCTTTATAAAAAGCAATCTGACATTCTTTTACCCAAAGGAACTTTGAATCTTTTTTTAAAAGATTATCTAAAGGGCCTCGAATTTCACGTATGTTTTTAATAAAAGGTGAATAAAAGTTCAACATACCCAAAAATGACCGTACTTCAGTTGTATCTTTTGGCTCGGGCATATTCCTGATTGCGGCTGTCCTACTTGTATCGGGTCTTCGTCCATGTCTGTCGATTACAAATCCAAGGTAATTGACTTCAGTCTGCAGGAACGAACATTTTTCATATTTTATGCGGAATCCCCATTCACTTAAGCGCTGTAAGGCCTGGTGCAAGTGCATACGATGCTGTTCTAGAGATTTGGCTACTACAATTACGTCATCGAGATAACAGACTACTCCATCAAGGTCAGCTAACATGGTGTTCATTATTTGTTGGAAGATGCCTGGGGCAGACTTAACACCAAATGGTAAGCGCTGATACTGGAAAAGCCCTCGGTGTGTGTTGATGGTTAGTAGTTGTTGTGATTCTTTGCTTACTTTAACCTGGAGGTAGGCATCAGATAAATCAATTGTTGAAAAAAACTTACCTCCAGAAAGAGTCACAAATATATCATCTGGAAGTGGAAGTGGATATTGGTTCGGCTCCAGAGCGTTGTTGAGTCCAGTAGAGAAGTCACCACATATTCGTACACCTCCCTTTGCCTTCTTTACAGCCACAATAGGTGCTGCCCATTGCGAGTAATCAACTCTCTTGATTACATCAAGCTGTTCAAGGCGGATAATTTCGTTGTCGATCTCGGGCAATGAAGCATATGGTACAGGTCGCTTTGGTTTGAAGACCGGTGTCACTCCAGGTTTTAAATGAAGAACCGCTTCTGCTTTTGTGCACATTCCCACCCATAGATCCATCAAATAAGTTTTGATATTCTGCTTTAATTGCCGCAATTTCTTTCTGTAAAAGAGAGAGTGGGATTTCACTTTGATTAGACTCTAACTTTGCACAAATTGAATTAATAGGGACGTCGAATAATCGTAATGCTTCGATCCAATCGATTCCCAAAATGTTAAGGTTTGGCACATTTGTTATGTAACACGTGTTTTGCATCTCCTTATCTCTGAAGGTTACTTGACACCGTAGTTCTGCTGATAGTGGTAAAGACTGCCCACTAGCATTCCGCGCTGAGTGATTTGTTGGAGTTACGTCTGGACTTCCCAAGCGCCTCCAGTTGTCTTCTGATATAATTGTTATATCTGATGCTGTATCAATTTGTAGTCTAACGGGATGATTGTTAATCTCGACCATGATAAATTTTAGGTGAGCTGCATAGTCCACTTTTGATACTGAAAATATAATATTAGTTGTTGCCTCTAAATTTAGATTTATTTTTGCTGCTGCTGCTGTTGTTGTTAGTGATGTTGATGTCGTTTCGCTTCCCTTTTTCACAATACCCTTCTTTGTGGCCAACACCTCCACAATCAGCACATTTGTGGGTTTTATACCAACATTTCTCTGAGAAATGCATTCCTCCACAAAACCAACATGCGCTTTTTGGTTTTTGATTATGCTGTTTGTGATGTTTTCGCACAACTCGTACACCGCTATCAGCAGCAGTACGATTCTCCACCAGCGATGAGTCATGTTTTAGCATTAAGATTCGTTCGCATTCACTTGATAGATCTGAAAGCTTTAGTTTGTGATCTTTTTCATCTGCTTCTAGCTTTGCAAGTAATCGAGTCCGAATATCGACATCATGCGCGCTGGTTAATCCACAAACAAACATAACACATTTAAATTCATCGGGAGTGATAGAATTTAGTTTGAAATTTTCACACTGCTTATTGATTATACCCGCGTATGTCTGGAAATCCTCGCATGTATTTTTCTCAATCTTGAGGCAATTTTATCGGGTTGCAAACAGCGAAGTTTTACGTGCAAAAATTTCTTTTAACTTAGCTGTCGTCTCATCGAATTTTATGTCACGTGGTCTTTTTGGAAGTATCAAGTTTGCATAGCGATTGTATGCATTTTCGTCCAGCTTTCTCAATAGCAACCTTACCTTGGATGAATCGTCCAATTCTTGGCCATCAACTAAGAATATATCCTCGTGCCTACTAAACCACTCTTCAAAAATGAACCCATTATCCGTGTCATAGACAAACGTGGTGATGCTGTGGGATAACGTTTCCATTATCTTCTCTGCAGAAGATTTGAGTGTCGTAGAACCAACAACTGATGTTGCATTTAGGGAAGAATCCATAAGTGCTCTCATAAGTTCTTCCTGCTGCTTATATAAAGCCTGCTGCTGCTTTAAGAACGAGTTTAATTGTTCTGAATTCATTTCAGTTTTTTTTTTTTATTAAATATGAAGGAATATAGAATTAACTTGGGTACCCAAACCTCACTCGTCGCCACAATATGTTGTGTTCTTATAGATCAATTTAAGGAAAACGAGGTATTTTATACAAGATATAATTGGTAATTCATTTATTTAAATTCAGACTAAAACTAGATATTTTAAGTGTATTCACTAAGACGACAATTGAACAACAGAATGATCTTTCAAGTTCAAACTGTTCTCTTAGAAACTACATAATATTATATACAATATTCCAGTGAAAGATTACATAGTATCATTATTGTTTTTATCGTCAAGTTCTGTTCGATTGTAAATGTGCTACAAGGACGACATTTGATGTTTACACGACAAAAACAACAAAAAATTCGTAGTTTTTATGGCGTCAAAAAAAAGTACATTTTTAAACAAAAGCAAAAAAACTTAAAACTAGTACTTTGTCTGCATCCCTTTCGCCTTAAGGACAGCATCTATGCGTCGGGGCATTGACTCCACTAGCTTCCTTGTAAATTCGGCTGGGATTTATTGCCACTCTTCAACTAAAATAGACTTTAGTGACTCTCTGTTAAAAATATTTCTCTTTCGGATTTGTTTATCGAGATACTCCCACAAATGCTCAATGGGATTAAGGTCTGGGGATTGCGGAGGGTGGTCCAATTGATTAGGTGTTCCATCTCGCAACCATTCTTTGACCAACTTCGATGTGTGCTTGGGGTCATTGTCTTGTTGGAAGACCCATGAAGCACTTAACCCCAGTCTTTCAACACTACTCGGCAAATTGTCTCTTAAAGTATTGAGATAATCTTCTTTTCTCATCGTACTCTCAATAAAGATGAGGTTCCCAACTCCAGATGACGCCATACATCCCCAGGCCATTACCGAACCACCTCCGTGCTTTATTGTGGAATTTATATTTTCTTGATAAAACTCTGTGTTTTTCTTTCGCCATATTTTTGGTGGTTTTCTGGAACCAAAAATCTCGAATTTGCTTTCTTCACTGAAAAGAACATTTCCCCAGAATGACAAGCCTTCGTTTTTATATTTCTTTGCATAAATGAG
Source organism: Dasysyrphus tricinctus (assembly GCA_963921185.1). Classification (NCBI taxonomy): domain Eukaryota; kingdom Metazoa; phylum Arthropoda; class Insecta; order Diptera; family Syrphidae; genus Dasysyrphus; species Dasysyrphus tricinctus. The sequence goes on from OY992531.1 coordinate 103,297,462, forward strand.
TCTTCGCTTTCGATTTCTTTCGGAAATGTAAGGCTTTTTGCGAGGAACTCTGCCATGGAGCCCACTACTATGGAGGGTCCGGCGAACAGTGCTCGCGCTTACGATGACTCCAGAAGATTGGGAAATGTTGTCAGCAATCTTCACTGCACTTACCACTGGATTTTTGCGTACCTCCCTCACAATAGCACGCTCATCACCTAAGGACAGTCTTTTTGGTCTTCCTGAACGTGGTCGGTCTTTCACGTCTTTGTACTTTTGAAATTTGTCCAAAATTTTTTTCACCGCATTATGGCATCTGCCCACTGTTTTGGCTATTTCGCGGTAAGATTTTCCTTCTTTTCTTAATCTAACAACAAGTTCTCGTGTTTCTAATGCACTTTGTTTACCCATTTTAAGTTATTTTTGTTAAATAATTTTAAATAAGTGACTTTCGATTTAAAGAAACTCAACTACAATAAACTGACCACTTTAATCGACCAATAATGAGTTAAAAAGAAAAACAAAATAGTTATAACGGTTGTTTTCCCGATAATCAGAACCTTGAACAGTATGTAAGGCAAGTTGTACACTTTTTTTGACGCCATAAAAATTAAAATTTTTTTGTTATTTTACTATTGTTTTCTTATTGTTATATTTTTTGTTAAGCTTTATATCAAAATTCATTAAAAATAAACCTCCTTAAAAAATAAGATAGGTATTTTACTTGTAGGTCGAATCCACTTACTTTAATGGGGTTGCAAACATGCAGTTCATAGCTGCACACTTTTTTTGACGCTCACTGTATATTAAACCAACTTTATTTTGAATAAGAGCATTTTAAGCTCTTTGATACTAATTACCTGGTATTGTCGGTTACCCTGTATTTTCGGGTAACCAGTATTGTTGGGTTCCCGGTATTAACGGGTACCCGTTATAAGACAGTACCGGGTCCCCGGATATCCTAACAATATACCCAATTAATGGGCACCCAGGTTCCCGGGTAATTCCCCGAATGCATGAGTACCCGGTTACTTCGGGTACTACCCGATCAAATTTTAGAGTTCTAATACATTTTTTCCTTCAATAACACCTTGAGGCACTATTTTCGTACCTTTCTGCTTTGAATTCGCTACGAGCTAATGCTTCACCATACCATTGTGTTTGGCCAGTCGCCAATGTGCTCTTAAGAGATTTACAACATTGTAAAGCTAACTGATTTTTAGACTTGTTTCTCAGAACACTTCAAAAATCATTTCCCAAAATATTAACACATAATTCGGAAAAATATTGAACAAATTAATATGCTGCCAGCTCACATTTTGGTTGTTTTTTTATAAGCTCTTCATGGACTCAGTTCACCACGAAAATAAAATCACTCTTGCGCCGCCATGACGAGAATGATGGTTTCCATTATAAATTATTAATAATTTTGTTTTTGAAAAACAGAATTCACGTATATCTACCTAACTTCATTCCTGCTCTGCATATAAGAAGGTTTAAAGGGAGGAGGGGAAGAGTTGGAATCCATCTGCTTTTTTTGTTGTTCTATTCCTACCTATCATTGGCAATTTTTATTCGGGAAAATTAGACTCATCTTCCAGGTATATCTTCTTGGATATGTATGTACTATACATAGCATAATATAGGTACGACTATGTATATCGAAAAAGTAATATTCCAATTGGATTAAAGTACCTTTACATTAAAGCCTATTTGAATTTTGGACGTATATACTACATATAGGTACGTATATATGTATGTAAGTGTGTAGGTAGGTATACCTGATTTATTATTCATGCATATTTTAAGAATATAACCCTATACCTATGGTGGTTGTCAGTCTTAGACACATTTTATAACAGACACGTATGATTGTTTATATTTTTATTTTACGAAAATATAAAATTCCCTGAATATGTAGGTAGGTACCATTCCACGCTAAAATGTGCCTTGCTTTAATTTTTAGTTTTCAAAGAAATTGAGAAGAATTTTAACATCTTTGATATACTATTAGGTTCGTACCTTTCTTTATTGTTTCAAAAATTTGATTCCATTGTGCTACACATTAATAAAGTCCCAACGGACAAACTTTTGTATAATGTATTTCGATACTGCGATTTGTCACATGTCACGTTTTTTGTAGCGCATTCGAACGCACTTTGCATTCCAAGTGTTCTAAAATAATTGAGTAGATGAGAACCAAAACTCGTCATATCCACTTTTATCAAAAATTGAGATTTTAATGCAGATTTGTTAAGCTGGGCATATTGAATAGTTTGAAAGAAAATCTGACAGCCTTACCCCCCAAATCCCCTTTAATATAGATTTCAAACACCGTCATTGTTCCAAAAACACAGTGCGATTTGCATCAAAACTATCTATGTATATCCTATCTATCTATATGCATTGTTTCAAAACTCTTCTTATCCATCATAGGCAATCGATTATGTCATATAAGAAGCAACTAAAACGTTCATGGGTTCTTATTGTAAAAATCTTTAAATGGGTTATGGAAGATTGGAAAGATAGTGTACAGGTATATTAGATGGAGCAATTGAGATTTAAAAATCTTTTATTATACAAAATAAAATCTTTTCTCACAACTATCGTCTAGCCGTATTAAGTTTTTCTCCATTTGCACAAAACGAAAATTTTGGAGTTTTGGTTCTCAACTACTCAATTAAAAAAATGTGTACTATACTCGATCGTCTGAAATAAGTACAAAATGTAATTAAAAACACAAAATTTCTGCTAAGTGACGTTTACTAAGCTAAGCCACACAATAAGGTGGTATACCGAAAGAATAAGAGCCCGATTATTCTGAAATAAAAAAAATAGGTATAAGTGAAGATTTGTGAATTTAATTTTGAATTGTAAAAATAATGGTTTATCAATTTATTGAGTTCTTAAACCATCTTCAATTATTACACGATAAACCATTTACCATCATTTATGTTTGAATCCAGCATTCTTTTTCTTTTTTTTTGGTTCGTGCTTATGTCAACAAATTTGTTTTCTATTGGTCTTAATTTGTTTCGTCCACGATTTCAGGAGGTTCTGAAGAATACCTACAATGGAAAACATATTTTATTAATGGCTTATACATTATTGTTGTTGGTAGGTACTCCAATTCTTGGTCTTTTTCTTTTTTAATCAAATTTTCCATTTGGAAAATTGCTGTCGATACCCACATGAAAAAAAAACCAAGGTTGCGAAACTTGGTGAACATTTCATGTTACCAAACAGGCATCTTTCTTAATGTAGTAGATTTTCTTAAGGGATTCTTTGTAGACGTCACTTTACTATTTCACGACAGATTGAGATTCATCTGTCATTTTGCCGAACTAAAGGGAAGTATATTGAGATTTCAAACAGTTAACAAGTGATAAAATCTTTTTAAACTTAATAAAAAAGTGAAATAAAAGTAGGTACAGTTAATACTGTCAATAATTAATGAAGAAAATGTAAAACAACATGCTGTTCTCCGTTAAATCCTGTAAGAACACCTATATTAAGGAGCTTACAAATACTTATGTTCGGAGTACTCCTTTTCAACTCCATTTTAACTCCTACAACTCCAAAAGCCTTCGATTGGCTGTTCCGAGTAAAGTTTTCGGAGTCTTTTTCTATAGATTTGGAACACACGCATACACATACAGTTTTTCGTCAGACTACTTGCCAAAAGCGATAAATGCTTGAAGAAGCCATTTTATAAAATGGCGTCATGCAGTAGTATGTGTGTAAATTTGTTAATACGATATTTTCATATTTGATTGGAGTCAAAAACGAGTAGAACAGTCAGAAAGTCCAATCGGTTCGAAAACGACATTAATTTCACAAGTATGTATGTTAGTTGTGTCTGATACTTCCACATAAAGTAACGTGAAGTGATGTTATTTAGGTAAATAAACTATCGTAGAGTACTTTAAATATGGTACTTTATGGATATTTGCGTAAAAAAATACAAACTTGTAGAAAATATAGTTTAATCTAGTGATTTCGTTGAGTTGAGAGTCAGCTGTCAAATGAGAAATTCTCGTATAGGCTCAGGATCGAACAAATTCAAATTCGTTTAGCGCCCGTAGTGCATTTATTATTTAACACTGAAAAAAAATATTTGTAAAGGCCTTTCTGCTGCTGCCCGTCCTTATCAAGTTGGTTTTGTATCTTCTTTAATAGGTGATTATGTCAGTTTAAAAGTACGATACGATAAAAAAAAGCTCACTTTTCATAACTTTATGAAGTAGAATATGCGACAAAACTAACGGTGTACGCGTACACCGAATCATAGACATTAATAGGATTCAATGCAGCACCACATGTTGTTTTATATGTGTATTTTTTTTTAAATAAGGTATTGCAAAGAATTCACTACATTGACTTTTACTTCATTTTTTTGTTCAGTTAAATAAGTTTTTTTTCACTATTTTACCGATTTAAAATCTCTGTCCACTTTTCATAGCTCAAATAAATGGCAGAAGCATCTCGATGATTTTTTTTTAAACTTGCTTCCTTTAGGCGCCTCAGCATTCTGCCGTGCAACTGCATGGTGACCCTGTGTCAATGCAGTTGTGTTTGACATAGATATAACTATTTTGAAAAACTAATTTGCACTGTTTCAATGATATGCCAGTTCCTTTACTTCCATCTTTGGGTAAACTTAATGTGGTTTTCAATTCGATGTTTGAAGTACCTACTCCTTTCTCACTCCTACTACTCCAAATTTTCCATTTTTCATAGGAATGGAACAGAATACAAAACCAAACATCATTGTGACTTTTAGAATTAGGCGTGTTCAGAAATATGATATGTCAACTATGTCAACTATCTCGCATTGAGTTCAAAATTTTTTTACAATTGGGAAAGCTACTTTTCGTAAAATATTTGAGCCGATATCGTTTTTTAGTAGGAGTAGGTACATATTCGCTTCAAGGTTAAAAAAAACGAAACCATTACGTATCTTAAATTTTTGTATTGGTCCAAATGTCTTACTCCGATTACACAATGAAGTTTCAAGAGGTTCTCCGTTAAAAAAAAAAACTAATTTTGAAATCTAAACACGCCTATCTATAATATAATCTGTCATTTGAATAAGAATGGCGCAAAATTATAGACAGCCGATTTTAAGGGCCTTAGCGTGACACTAGTTAACAATTGTTTAACTTTAATGCAGTTCTCTAATTTTTCCTGAATTATAGACACATGGTAGTTAGTGTCGCGTTGAGACCATTTTCTAAGCAGATTAAAGTTGAACTCGCCTAAATCAATGACAGTTTGTGCGACAGATGTCATTTCAGCTAGTGTGATACTAAAAAATTAAAATCAGACTGGTTATTTTAACTTTAATGCAAGTGCTTAAGCATAAAGTTGGTTTGACATCGTCTTTAATTTAAGAAAGTGCCATTTGCACCTAGTGTTATACTAAAGTTGATTTAGTATCGTATTAACTTCACTATAATTTTGCGCCAATTATTTTAGGTACTTTTTGTTGCTTATTTTTGGATTTTTTTTTTTGTTGAGGTCAATCCTTGAGTGTAGGTTGCATCTCAGGAGCTCGTTGAAGTTGATGCCTAAATTCAATTAAATAAAATTGGCAACCTTTTCGGCTAGATATAACAATTGGGCTCATCAGTTAGATGTTAACGCATAGTTTCAGTAGATGGGTACCGACACATATTAAATAAACAGCATTGTACGTAAAATATATCTGTGGTGTTTGGTAGAAACATGATAACTCCATTTTTGAATTTGCGTCATTACGTCCTCTTTAAATCATGCTAGAGCCTAAACAAGTTTATCGATTTTTTTCAAATTTGGAACATTTGTGAACATATTCCTTGAAAAGTTATGTCTCAAATTTAAGATTTAAAGTGGAGGTAAGGAGGCAAATTTTAAAATGGAGTTATCATGTTTCTACCAAACACCACAGATATTTTCTAGTGAAATTTTGTTACATTCAGGCGCATAGAAATAGATGATGGTAAAGCTGTGTAGCACCTCGTGGGATAATGGTTAGTGCGTTGGACTGTCATGTGGAAGGTGTGGCTTCGATTCCCAGCCGTGCCACCTAAAAACAGAAATGTACTGCCTCTTGCAATTTATTTATTTTTAAAGCCCGTGGTTTGGCATACATACATACTTGGTTCTGTGTTTGACTCGTAATATGGTTCCATCTGGGAGTGTTAGGGTGATGCTTCTGCAGTTTCCAGCTGAGTGACCGGGTCTGAAAGTACTGTACTATAGTGATGATTCTGCAGTTTCCAGCTCAGCTGACTACGTCTGTCTTCTGATGGAAACAAGTTCGTATCTGGAATTTGGATGGGTTGATCTGGATACCTCAAAGTTATTAAGACTCAAAGAGTTTGCAAGTTTATGCCTTGAGTTTTCGGACAGTAACCAATGGTTTGGACAGTAACCAATAGATTTAACGATGAGTAATACATATGTGAGCAAGTCATCAGCGAGTAAAATGTTGTCGCATTCGCTTGAAACTGGTTGGCCAGAGGTCATGATGTTTTAGAGAAGTGTTCAAAGTTTTGAGCCTTGGGCAACTTTAGCACTTATGCTCTTAAGAGTTGATTTGCAGTTCTCCAGTTGCACGAGAAATTCCTGCAAAAAAAAAATAAAAATGAAATTAAAGATACCTATAAGTATTAATAAGTACTGAAGGAAAACCAAGTACGGATAAATGATTCTTTCCCAGCACCATCGAATGCTTATGCTTAGTATCCGACGGTGACTCGATGTCTGTTCAGGTCAGGGCTATGTTGTTGTCGTGATGAAATTTAAGGATCCTTCCAGCTTGGCTCTTGGATGATCTTTTTTTCCCTGCAAAAAATTTTTGAGCAACCTCTTTCAAGAACTTACATAAGTTGTCAAGGACCGGGGAGAGATATTGACCTGTAGTTGATGATCATGTTCTCAGCAACTTTCCTGGGAATCACCACGGTTATTGCAATTTTTTCTCGTTTTTGATGCAGTTGTCGAGGATGATGGTTAGGACGAAGTTGGATACCAACTGAGTTCTTTGATTTGGAGTTGCTAATAATTTCAGCCATCTATTATACGAAGCTCAGGCTTGGGCTGTCAACTGGATCGCTCGCAGATTGATACCAAATAATGATGCTCTATCCAAGTTTGGCCTCAATATGTTGTGGGTGGATGTCTCCATTTCCTAAAACTAGATAAGCAGATGGGCTGGGCTTGAAGTTTTCTTCAAAATGTGAAGAGAAGGTTTGAACTTTTTTGCTGACCCCGAGGCCACACGAGCAAGTACTTGCAAGCAAGTTGCAATACATAAACATTTGTTTACTAACACAAACAAACCCAAGCAACTTGCTTATCAACTGGCATGCAAGTTTTGAAGCCAGTAGTGAAGCAAGTTGAGAAACAAGTTGGGAGACAAGCAAGTGGAATGCAAGTGGAAAGCAAGTGGGAGGCAAGTGGAATGCAAATTACGAATTTGACAGGCGTGTATGTAGCCAACTTGCTTGCAAGTACTTGCTCGTGTGGCCTCAGGGTGAGTTGTGGGTGAAAATAGTTTACGAGATTGGTGATTTTTCTCCAATAATTCTGTTAATGTTCTTGAAGGTGTCAGTACCCGGCTTGATTGACTGCTTTTTACTTTTACGTTAACTATTCCAAGATTCTCTACCCGTTATCAGAGAGAAGGTATGTGCTATGCAATACAGATTCTGATTCAGTCATTCGCCACCGTTTCCAAGTGAGCTAAAATCACTCTTCTTCTCAGCAGTGGCAGTTTTTTCTTTTAGCTTTTGAGGCTTCAGTCATAGGATCCTTAAAAGAATAGTTTCTGATTTCTGAAAGTTGATTTTCCCTTTTTTAGAATACAATATTTGTAGGTCTAGGTATCAAAATTGCCTACTCGTTTCTCAAAACACCCGCTGTCAACTACATAAATAAAGTTTTGAGATATCCCTGTGTTCTTACATTTTAACACAGAAAATTTCTTTCAGGTTGATTCATGGTACTTTTTTGCGTATCCACTTGTGTCAATTATAACGGGTGATTTTTTAGCTGGTTTGGTTTTGGCAACACTGGTTTTGACAGCTGACGTGTGTTTAGTACCTTGTGTCACTGTCAAACAGCTTCAGTTTGGTTTGCAATTTAACCATGGATCGTCTTACAAATGAACAACGCTTGCAAATTATTGAATTTTACTATCAAAATTCATGCTCGGTTCGAAATGTTCATCGCGCGCTGCTTCCATTTCATGGTCGGCATTCTCGACCTTCTGAGCAGTCTATTCGGAAGATTGTGACCAAATTTCGCACCAAATTTACTTTGTTGGACATTAAACCACCAACACGTTTACGTACTGTGCGTAGTGAAGAAAATATTGCGGTTTATGGGCCGGCGGCATTATTGGGCCATATTTCTTCAAAGATGATGCGAATCGCAGCGTTACTGTCAATGGTGAACGCTACCGAGCGATGATAACAAACTTTTTTTTGCCCGAAATGGAAGTTCTTGACTTGCATGATATGTGGTTTCAACAAGACGGTGCCACATGCCACACAGCACGCGAAACAATGGCGCAATTGCGAGGCGAGTTTGGTGAACAGTTAATTTCACGTTTCGGGCCGGTCAATTGGCCGCCTAGATCGTGCGATTTGACACCATTAGATTATTTTTTGTGGGGGTATGTCAAGGCTAATGTCTATAGGGACAAGCCCGCTTCGATTGACGCACTGGAAGCCAACATCCATGCATTCATTCGTGAGATACCGGCCGATATGTGTGAAAGAGTATGCCAAAATTGGACTCAGCGGATGGGCTACCTGAGACGCAGCCGCGGTCAACATTTGCATGAAATTATCTTTAAACATTAAATTGCAAGGTTCAAACTATCGATTCAAATAAATATTTCATTAATTTTTTCGAATTTTTTGTGTTTTTTTTTTTTTTTAAGTTCTAAACCCCTTAAAAAATCACCCGTTACATTCCGATGAATATTTATTGTCGTCTCAAATTAGAATTTCCACTGACGCTCGGTCCGTACAAGACAAAAAAAAAATTACGAATGATATAGATGACATGTAATATCATCCCTCACATACATATGCACATAATGTATGACTGTATCTGTATACCATATACCATTTTCCATGGGTAGCATTTTTTATTATTTGGCAATAAAAAATGCAAAAATTCCATGAATCCTTATATTAACAAATATATCACAATCAACATCAACAGAAAAGTAGACGATGACTCCTTTTGCTTCTCTGTCTGCAATCATGTAACGAGGCCATTATTTTGTAATGCATTCATCTCGTAAACAAAGATGGTTCATGGCTGCGAACATATTTTGAGTGCGAAAGTGAGAAATCGATTTTATTTTTTGTATTTTCTTTCGCTTTTTCGCAAAATATCATTTTCAGGTGAAGCGGAAACCCGGTGCATGGATGTGTTTGTTCAAACATTTTTAGATATCTACAATTTACCTAGGAAGGTATCTATAGAATGATGGACTGATAGGAGGGTGGAATGTTTTTAGCAGTTAATTATAGTTTCTGATGGACAATTTTAATAAGCTGTCAAAATTAATAATTCTCTTATAAATGGGGGAGCACTTTGCCTATACATAATTTAGGTATTATTTAAAGGTGTACAGTATGCTTTGCTTGATTTAAGACATACAGTTTTGGTTTTTTGGATTTTGCAATATTTTGAAACCCATTTGCTAATGCGGGAAAAAATATTTTAAAGGATACAGAAAAAAATACAATATTTAAAATTAATTTTGGGGACTGTGATGCCAAAATTGAGATTCATTACATTTTTGCAAAAAGAACATTAAGGATATTCATGAAGCGTAAAAGTAGTAAAACTACCGCAAACGTGTCGTAAGTTAACGACGACGTTGATTCGTAAAAATTATGTATATTAACTTTCTTAAATTTACTCACCTAAGGTAGCGCTACAGTCCGGGGTGGACCAGGGCCTCAAACAACCTCCAGTTTCACACGCCAAGTTGGTTGAGATCCTCTTCCACTTGCGTGCACCACCTGCTGCGCTATTCTCCTCTACGTGCCGTCCCACGGAGTTGGATTGGTAGACTTTCCCCGTGGCAAAGCATTGATATCCATTCGCTCTTGGTGACCCAGCCACCTCAGTCGTTGGCTTTTCACTTATGTGGCTATGTCGGTATCGCTGTACAGTTCGTGGTAATATATTCTACTCCTGGGTTATAGGCCTAAAGTTGTTGGTCATGTTCCTCGCACCTGTCATGGCAATCGTCACTGTTTACAGTTTTCCATTGCTGGGTGAAATATCTGTTGATGCAGACGATACAATTGTTTAAGATCATTACTGTTTATGGACGCCACTTTAGCACAAAGTTGGAGACCTCATCCGGCCCAGCTGACTGGTAATAATCTCAGCTATAGGTATCCTCTGGCCTTTACATACTTACTCAAGGTGACGCTACAGTCGGGGGTGGACCAGGACCTCAACCAACAAGCTTCTTCCAGCCGGCTCGGTTTCAAGCTAGCTGTCTCCAGTCTCGCACGCCAAGTTGGTAGAGGCCCTATCCTCTTCTACTGTGCTGCACTGTCCCACGGGGTTGGATTCAAAGACTTTCCGGGCCGGAGCATTGGTGTCCATTCGCTCTAGGTGACCCAGCCATATCAGTCGTTGGCTTCTCACTTTTGTGGCTAGGTCGTCACTATACAGCCCGTACAGTTCGTTGTTATATCTTCTTCTTCATTCCCCATCTATGCAGATGGGACCAAAAATCACCCGGAGCATTTTCCTCTCAAAACAGCCTAACGCGTTCTCATCCACAGTTAGCAGTGTCCATGCCCCTGCACCGTCATCACCGGATGATAAGCGTCTTATACAGGGACAGTTTAGTTGCTCGAAAGTGCTGCTTTGTTTCTCAATTGCCTTCTTAGCGCAAAGAAACAGCGATTGGAAAGAGTAATTCTTCGTTTGACCTCAGCACTGGTATCGTTCGCTGAGTTTATAGTGGATCCTAGGTAGACAAAGTCTCTAACCACCTCAAAATTATAGCTGTCTATAGTGACGTTCTGTCTGAGACGTCGGTGATGGGTGTCCTTTCTTGTTGACAGCATATATATTTCGTTTTTCTTTCATTCACCGTTAAGCACCACTGACATCACGCTTTGTTCGTCCGATTATGTCAATATCGTTGTCGGCGTAAGCGATTAACTGGACGGGCTCTTGAAAGATTGTGCCTCTAGTATTGACGTGAGCGTTTTGCACTATTCTTCCAAGAACGATGTTGAAGAAGTCGCATAACAGCGCGTCTACTTGTTAGGTCTTTGCCAACCTTGATGAAGCAGCGTGCATTCTCCATCGTCATCTTGCACAAACGGACGAGTTTGCCAGGGATGCTACATTGCTCTATATAGCTCTTCTCTATAGATGATGTCATACGCGGCCTTGAAATAGATAAAAAGGTGGTAGATATCGATTTGAAACTCCTGGGTTTTCTCCAAGATCTGCGTAGTGCGAATATTTGGTCGATGGTGGACTTCCTCCGGCCTATAGGGTGTTCAAGTTTGGCCTCTCTGCTGGTTCACCCGCAGGATTGGTGTCGCTTAAAATTGTTCTATCTAAGCTGGGCCTAAATTTCGTTAAGGAAGACAAGATCATCAGATGAGGCTTCAACTTTATCCTGTATTGTTGCTGCTTCTGCAATGTTGGTGATAATCATCTTAGACACCGGAGATTTTTGACGAATCAGCCTGTTGATGTTTTTGAAGGTGACAGGTCCAGGTTTGGTTGACTGTAGTCCCGGCTGCATTCGGTTATTGTTGTGGTGTTTGATGAAATTCCGGAACATAATGTTGACGCACTGAAGCTCACTCTACACTATCTGGTAGGTATAGGTAGAAATGATGGCCAAGAGCATTTTACCCACTCGGTTACCCAATTAGCGCTGGAGTGCGCCGTTTTGATTTCATAACTCGTTTGACCTATCGGTGAAAGTGGATTTAAGTAAGTGTGGTTTATTAGAGTGGTGGTTTCTGCTTTTAATGGCACTCTCATCCCAATAACTAAACCATCAAAATCAATCGACAAAGCGGTTTACCATAATAGAAAAAATCTACAAAATTGAAATGCAGGCAAAAGTAAACGCAGATGAAGCTTTCGAAAATAAATTCAATTAATACATTATATTATGAGTAGATTTAATTGAAATAAAATGCTGATCACAGCACAGTCGGCCCACATTTTGAACTCCTAATTTAAAAAAAAAAAATCGTACCTACTATAAACCGTTAACTTAGCTGACTGGGAAGCTATGAACTTTAAATGAGTTTCAAAATTTAGAGGTTTTAAAAAACTTGGGCCAAGTCTTTTCAAATTCATAGCTTGCCCGATTGTTGAAATAACGGCTATATTAAAAGTAAGGCAAGTAGTACACTCCCAGACACCCACTATTTTATGTAAGATCCAGAATGGAAATGCCAAAATATACAAGCTGCAAATTCCTGCCCCTTGGTAGGTGAAAATGGTTATGTCAGACTTTTTAAAGCACGTTAAAGACAATGTTTACGTACAAAAATTTTTCCAATAGTTTTAACATGGTATGTAGATTTTTAATTGAAGGTTTTGTACGTTCCTGGGGTAGTTTCCTATGTGTAGAACGTAAAATTAAAAAAAAACACCCTGATTCAATACAATTCCTTACAAATTAGCATTTAGTCCAGGCGGTCTCACTAGGACTATCAATGACTAGTGTAGTCTGGACCTTTCTTGAAAATAGTTCGCCAAGATTTTTTTATTAAAAAATCCATGTAAGTTGAGCTAAACTTAATACAAATTGAGTATGAGGTATGACAGAGACCTTGTGGCATAATGGTTAGTGCGTTTGATTGACATGCAAAAGGTCTGGGTTCGATTCCCAGCCGTTACCTCCTAGCATCAAAAAAAATGTTTTTTTTTCCAAGATACTGCCTCCTGCAAGGAACTGGCAAATCCTCCAAGAAAACCTATCTGTTGTCATGAATAAGTGCTTCTCATCTAGCATTTCGGACTCGGAAAAAAAGGTAAGTCGCCTACATTCCTGCCAACAACACGAACACAGTAATGGTTGAGAGTTGTAAGTCACTTAAGCCTTGATTCTCCACGAGCTGTCTAGCAACTAAAACAAAGGTTCAGCGTTCACCAGTCACTGTTGATTCAAGTGAGATGTGAGATCGTTTGGATATGGCCAATTCGTATGAGCTAAAGCCAAAGCTATTTTAAATCAATAATTCAAGAAGTCCAATTAAATAGTTCTTAGTCTTCTTTTTGGCTTTTTATATCAATACATATACATATAATATAGAATTTGTATTACAAACACCTTCCCGTAAAACGCCTATTTTTTATAAAACGAAATGAACCTTGAATGCTGGACTCGTGGTAACAACCAACAAAAGTAAGTCCAACCACTTGTCTTGCCCGCCTGGAAAAATGGCAAGTTTTTGTCAAGTTTAATCGAGCCACTGGAAAGGCTTTGGTAGGTAAAATCTTGACAAGGCAAACTTGTCAAATACTCTCGAGGCCCTCGCTAGTAAAAACTTGCTGGGTAGTTCTTGTTATCCCATTACAAAAACAAATACCCCATATATGCCAAAAACAAAAAAACAAATATATCAAATATATTATTTCCATCATACAATAGTAAGAAAAATTAAAGTATATAGTTTTTCATTTTCATCATTGCACGACTGTATTGCGAAATAGTTCAGTAGTTAAAGTATAGGACTGGCAATCAGAAGATTGCAGGATCGAATCCCAGTAAAGACAACTTTTTTTCTTACTGTCTCTTGAGGAAAAAGGTTACTTCACTGGCGAGGCCCTAGAGAATTTCTAGAGTTTCCCTTGCTGAGCCCTTGGTTGTATCTATGTAAAACTTTCTAGCCCCTTGCCAAAAACTATATTGTTTTTCCAGCCGGGTGTTGGAGGACCAGTTTTTGAGTTTTTTTATCCGATAATTTTTTTTTCGCAGGTGAACTTTTAACTTTTATAATGTTCAATAAAACTCGAGTCATATTTCATTTCATTGGAGAAGAAGTTTATTTCGATCACTAATTAAGCTTTTATTAAAGAACGGAAATGTGATGGTAGTCAAATTTATCGTTAAAGTAGATAGGTAGATATCTTATTTGCATTATTCTTTGCATTCAAAACACTTCAAAAAAGCACCCATATAAAGGTAATTATATACACATTAAAAAAACTAAAACAAAACAAATTGAAAACCCGTATATTTTCAAATAACTAATCACTCTACGGGCTCCGGCTAAAAACTTTTTAAATTAATTTTCAACTACCTGGATGTTTTCGCCTGTATACCTACCCATATCCAGCCGCTTTATTTATGTGAGAAGTTGTGTTTTGTGCGAAACTTTATGATGCAAGTTTGAGCTACAATCAGGCTTGCGTAAAAGGTTCTACGATTTTATAATGAAGCCCCAGATGGTTTTTTGCTTGATTTTTATTATTTTTTTTTGTTAACGACCGTCCCTGTAGCTAGTCGTTTCCAATTATCACTTCCAGCACTAAAAATAGCTACGGAGCGGAGCTTAAAAAGAATGTGTACACATGAATATAGGATAGGATAGTTTGCAGGTTGAGTACGGGTACGGAACGTGTGCGAGGGCACCTGAGTTGGATGTTTGTTTGTGATAGAATCCATTTCCCGGGCGCATCGGCATTGGCATGATGTTTGAACTTCTTGCGATATAGAGCACTAGATGGTAGATGTGGATACCTATCACTTTTCGAATATGCAAATTCCGCGTCAATTGGAATTCATTGTCACTGTTCTTAATGTAGGTTGGAACTTGGAACCTAAAACCCAGCCCACACCTTTGTCCATTTGCATTTGAGACCATTTCGTTTGGTTCAAAATTTGACATGAAAGTTGCATAATTTTGTTAGCAGAGTGATATTTTTTTGTTTTCATTTTTATTTTAAAATAAGTTGCATATGTACAAACACAATGTTTGCACGTCTTCATAAGAGTATTATTTGCTGTTGTGATTTATTAAATTAAGTTTCAGTTTTTTTAAGCTCATACGAGTTCTCCGCGAATAATTGGATTTCAGTATTCAAATAGAGTTGGTACATACATACCTCCATGTGTTTAAAAATTATTATATTAATGAAATTATGTATTCCTATATTTCTGTACCTTTGGTCCTAAAAGGGCCAATGTCCAATTTGATAATTTTTGGCAAGTCAAAAATTTTGCTCTTAAATGTCTAAAAATGCTTATTAGTTTTGAAAATTAAACTTTCTATAACTATCGGTATTTTATTAAGAATGAATTGGAGCCCATTGAGCCTAGACTTATTGCAGTCGTAGAATATCTTCCGCTGAGTCAAATAGTTATACAGTAGACGCTCGATTTAGTGAATCTCGAAACTATACACAATAGTGAACACACAAAATTTTATATAAAAACGTATTTTGTATACAAATTTTAGTAAGCATTTTACATAGCTTGAGGGCTCTGAGGAACTGTTTCTATTTTTGTTTTTTTAAAACCTGAGTGAAAGCCTTGTTTAAAGCTTAATTAAAATTAAAAACATTCTCATCGAACGAAATGTGCATTTTGGATTAAATTCCTCTTAAAAGCCTTTGAAAACTCCCGCTCGAAAAAGTAAACAATCTCGAAAGAGAGCGTCTATTGTAATATCAATATTATAAGAAATGGACATTGGCCCTTTTAGAACCACGGTACAGATTTATATTCAAGTCGATTATAGAATCTGCAAAAATTACTCCCAGACATTCGATGACTGTTATATTTGTTCCAAAACAATTGTGTAGCAAATAGGATTTGCCGATTTTTAAAAAAACACCGTTATAATGTCGACTTTCGAAAAGTCGATTGATTAAAATACCGACTGATCAAAATATCGACTCTTTTAATATCGATTTTGAAAATATCGACTCGTTAAAGGTCGACAGTGGCAAAGTGAATGATGTTCACATGCATGCGGCGCCGCATGCCAATGCAATATAGTGGAACAGTCTTGACGTCTGGACTATATTCACATCCTGGTACCTACAACTACAGCTCATAGGAAACGCGGTTGTATCATCTTCTTCATTTGCCCTGTGTCTGTGATGTACATACACAAAGGAACCTTTATTTAACGGGCTGGGTACGATTTGATTTGCCAAATTTTAAAATGTCGATTTAAAAAAAAAAACGACCGTTATAATGTCGACTTTCGAAAAATCAATCGATTAAAATACCGACTGATCAAATCGACTCTTTACTCTTATAATATCGATTTTGAAAATATCGACTCGTAAAATGTCGACAGTGGAAAAGTGTAAACACACGCAATTCCTACAAACGATTCAACCCTAGACGGTGTCCACATTGTCTTCTTACTGAAAGGCATATTTACGATTTTAAATGCGTTTAAAAGAGAAGGGTAGACTCCCTATCTCTTTTTTATGCGTGTAATATCGTAAATATGCCTTTCAGTAAGAAGACAATGTAGACACCGTCTAAATACATTCAAGTGAATAATGTTCACATGCATGCGACGCCGGGTTATTGAAATTAACCCTGGATAGAAACCTTGATCCCATGTTGTTTTTGTAATACATGTTAATACACTACTCAACAATATTAAAGGAACAATTTTTTTTTCAATTTTTGTTAGCGTTTTTTGAAGAGCTGTATCTTTGTGACGAGTGGTCGTATTGAGTTGAAATAAAAAGCATTTTACAGCTTTATGTTTTTTGTTTCGAGATTTGCTTGCAAACAAATTTTCTTAAAGTACCGTTATTGCGTTATTGCAAGAAATGAGACGAGACAACTAAATTATTTTTTTTTTATTTTTTTTGAATGTCCTCATTTCTATGGATAATTTTTTTGAGTCAACTAAATGTCATGATCAGATACCTTATTTATTCAGCTTCAATTCAGTTTTTTTGTTGTTGTCGTACGATTTTTTTTGACATGGTTTATCTGACTTCGAATGAAAAAAGATACTTTTAGCCTTGATTACCAATATCTCAGCAAATAATGACGTTATAAAAATTTCAAAGACAGTTTTGGAAATTTGAAAAAGCGTTTTACAAGATTTTTTTATGAATTTGTAGAAATTATTTTTTTTTACCGTTCACCGTTAGTTTAAAAAAAGTACTAAAAACTGACGTTTTGTGGTCTTTTCGTAAATCTTTTTTTTTCGTTGCAAATATTGATTGCATGGCTTGCGTTGGTATGCAAATTTATAGACTTTTAAATCATCAATATTTTTGTAAATTTTCAAATTGATTCATCGAACAGTTTTTCCTCACCAAAACTTCAAAGTCTTACAAACCAGGTAAAGGAACAAATTGTGTTATTCCTAAACAGTGCGTAGTCGTCATCAAAATGACAAGAAAACTGTAATTACAGTGGATTTTTTTCACAGTTTTGCATTGGTTAGATATTTTTTTGAATTGAAATGAAATAAAAAGTACATTTTTCCAAAAAAAAAAAAAAATAATTTCAAAAATTTTTCAAACAAAAAAACTTGATTTTTTTTTTAATTTTTTTTTTGGAAAAATGTACTTTTTATTTCATTTCAATTCAAAAAAATATCTAACTAATGCAAAACTGTGAAAAAAATCCACTGGAATTACATTTTTCTTGTCATTTTGATGACGACTACGCACTGTTTAGGAATAACACAATTTGTTCCTTTACCTGGTTTGTAAGACTTTGAAGTTTTGGTGAGGAAAAACTATTCGATGAATCAATTTGAAAATTTACAAGAATATTGATGATTTAAAAGTCTATAAATTTGCATACCAACGCAAGCCATGCAATCAATATTTGCAACGAAAAAAAAAAGATTTACGAAAAGACCACAAAACGTCAGTTTTTAGTACTTTTTTTAAATTAACGGTGAACGGTAAAAAAAAATAATTTCTACAAAATCATAAAAAAATCTTATAAAACGCTTTTTCAAATTTCCAAAACTGTCTTTGAAATTTTTATAACGTCATTATTTGCTGAGATATTGGTAATCAAGGCTAAAAGTATCTTTTTTCATTCGAAGTCAGATAAACCATGTCAAAAAAAATCGTACGACAACAACAAAAAAACTGAATTGAAGCTGAATAAATAAGGTATCTGATCATGACATTTAGTTGACTCAAAAAAATTATCCATAGAAATGAGGACATTCAAAAAAAATAAAAAAAAAATAATTTAGTTGTCTCGTCTCATTTCTTGCAATAACGCAATAACGGTACTTTAAGAAAATTTGTTTGCAAGCAAATCTCGAAACAAAAAACATAAAGCTGTAAAATGCTTTTTATTTCAACTCAATACGACCACTCGTCACAAAGATACATCTCTTCAAAAAACGCTAACAAAAATTGAAAAAAAATTTGTTCCTTTAATATTGTTGAGTAGTGTAGATAAACTCGACCCAGACCCAGAGATAATAAAACGCAGCTATTGTTGCACATCGTATTTAAATAATAGCCGTTTTCCTTTGGAGGTGGCAAAACATTTATGAGTAGAGGAAAACCCTAATCTAGTATGTACTGCCAACCACCAACTGCACATGCTCTCATGTGCGAGTCGATACATTTTACATGGGAGAGCAGTTTGATGTGTTCCATTGAAAAAAGCTAGCAAAGCAGGTACTTGCAGCAAGTAGGTACTTGGCCACCTCCAAAGGAAAACGCCTAATATTATATTTCTAACGTATCACTTTTGTATTTTCACTTATTTGGAAATGCGGAAAAAACACAAAGACGAAAACTGAATGTCACTACTATGAGACCAATGTGTTTTTTAGGATTTTGCTTGTGTTTGCACTAGTCAGTTGTTCTTGTTTGTTGCTTTATGAATAAGCAATCATTTTTCAATTATAAATTTTAAGTTTTTCTACTTGAGTTCACCGCTCCCTGCCGGTAGCGCATGGTGCGTTTTTCTTCACAGTTCAGCGCCTATCACGCAACGACAACTCTTACCCCTTGAACAGAATGAACGTAGCTGCAGCTGGTAGCAAGAGTTGAATTTAGTTTAACTTCTGCTACACCATACATTCCTTGCTACATTTACAGCTTCTCATTGTGGCACTGTATACTATTTTTGTATCTTTCTACTTTGACAGTGCTACACGCGACAACTACAGCTACACCATTCTGTTCAGCCAGTTATGGCACGGCACTGCGCGGCGTCTTTCGCGGCACTGCACCTGGGCAACTATACCTCTGCCCGACCCCAAGACACGACGGGCGGCCGGCGCGGCAGCGCTCGCGGGCGCTGTGTACATAATATGTAGCTTTGACTATCTTTTCAATGAATTCTGAAAATAAATTTCGTGCTTGAAAATATTTCTTGCGAGTCCGACAATTGCAGCCAAACTAATCAAAAGACCAAAGAAATGGACAATCATTTTGTTTATCACAATTTTAATATTTCAGGATTGCGAAGTTTGTCACCAGCAAGTGGTAGAACTGTGCAAAAAAGCCACAATACATTATTTTTGTGAAACTTCTGAGAATGATTCCACTTTAAAGCAGTTTTGTATTGATGCAGTGAGCAAAACAGCAGGAGTGCTGAATTTTTAGTATCTCGGCAGATTTTTTTTTGTCATAACTTTAGCATTGTCCTTGATCATAGCTACCGATTTTTTGCGGATGTTTTTATTCATTAAAGTTTGGTCGATTGCCTAAAAAACGGTTATTTATTGTAAATAGTTCTCTTCTAACATAAAAGGACAAAACAAGGTGTTGTAAAAAACTTCCATATGCCATTGCTTCTGCAGTGTGATTAATTTCAATTTTTGTAACGTTCAAAAGCGCTGAAACCAGTTTGGCGTCCTGTATAAAGTGGTACGTTAATGCTAAAATTCCTTGATTTGCATTAGGTACCTACTTATCCAAATATCTGTTGTAACACTTCAAAATTTACATCTTGAATCTTGATAGAGCTTCGTCTAAATTAGTTTTAAGCTCGGGATATTGGCGGTGTTTTTTTTTGCAAGCCCAGGGGAATCAGACGAAAAAAACGACATCAGGGCTTAGCGACGCCATTACAGAAAAAAATGGAGTTTGCATGCAAACTTTCGATAACATGTATGAAATTCGTGCCGGTAACACAGTTTTTATATGGGCTAAATTTAAGCCCCGAAAATTCTCTGGGCTTAGCTAAGCCCGAAGGGGCTTAGTTGTTGTTGCTTTTAACATGTAAATTGCTTAGCCCCGACGTCGTTTTTTTTCGTCCAAGCCCATTCGGGCAAGGAAAAAAACACACCTATTGTTTGGTAATAAGATTAGATCTAAGATTTTTTTTCGGGTAACTAGTTGCTGTTTTACACGTACTGGTAATATCATTAGCGTTTTCATTTTTATTCAGTTCTGCGCATCCATCAAAATCAGTGGAAAATGGCGAATCCCGTGACCCCCACTCGTTAAACATAAAAACGTGTGTGTATTATGTGTTCATTTGTTACTTATTTATTAGCAAATAAAAATATTTCAAGCTTTTTAGTCTTTATTAACATTATTTTGTCATGCAAACAACATTCCTTCCTGGTTTTTAGTGTTAATTAAATTATCCTTTTGTGTTTGTTTTCTTCGTTGTTGTTGTAATATAGCGGACGGGGTCACGTAAGGCTGCCATCTTGAATTTCTTTGACAGTTCTCATTTCGGACAACATGCGCAAGATAATACCTTAGATATGTGTACTGTGGCTGTTTAAGGCTTGGATACATAATTTTAACCCTTTGTGTTCAGAAGTCTTGGATGGAATCATATCAATAGCGATCATCTGTCCGTAGATCGCATACACAGTTCATTTTAAATTTGCATCGAATTTCTGACTCCTTCGGAAGTAATTTTTGATGGAATGTCTAGACGTTTTGGGTAGCGAAGAGGAAGAGGGAAGAGGAGGAGAATCTAACGGAGGAGGTTCTAGATGTGGGTGGTGGGTCGGGAACTGGACAAAAGAGAAACAATTTTTATATAACTTTTATAGATTTTTTATAATTCAAGTTAAAAGTTCAAGCGAAACGCAATATTATGGAGTTGAGCTCAATTGAACTTTTAACTTGAATTATATTCTATTATTTTCATAGATTTTTATTATAATTTTGCAAATTCAGATCTCACAGTAAAATATCGTTCACAGTTCCGCACTAAAAAATAAAAATACTGAGAATGAAAAATAGAAATTAGAAAACGCAGAACTTTTTCTATAAAATGTTCTACTTTCCGAAATAAATGTTTAACATTTAAAAAACTTGCTCCAAAACTCAAATCTTCGAGATTTTAGTGTGCGGTATTTTGCGTAATTGTGGGGTTGTTAAAAGCAAGATTTTTCAATTGCGATATAATGAAAACTGAATGTTGTTACTCCCGGATATCCTTATTTCCTATTTTCAAATGCAAGACTCTTATTTGAGAGATTTTGTACTCAATCCAAGTTTTATCCCTGTGCCGAGATTCAGCTAATTCGAAGCCGCAGGGAGTGAGTGAGATGAGTCACTTTTCGTCGAAAATCGATTCAGTTAGCAAAAGGGAGTGAGTGAGCGAGTGAAATGAAATGTCAGATTACTCGCCAGATATTTCCGCAGTGATTTGGTGTATGTGTTGGTAAATTTCTAGTTTTGGATAGGTATATGTGCTTTTATCAAGAATTCCTATTCATGGATAGGAAACGAAATAAAAAACAACAACGTAGATAAAAACAACTACCCTTTTATTGATTCTTTAATTTTATTTTATTATCATATGCACATATATATATTAAATACATTTATATTCTATTCACTTTCAACACTTTTAAACTTTTTATTTCTCAAGGGTGAAACTCACATTAAACTTTAATTATGACAAAAAAAAAATAATTGAAACAAAAGATACTCCAAACTCCATTATTAAAGATTCCAATGTTTACATTGTTGTATTTGTTGTTTCATTTCGTTTTGCGTAACGAGCGTGACAAGGAGGTAGAATTTAGCTCTTTTATATTTATTCTTTGTCTCATGTTCGAAACTAAATTCGAACTTACTCATTTCACTTAAATAGCTGAATCACTTTTGCGAGTGAAGTGAGATGAGTCGGCGAGTATGGCGAGTCATCTCATCTCACTCGCTGAAATAGCTGAATCTCGGCACAGGTTCTTCAAACTTCGTCATGAGCTGAAAGTTTTACATCTAAAAACCTTTTCAAGTTAAGCATTATGTGATGAGCGACGAGCAATGGATCACAAAATAAGCTTTGAGAAAGAGCTTTTTGAGAAAGTTCAACAAAACTGCCAAAGGTTTGCAATAAAAATCATAAATCAGCAAAAGTACCTATTATTCACGAAAGACAGACTGGCAGCTTAAAAATAAAATTCAATGCCTGGCTTACTTGTGTACAGAAGGACAATGTTGAATGTTTTCCACTTTTATCTTAATTTCTGCAACGAAACAAGCTGGGGCTCAGAGCTAATATTCATGATGGCTGGACATTTGGTAAACCAAGAAAGATCTTTGTTAGATTACTTTGCAGACACAAATTAATACTGACATCGAGTTGGTACAAAATCCATATTTTTTAATTGTTTGTCTTTCATTTTTGGTATCGTTAAGTGTTGGGGTTCCGGAATATATTTGGACCTTTCTTGGGTTTCCATAGCCTAAGAAGTTTGGCAACCGCTGAGAGTTAACTTTGGATAATGTGTAAAATTCAAGAGTAGTAGATTCGTTTTGCTGCGCAGTAGATTTTCATTCTGTACTTCTCTTTTAGGCCTGTATTTATTCGCTTATTGCTTATGATGGTCTCATCGTTGCATTCGATTCCTTAAAAATTTCTGAACTATAATGAAAAAAATAAACAAGCCTTCGTTATTCATCATAAAACTACATAAACATACCTACACATAATCTCAATTTGCTTTGCATTGATAAACATTTTTTTCTTAAAGTTTCTTTTTTTTTACAAAAACACATTCTACTTTTCTCGTAAATATTGAAGCATCCTAGAAATTCTATGCATTATCTATGTATGTATTTGAGATCGAGACAAATTGAAAATCTACAAGGGGAATGTCCCAAAAGGGTTAGCTTTGACCAAGTAAATCGCATTATGAAGGGATTCTTTTGAAATGCATATTGAAACGATATTTTTTTTTTTGTATCCTTGATTCCATGAAATATGTTTCTTTTTTTTTTGTTCATGTCCCTAACAGAATTCCTTTCCTCGTTATACCTATACTGACTCGTAACTAGTATCTATATGTGGACAAAATGAAGAATTTGGTTTGAATTTAAGATCAAAGCTGGTTAATGTGAATACATCAAATCAAGTTTGATTTTATGCGTAGAAAAATAATATATATAACCTACCTTTTCTGTTATCATGAAATTGAATCAGGGAATCAAAGTCCTTTAAAGATACATATACCTACCTTCAATATGTGTACCTCAAACCTTGTTTCTTAAAGGGGGACTCGAAGACAAACACAAAACAAAAAAACAACGATTTTAATTACGATTACTATGTTATCTGGGCCAATTAAAAAATCTCATTATGTGGCTAATAAAAAAGTTGGAGTCCTTCTAAGTGACACGGAGCCTCCGTGACGAACTTAATAATACTCGATCTTGCAGTAATTGACTCCTCAAAGTTTCCCCTTATGCTCGACGAATTAAACATCGCATATACCTACTTTTAATTGCATTTTAAGTTGAATTTAATTGTTATTTGCCAAGATGACTTTTAAGATTCTGCCTAAAGCCGTATCTACCCGCTGCATAATACAGACAGGAAGTTTATGTACATTTATATGCATTCAAATTTGATACAGCTCCTGCATTTATTTAAAAGCTTGAATACCTGTTGTGTGTCTATATACGAGTAAGTATTATATAAATCAAAGAAGGATTTGGAAGGGATTTTTCAAATGTGATTCCTGGATGAGGCCAATGTAAGCTACAAAAAATGTACACCTATTCAATGTAAATCGAAGCACAATACCACACCCTCTTTAAAAAAAAAACGATGGCAACGTTTAAAAAGAGAGTGAATATCTTGATTCATATGGCAATCAGGGTTGTCAGATGTGGCGATTTGTCGCCAAACAGGCGATATGAATTTTGATTTGGCGACACGAAAACCGGTTTGGCGTTGTACCTTAAAAAAGGCGATATTTTTAGGTTTTGGCGATTTAAATTTTTTGAATCAAAGTAGTACTAGAAGTAGTAATTTTTTATTGAGGTTTCTTTTGATATTACATTTAACTTCTTATAACTACATTGACCACTTAATATTATGAATTGCCGAATTTGAATTGGCCAGGCTACACAATTAATATTTGTATTGTTTTCTTTTTAACAGATTTCAGTAATTTTTATAAAATTGAATCTGAGTAACATTTATGTATATGAGTCCACACAATGGGAAATATACTTTTTGAATTAAAGTCCTAATATCTTCGGTCAAAAGGTAAAATTCACGAAGTACACAAAAATATACTATAGCAAATGAGAATGAAATTCATTTTTTAATCCAAGAGGTCTCATTTTGCAAGGTATTTACTAACACATTGAAATACCTATATGCTCAGGAACTGTGTTTCAAAATTTGCGGAACGTGACTTCAGCTTCAAAAAATTCTTTTCAACCTAATTTCAAAAGTATATTTAGATAAATTGTGAGTAGTTTTACCTAGTAACCGACGATATTGTTTCTGTTTATCTGATCTTCACTTAAACCTTGTGTCTTTTTTATTGGTGTTTGCTAAAATTTAGGCATCAAAATATCGACTAAATCTAATTGCACTCAAAACTGAACATAGCTTTTTTTCCCACCACTCAAATAATTTTATAACATTTTTGTGATTTTTGGATTTGGTCATTTATAAAGTGGAATATTTTAAATTTGGCGATTTTTTGGCGATTTATATTTTACCTTTGGCGATTCCGCTTTTTTAAACCTGACAACCCTGATGGCAATGGCAAAGCAAGAGAATTAAGTGCCTATTCAAGGGCGGAACCAAAGGAGGGGAGGGTGGATTACGGAGAAAGATTTTAGAAATGCATTTGCAAATCTTACGTTTCCGCTTCAGTTTGAAATTTCTACGATAAGTAGTTATTTTATGTTCAAAACTTTAAAAGTTATTTTATTATTCTTGGAATTAAGTCTAAAGCTAAGCTTTCTTTCAGGTGAGTACGTCGATACTTATCTACCTATTTTTAATGTAGTAAACATTTAAAATCTTTGGATTCCATTAGAATGGAACTCTGAATGGATAGAATGGTACTTTTTCTGATTAAAGTCACTGTTTACCCATTCCTGTTACACAAACAACTACTACTTCTCACTCCATTGATACAGATATTTCTCATGAAAATATTGAACAAGCTGATTTTACTAAATCTATTGATGCATTATTTCTCAAGATAGTATTCAACAAAATGTATTAAAATTATCTAAATTTTGTTAAAACTGTTAACTTTGCTTTGGAAACCCGAGAACACATTTGCTTTTCTTATAACTGAAGGAAACTTAAACTTTCCCACAAAGGGCGAGCAAGGTTCTTATGTTAATATTTTTTCTCTTCTCCAAAGAAAACAAATTATATCAGTCCACCCTCCCGAAATAATTTTCTGGCTACGGCCTTGTATATATAGGTATATAAGGAAACGTTCATTTTAAAATTCTACCCAAATGGTTTGTTTATAACAACAACACAAAGGTCGTTAAATAATGGTCGTTTATTGCTTAGATATTTTATGTGTATAAGTTATGTATGTAAGACCGGCACACCGATATGAGGTGCTGCATGATACAAAATGGGTTGCAGGACAAAAAAGTGTCCTTATGCCAATAATATGAGTATAAATAAAAAAAAAATATTGGGCAAAAATAAAACATTAAACATGGTTTTTAAACGATTTACGGAAATTTACTTAAAGGAAAGAATATTAAAAACCATCATCAGTGTAAATAAAAAACAAGTTATTAATCGTACATATTATATGGGTGTTAAATATTACAAACCTGAGCTTACATTATCTCAAATCATTTATGAGATGCTTTAAAAGCAATATTTTGTGAGCAAATTTTGTGAATGTAGGTAAGTTATAGATTATTTATGTTAACAGGAAAATGATGTTAAAAGGATCTTTGAAAATGTGAAACCCTTTTACTAAAGGCCTTAAACCATTAACTCATATCATATCAAAATCACCAGAAACCCGTTTGACATTAAAGCTTTAACTACCTACGTAAAAATGTAAGGTTAAGGTTTCCAAAAATAAGATGACTGGAAATAAATTAGCTTAAGAAAACATAAGAACAAGACAAGTAAATTTGCTCTCGCAATCCAAAAGGTACAGTATACGGCTTAAAAATATCGGAGAACTGTTTTGGGCCATAACAAATTCGGCCTTAAAACTTTTAATAGGGTTGTTATTTGTTTTAGAGAAAACAGATGGAAAATTTTGAATAATATGACCAGATTTTGGGTCCACGTTTTCTGTTTGGCTCTTGATTTGATTGATTTTTAATGCCAATATCCAATCTTTAAATAAACAATCCATCCAAGAGCGCCCTAAAAGAGGTGCAAGATTCCTATTCGTGTTAACAAAATAAAGTTTAAGATTATAATTTTTATTATTTTTGATAGAAACTACCACTTCCGCAAAGCCAACTATCTTAACTTGATCCCATCATATGACGTGAACACTTATGTAGCAAGCTACAATCTTAACTTCAGAAAACAGATCTCTAAATTAAATTCGTTACAATGGATAACAGAAAAGCATGCACCAGAATCTAATTCTATTTGAATTATTTTGTTATTACATAATAGCCCTGTTTTGTTGAGAAGTTGCAACCCAGCCAGTTGAAATTTTACACGCAGTACAACAACAACCACCAGCTGCCAATAACTTTACCTTTTTTAAGCAGTCAAATGTGACCAGCGAAGAATGCTTTGGAACGATTTGGAACTATGGAATTCTCATACAAAAAGAGCTTTATAAACCAATTTGTTCCGCATCGTTTTGTTGAAAAGCTTTCGCGCAACTGTATATAGTTTTCAACAAAACACGGCTAATATCTCTAGACATAATGCATTATCTATTTTATTTATGAAGCTAATGTTAATAAATTCAACACAATTAATAAAATTTTAGTTCTTATTAGCCCTGTTTTGTTGAGAAGTTGCAACCCAACCAGTTGAAATTTTACACGCAGTACAACAACAACCACCAGCTGCCAATAACTTTACCTTTTTTCAGCAGTCAAATGTGACCAGCGAAGAATGCTTTGGAACGATTTGGAACTATGGAATTCTCATACAAAAAGAGCTTTATAAACCAATTTGTTCCGCATCGTTTTATTGAAAAGCTTTCGCGCAACCGTTTATAGTTTTCAACAAAACACGGCTATTATCTACGTACGCTACCATAATCATCTGTTATCTCATGCAGGTCGTGTACGTTTCCTTGGCTTCCTTGGTTCCTCTTATACTTTGGAGATGAGCTTGCAAAAAAACAGTTTCTCGATATATGGCCCCACTTATGACAGCGAAAACACTGTATGTTCTGCCTCAATGGGTTTCTTCCTCGATTATTGTTTTTGGTAAACGGAGAAGAAGAACGGTTATTCCTTTTCGTGATGAATGTGAAAATGAAGTAGAATTTGTGTTTCGATTTGAGCTTTACTTTAACAACGGGAATTTTATAAGCTTGGAACTGACTGACACTGGGTTTTAAACTAATGTTTTCCATTTCATTTATTAAAAGTCCAGTTGCGACTGCTTTTTCTAGCATGTTTTCTAATGATTTTGCTACCGTATCTTCATCTATAAATTTGGCTTACACTTTTGTATTATTTAGACACATAACAAATTTATCTTTTGACGTTGTTCTAAAAATGACCCAAAATAACAGCTATCAGCCAAAATTTTGATAGATTTGATAGACACTTCATATTCGGAAATTGACTCTTTGCATTTTTGAGCACGTGAGCAAAACTTGAAATGCTCAGCGGTGATGTTCTTTTTCGGTTCGAAATGTTTCAAGAGTTTATCAATTATTTATTTATAAGTAAAATGTTCGGGTTTACTTGGGGCACGAAACTTGTAGCCATTTTTAACTTATTTTCAATTTTTCCGCACATTTTAATATTATGATTTTGTGTTTTGATTTTATCTTCTGATCCCGTTTCAGCAGCCATGAGGTATTTAAAGTACAACTAGGTATTCTACTTTCCCGTTCTTTGATTTAACTTTTTTCTTTTAAAATTTAGTTTTTACTTTTTATCTATTTTGTATTTTAATTTAGTTCTCTTATGTTTAATCCTCGTCGCCATTTTCGTTGGGCATTTTCATTTCGCACCTCGAAACACTTATTTTTTTTCTATTTTTTTTTCCAAACGTTTCCTCCAATTTCTTTCGCAAGAAAAAATTACTTTTCCTTAATTTTCTTTCTTTTTGAATTTTTCTCGACTTCCACCAAAATTAACTTCTCGCTTGAATCGTTCTCAAAAGAGTGCACTTTCCATGCAAAACCTATTCTCTAGCTCAGCCATTCCAGTCTCTCACACATTCATACAACCAGCCATTCGTTTTCAGTCACGGCTCACGGGATCACGGCTTCCTGGAAAGCTACGTGCTCTCCTCGAAAGCCTCCGTTCCTCTGTTGTCGAATCTCATCGAAACTTTACTCTCACACACACACTCAATGATTCAGCAAGTTGTTGGATGTCTTTCCAAAACTTGCCGAATTCAAATGGCCGAGTTGAGAACCCTTTCAACTAACTTTTTTGAGAATATTTAAAAGAACTAAAATCGAGAAAAAGTTTCTTCTAGGCATTCTCCTAGTTACTCTAAAATAATCGCGACGCGAGTGATTCGAAGCGCAAAACAATCTCTCCAAAACTAATATCTCGAGGTGAGAGAGGAACACATTTCTTTTAATCCTAAGATCTACTCATTTCTTTTCTTTCGCGTGTCAATTCCGATAGATATATGTACATATCTCATTACAATTTAAAAAAGTTAAAATAAGAGATTTATGAATCAAGTTAACAACCCATTTTCTGACAAATTAAATTAGTTACGTTACGTTAATTGAAATTAATTTGAGGATGTTTTGAATTTTTTTTAGATATAAGTAAGAGTCGGCCTGACTCGCTTACTTCTTCAGCTCATCCGCTGGCTCCTTTGACATGAGACCGCCCGTCTTCTTGGTAGTAATAATTCGTGGGTTTCGGAACCAACTGTTCCACTCAATTGAGAAATCGTTCGAAACTAGAGCTCCCTATTACACGGATATCTAAGAACACGGATACACGTGTTCTTAGGAGATCCGGATTTGAATCCGTGTAATTATAAGAACACGGATAACCGTGTATCCGTGTATTCGTGTATCCGTGTATCCGTGTATCCGTGTATTTGTGTATCCGTGTATCCGTGTACCCGTGTATCCGTGTATTCGGATATCCGTGTATCCGTGTATCCGTGTATTTTAAAATCCGTGTTCCTATAGTTTCTATTTAATTTTAAACAATGCAAAAGGAAATAGATTTGAAGAAAACAGACATTTCTTATGGAATTATGGTATACATACGATGTTTTTAAATAAAGTTCGTTAAGTTAATGTGGGTTGGGTACGAAATCCCGCATCACAAAATCCCGATTCACAAAATCCCGATTCACAAAATCCCGAATCACGAAATCCCGACTTTTCTACTACTTTGCGACGGAGCATACAATTGTATCTTTCCATACGAATTAGTGCCTTGATTGAATGAGAAACAACAGGAACGAAGTTTCCTACTATTTCGCTCATTTTTCAGTACGCAAACGACTTTTCATTATTTTGAATTTGATATTCTCTGTTTTGGTCCCTTGAAGAAATAAGAATCAACGAGAACGAAGCATAGTAATAAGTCGACAGCAAGTAGTATATAAGGAAATGTTATCCGGCGGGATTTTGAATACTTTTTAAACATTACTTTTGGAAGAATATTGTTGGTGATTTGCAATTAAGTATTATTTTTGGAACTTAGTATATTTTTGAGAGAACAGAATTTTACGCGGGATTTCGTTACTCTCCCGATTTGGTTTTCAATTTTGGTGGGAGATTTCGTTAGTCTCACGATTGTAATTGGTTTTAAATAGGTGTTTTGGGTTTGGATGACGGGGTGACGTGGTCTAAACCTGGACAGATGTGGGTCTGGATCTGGACAGAGGTGGGTCTGGATTCTGGACAGAGGTGGGATTTTTGTTTTTTCGGTTCGGGTAATGGGGTACGGTGTTCTAAACGTGGACAGAGGTGGGTCTGGATCTGGAAAGAGGTGGGTCTGGGTCTGGACAGAGGTTTGATTTTTTGAAAATATTATATTAAAATATAAACTTTTTCGAGATTTTTTTTTGAAAAATTTTGAAAGAAAACAACCTTTTTTCTAAACTTTTTTTCATAGAAATTTTGTTTAAAAATGTCAATCAAAAATTAAACTTTTCACAACTTTTTGTATTCTTCTTTTAATTTTTCTTCGAAATATGAATGAATTTATACGAAAAATCGACTTTTATCTTTAAACGCGATTTGCGGCTAAACTAAGCGTCCTAGAGGCAGCAAAGTTTGCATCTTTAAACTTGATTTGTGACTAAACTATCCGTCCAAGCGACTTTAAATAAAGAAACTTTGCATACACCCAACCTCGCACCCACCCCAATTCCTATAGTGAGTCCAGACTGGGGGGTTTCAGGGGGGCAGCATGCCCCCCATACATATCTCACTGTTTATTCGCGTTTATTCGCCGCCCAAGGTACTTTTGCTCAAGAAATCTTGAAATTGGAGCTCAATTATACGATAAATAAACTTAAATCTTTAAACGCGATTTGCGGCTAAACTAAGCGTCCTAGAGGCATCAAAGTTTACATCTTTAAGCTTGATTTGTGGCTAAACTATCCGTGCGGGATATCGTACCCAACCCCTGGATTTGGATGGACGACGATGGTAGGTATGCAGGAGGAGGGTTTGGAGGTGGGTCTGGAACTGGGACAAAGGATACATTTTTTTTTTTGAAAATTTCAACTTTTTTTGTAAATATTTTTTTACAAAAAAAAGAAAAAAAATACTTGCGCTGGCACTTCCAAGATCACGAATATGCATTTTATAAGTCGCTAGGATGCTTAGTTTCGCCGCAAATCAAGTTTAAAGATGTAAACTTTGATGCCTCTAGGACGCTTAGTTTAGCCGCAAATGGGTTCAAAGATTTAAGTTTTTTATCGTATAATTGAAAGCCAATTTCAAGTTTTCTTGAGCAAAAGTACCTTGGGTGGCGAATAAAAGCGATTAAACAGTGAGATATGTATGGGGGGGCATGCTGCCCCCTTGCAACCCCCCTGTCTGGACTCACTATAGGATTTGGGGTATGAAAAGTTTCTTTTGCATTTAAGGAATCTGGATATAAGGAAACTTTGAAGAAAAAAAGTTGAACAAATTTGGTCCAAAAACTGGAAATATTTTTTAGAAAGTTTTGAAAAATACTTTTTTTTTACCAATTTTTTTAATTTCTTAGAACTGGGACTTCCTAGATCACGAATATGCATTTTTTAAGTCGCTAGGATGCTTAGCTTAGCCGCAAATCAAGTTTAAAGATGTAAACTTTGATGCCTCTAGGACGCTTAGTTTAGCCGCAAATCGCGTTTAAAGATTTAAGTTTTTTTATCGTATAATTGAGAGCCAATTTCAAGTTTTCTTGGGTAAAAGTACCTTGGTAGGCGAATAAACGCGATTAAACAGTGAGATATGTATGGGGGGGTATGCTGCCCCCCTGCAACCTTCCTGTCTGGGCTCATTATAGGATTTGGGGTGGGGTCGAGGTTGGGTGCATACAAAGTTCTTTTGCATTTATAAGTCGCTAGGACGCTTATTTTAACGTTTAACCGCAAATCAATTTTTAAGGGTGTCAACTTTGATACCTCTCGGACGCTTACTTTAGCCGCAAATCGCGTTTAAAGATAAAAGTTGATTTTTCATATAATGCGATGCATCAAATGAAAGGTGGCCTTCTTAAATTATGAATATGACGCTTATAGCGGGCTTCTTTGCCAATGTCAAGTTTTCTTGAGCAACAGTACCTTGCCTGGACCGCTTCGCGGGTTCTCAGGATTATAACCCTCCTTTTTGGGTCCTCTGTCCCGCTCACGCAACTCCATTGCTCCGCTTCGGGTATTTAAAGTCGTCTGGCAGGCGCCAATGTCAAGTTTTCTCGAGCAACAGTACCTATCATTCATATTTCGAAGAAAAATTGAAAAACGAAAAAAAAGTTGAGAAAAGTTCAATTTTCCATTGAAATTTTCTTCAAAAAAATCTTGCTTTTTCAAACAAATTCCAAAAAAAGTAGAAAAAGTTAATATTTTTTATAAAAAAAGCTTAGAAAAAAAGTGTTTTTTTTCTAAATTTTACAAAAAAAAAGTCGAAAATGTTTATATTTTCTTATAATTTTTTGATAAAACTATTTGCCAATAGTTTATACAAAACCAAAAACGAATCCGAATCCGTGTATTAAGAATCCGTGTATTAAGAATCCGTGTATTAAGAATCCGGATATCCGGATACACGGATTTTTTTTTGCGAATAATAAAAACACGGATTCCGTGTATCCGTGTTTTACAAATACACGTACAGAATCGTAGGCTCTATTCGAAACCTGTTTTTGTTACTTTTCCAAAATACTTTAAGAGTAGGTCTCTGGCTGATGGACGCCAGGTATCTACTAACTCTACAAGCATTTTGGAGCTGCAACGAAAAAAGGAAAGGCTAAAAATTGTTAAGGATATAGAATAGGCAGATGAAACTTGTTGTGGTAAATTTTACCGCAGCAAATCAACCGAAAAAAATATGGAAAATATTACCGCGAACAAATAGTCGAAGAACATATTTCATTGATAAGCGAACAAGAATCAAAATACTTGGGTTGCATTGCTCCAACATCCGGCACTGCTAAATGTGTTGAAGAAGAGCTGTATAACTTTTTCTCCACAGAAAATATAGCATTGGAAAATTTAGTAGCTGTAAGATGTGATGGTACTTATGTCAATGTTGGAAAATTTGGAGGGATCATCAGATTATTTGAAAAAAGATTGAACACACCGTTACAATGGATAGTTTGCATGTTGCATATGAATGAGCTACCATTTCGGCATTTATTTACTCATATTGATGACATGACTTCAGGACCAAGAACACTTTCAGGAGTAATTGGGAAGGATCTTAAAAATTGCGAAGAATAGCCTATTGTTCAATTCAAAAGCATTCCTGGTCAGTCGCTGCCGATTATGGACACCAATAATCTTAGCTCTGACCAATTATATTTGTATAGGATCGTTTCAGCGGTTCTAACTGGTTGTTGTCCTGAAGACCTTGCTGATAAATCCCCGGGAAAAATGTCACATGCTAGGTGGCTCGGGTACTTCGTCTTTTCATTGGAACAACAGCCCCAACAGAAAGCTTAGTTATTTTAGCAACTTATATTGTTAAAGTGTATGCTCCAACTTGGTTCAATATTAAAAGCCACCCTACATGCAAGGATGGACCCAGGCATCTATAGCATTTAATATCGACATCTCGATACCTTTCAAAGGAATTACAGGCTGTTATTGATCCTGTAATCAAACGGAACAGCTTTTTTGCGCATTCGGAAAATCTACTATTAGCCATGTTAACTGATAACACAAAACACATCAGAAAGTTGGCTCTGCGCCGTATTTTGAAAGCTCGTACTGAAGAATCTAATCGGCTAAGAGTTTTTGAAGTCCCAAATATAAAATTGGATGCAAAAGTGTACTACGATATTATCGATTGGCAAACAAATATTTTTGAACCCCCCATACTAAAATCAATTTCAAATGATGAACTAAAGAACTTTATTTCTCTCGAAGAAAACAACATAATCGAATTTTTACGGTTACCATGTCACACCCAGGCCGTCGAAAGGGCAGTTAAGACCGTAACAGAAGCTTCAGCAACCTTATGCACAAAAGCAGCACGTGAAGGATTTATAAAATCTAAGCTAGTTTCACGTAAATTGATGCCAAAATTTGACAGCAAAAAAGATTTTTGTGTTAATTGATGTTCATTTTAAATCATTTATTTATTATTATTAATAATAAATAAAAATTTTGTGTGTTTATCCACAGCACCATTTAGCAACTTTTTATCACTATTACATTCGACCACTACCTAATAACAATTTATTTTTCATACAAATGTGACCCACCCTACTCTACATGCAAACATACTTTTTTCTAGACGATAACGCAGTCCGTGGTTTTCTAATCAAAATTTTATAATTTTAAATTTTAAGATTGCTCAAATGTTCTTTGTTTGTTCGACCGGAAACGATCAGATTATCTAAGTACAAAAAACAGAAATCCAAGTTGGCCGTCAGCTGATCCATGTATACCTGTTAAGCTGGAAGTACAAAATGTTAGCCCTTGATACTCGAATAATCCAAATTTAGTGCTTATTATGTAGATTTTCTTTGATTCTTCATCCAAAGAGGAATCTGAAGATAAGCATCGGCCAAATCAATCTCGGTAAAGTATCGCCCTCCTTGGAGTTTCTGGAAAAGTTCTTCACTTCGTGGGACCGGATGTCGATGATATTTTCAAATGTAGAGTTCCGTTTGGTTTTTTTTTTTACCACTAAGATGGGTGCAGTGCAGCCCATTGGCTTGATTCCTCTGACAATTTGATTTAAATGTGAAATGTGCTTAATAATATGGACTGAATTCTGATTCGGATTTTAAAGCAGCAGAGTGACATTGCATCAGCTAGAAGTTGGTCTTTAAAATCAGATCTAAGTTGTAAAACTGAATCCAAATTTTCAACTTGAATCTGTAAACCAAGTGCTTGAAACCAATCCAAACTCATGATGTTTACGCCTCTTTCAATACTACACACTAAAAGTAAAGCTTGTGTTTTGGATTCCCAAATGATGGGTTATTTTTTTGCAATACGAACATCGTCGTGTGGTGTATAAAAGATGATCATATCTTTTATCGTAGTATCTACATATGATGTGTTACAATCGGCCTTAAAACAGAAACAGACAAAAGCACGGTCTCTTGCAAGGCTACTTAAATCTGCTATCCATTCTGCATATGACTTCCTTGGAAGCATCTTTTTTTTTAAGAACTAACAATTCGAAGCAAACACGTGCAGTTTGGACTCGAAATGTTTCGTCAATTTCGTAGAAAGGTCTTTGAAAGTAAGTCTACTTATGTACTTGTTCTGTTCCTACCAACTTTATTAACAAGTCTTAGGTTTATTTCCCGCATGTTGATAGAAAATTGACCTTTTTTAAGTTATCACCTTCCAAAGAGTTTATGGTAAAATGCTGCTGGAGTTGGAAAGGATAACTTCCCAGGACTCCTTTTCGAGGAACTGTGGGATTATTGATGTATCAGCAGATGCGCTTGATCGCTGGCCAATATTTGTTCTATCCATTCCTTTTGAGTTCTCAGAATTTCTTTCAAAGCTACTCGTCTTCACTAGATGTAATTTGAGATACATGAGTTAATTCAAATAAAGAACAATAATCAGGTTTTAGGCTAATGGAATGAAATTAGCAAAACTAGGACTTATAATGAACAGTATTTGCGCGGTAAAATATCTTCATTTTGCGCCAAGAATATTTGATCACAACAAAAACATAAATGTTAAAAAAGGAGCCAAGTTCTTATGTGCACAAGAAACCTGTGCGTAAAAAGTCAGCCAAAAAAAGTAATGAGATCTAAAATATATGCCAAGTTTTAAGTTCATGAAGTTTAAAATCAAATATCTTAAGAAGAGTAATATCGAAACAATTCCAAATCATGACAGAAATTTGGTAATTAATGATTACTGATTAAAATTTGGTGGGTTCACTGGTCAAGTTTTCATACATTTTAAATTTGTGATTAAGTAAGTATTTAAGAGAAAACTTGCCAAGTAAATCCAACAAATTTTAATCAGTTATCATTAACTACCAAATTTCTGTCATGATTTGGAATTGTTTCGATATTACTCTTCTTAAGATATTTGATTTTAAACTTCATGAACTTAAAACTTGGCATATATTTTAGATCTCATTACTTTTTTTGGCTGACTTTTTACGCACAGGTTTCTTGTGCACATAAGAACTTGGCTCCTTTTTTAACATTTATGTTTTTGTTGTGATTTCACTCCTTTTTGCAAAGACTTATTTTGCCAGGTGAAAGTCAAGCCCTACCGCTCTACAAAGTTTCATTATTCTACGACAACCGAAAATGCTCCATACAAATAAAAGCAATTCTGATAAAGTGGGAGGATGGCACCCCCCCCCCCCCCTGAATGGACAATTCCAAATTTTCGATTTTTTTCCTTTCTAAGTACTTCAAGTCCTACCGACCTACCAATTTTCATCGTTCTACAACAATCGGAAGTGCTTCATATAGTTAATAAGAATTTTTAAGAATGTGGGTCGATGCCACGCCCCCTGAACTGAAACCTCCAATTTTTCGATTTTTTTCTTCTAAGTACTTCAAGGCATACCAACCTATTAATTTTCATTGTTCTACAACAATCGGAAGTGCTTCATATAATTTATAAGAATTTTTGAGAATGTGGGTGGATGCCACGCCCCCTGGACTGAAACTTCCAATTTTCGATTTTTTTTCTTTTAAGTACTTCAAGGCCTACCGACCTACCAATTTTCATCGTTCTACAACAATCGGAAGTGCTCCATATAATTTATAAGAATTTTTAAGAATGTGGGTAGATACCACGCCCCCTGAATGCAAAATTCCAATTTTTCAATTTTTCTTTCTAAGTACTTTAAGCCCCACCGACCTACCAATTTTCATCGTTCTACAACAGTCGGAAGTGCTTCATATAGTTAATAAGAATTTTTAAGAATGTGGGTCGATGCCACGCCCCCTGAACTGAAACTTCCAATTTTTCGATTTTTTTCTTCTAAGTACTTCAAGGCATACCAACTTACTAATTTTCATCGTTCTACAACAATCGGAAGTGCTTCATATAATTTATAAGAATTTTTGAAAATGTGGGTGGATGCCACGCCCCCTGGACTGAAACTTCCAATTTTTGATTTTTTTTCTTCTAAGTACTTCAAGGCCTACCGACCTACCAATTTTCATCGTTCTACAACAATCGGAAGTGCTCCATATAATTTATAAGAATTTTTAAGAATGTGGGTGGATGCCACGCCCCCTGAATGGAGAATTCCCATTTTTCAATTTTTATCTTTCTAAGTACTTCAAGCTCTACCGACCTACTAATTATCATCGTTCTACAACAATCGGAAGTGCTCCATATAATTTATGAGAATATTTAAGAAATTGGGTGGATGCCACGCCCCCTGAATAGAAAATTGCAGATTTTCGATTTTTTCCTTTGTATGCACCACAAGCCCTACCGTTGTGCGAAATTTCAAGTTTCTACGATGTCGGGAAGTGCTCCATAATTTTGATGATCTGTCAGTGAGTCAGTCAGTCAGTGAGTCAGTGAATCAGTCAGTCAGTTACGGTTTTTGCGATTTTTGAAGTCCTATATCTTGGGAACTACTAATGCTAAAGAGTTGAAATTTGGTGAGCCACCTGTGTTTGATCAGTTCAGCAAATATTCCGAGTTTGAAGTTTCTGACTTTATTGGTACTGAAGTTAGAGGGGGGTTGAAAATCGCCTGAGTTTGTTCCTGTAAAAAGGGTGTAGTGCCGCGAACTTGGCTGGGCACTACCGTGCCCTTTGATATATTTTATATTATATTTTGTGTCGTAAATTTAACCACAACAAGTTTCACCTACTTATTCCTTTCAGTTCAGTGCGAACCTGGTCCATCAACCAGAAGCCTGCTCCTAAACATCTTAGAAAAACAACTCCATCAGGTATTCCAAGAATAATTGTGTAACAGGTTGTCCACGAAAATCACAAAAACACTAAATGAGACAGAAGGTCCACTTTTCCTTTTAGGCAGATGGTGGAAGTGCATTCCTCAGGGATATTTTTCTCGATCTTAATCTGAGTAATTTTGGGACGGGGATTTTGAGCATATAAAATTTGGTTTTATTTTTACTTTTGCCGTGGCATAACACGACGGAGGTGGACTGGATGCGTTCAGCAACTCCCCATTGTGAATGATCCATTTCACTAGGGATACTTATGTCGTTTTCCATTGGACGTTCGGAGTACGCTTTTTCTACTCCATTTTCACTCCATCTACTCCAAAAGCCTTCGACTGACTGTTCGCAGTTCGCAGTACTGTTTTCGGAGTATTTTTCTGTTCCCGATTTGAAGAATGAGTAGATTTGAAACACACGCATTCACATATAGTTTTTCGTCGCACTACTTGGCTAAAGTGATGAATGCTTGAAAAAGCCATTTTATAATATGGCGTCATTCAGTGTAAATATGACAACACGATGTTTTACATTATTCTATTGGAATCAAAAAGGAGTAGAACAGTCAAAACCAATCGAAAACGACGTTAAAATGAGAGAGCGGGTTGGGTTCAAGAACGAAGCAGGTTTCCAGCCAATAGGTGAAGTTCTTGAGTGGATGCGAAAGAGAGGTTGACAATAAGAGAGTGCAAAAAACAGCCATCATGGAAATTTTTGGGGAGATTTCAAAGAAGATGGATCGTTTTAGAAAAATTTGAAAAGGAAATCAAATTATCGAAATTACATTCGTAATAATTAAACTTACCTACTTTTAAAATTTGTGAGTTTTTTGAGAAAGTATCAGGAATTTCCAGTGATAGAAATTAAGGATTATTTTTTTGGTGAGGAGCTAAAATATTCTTGGGACAGAGCGACTTCAGGAGTCAGGGCCACAGAGTTCTGTGAACCAGTAAATAAAGTGGGAAAATTTCTGACTTTCTATAGAAGTTTTTTTAATGCATCGACTTCGT
This sequence comes from Dasysyrphus tricinctus, assembly GCA_963921185.1. NCBI lineage: Eukaryota > Metazoa > Arthropoda > Insecta > Diptera > Syrphidae > Dasysyrphus > Dasysyrphus tricinctus. The sequence continues at coordinate 103,336,355 of OY992531.1, forward strand.
AGCCATCCTTAAATAGAATTTGACATATTATAATGGCTTGACAGATGGGGACGAACTATATTTTTTTACAACTCACCAGCTTCATCATAAGACAAAATGGCTTTATTTTCCCCATTTCCACAAAAACTATTTCAAAAAATAAGTAGCTTTAAGATGAATGGATATTTGATGTTAAATGATTTGTTTTAAGGATCTTTTCAGATGCTTATCGTGCAGAACTATATTGTAGCCGAATTTTTAATTTTTCCTATCCCTCACAAACGAGAAATACATACAAAAAAGTATTTTTGAAGAACTATAAATTTTGAAGCACTATACATTTATATAGATCGAAAATTTTATCGTTCGTGAACAAAAAAGATCTACACTTGGGGTAATCCTACCTTTTTGTTGTTTGAATTCAAAGTGAATTTTTTTCAAATCTGACATACGAACACCTGGCATTTGATCACTAGTACGAAATGGTCACAAGAAATTTCTCGCATCAAATCTGGCAAGGAGGGGAAATTTTGTACTCTCCTGAGCGCTCTCTTTTGTCCGAAATAGTTAAATTTTTGACTTGGGGAACGGGTTCGCACTAAAAATGACTAAATCTGAATTGTTTGAAGCTTGCTTTTGCAGTTTTCGTTTAAGAACATGCTTCAATTGCATTCTTTGACGTAAATGACATTTTCAATAATGTCCAAAGTATCGACTCGAGCGACGGTAATCAAAGGGCACGGTAGTGCCCAGCCAAGTTCGCGGCACTACACCCTTTTTACAGGAACAAACTCAGGCGATTTTCAACCCCCCTCTAACTTCAGTACCAAAAAAGTCAGAAACTTCAAATTCGCAGTATTTGCTGAACTGATCAAACACAGGTGGCTCACCAAATTTCAACCCTTTACCATTAGTAGTTCCCAAGATATAGGACTTCAAAAATCGCAAAAACCGTAACTGACTGACTCACTGACTCACTGACTCACTGACTCACTGACTCACTGACAGATCATCAAAATTATGGAGCACTTCCCGACATCGTAGAAACTTGAAATTTCGCAAAACGGTAGGCCTTGTGGTACATACAAAGGAAAAAATCGAAAATCTGCAATTTTCTATTCAGGGGGCGTGGCATCCACCCACTTTTTTAAAAACTCTTATAAATTATATGGAGCACTTTCGATTGTTGTAAAACAATGAAAATTGGTTAGTTGGTACGGTTTGAGGTACTAAGAAAGAAAAAAAATGAAAAATTGGAATTTTCCATACAGGGGGCGTGGCATCCACCCACATTCTTAAAAATTCTTATAAATTATATGGAGCATTTCCGATTGTTGTAGAACGATGAAAATTGGTAGGTCGGTACGCCTTGAAGTACTTAGAATAAAGAAATCGAAAAATTGGAATTTTCAGTTCAGGGGGCGTGGCATCCACCCACATTCTCAAAAATTCTTATAAATTATATGAAGCACTTCCGATTGTTGTAGAACGATGAAAATTGGTAGGTTGGTATGCCTTGAAGTATTTAGAAGAAAACACAATCGAAAAATTGGAAGTTTCAGTTCAGGGGGCGTGGCATCGACCCACGTTCTTAAAAATTCTTATAAACTATATGAAGCATTTCCGATTGTTGTAAAACGATGAAAATTGGTAGGTCGGTAGGGCTAAAGTACTAAGAAAGAAAAAATTGAAAAATTGGAATTTTGCATTCAGGGGGCATGGCATCCACCCACATTCTTAAAAATTCTTATAAATTATATGGAGCACTATCGATTGTTGTAGAACGATGAAAATTGGTAGGTCGGTAGGACTTGAAGTATTTAGAAAGGAAAAAAATCGAAAATTTGGAATTGTCCATTCAGGGGGGGGGGGTCCCACTTTATCAGAATTGCTATTACTTTCACCTGGCAAAATAAATCTTTGCAAAAAGGAGTGAAATCACAACAAAAACATGAATGTTAAAAAAGGAGCCAAGTTCTTATGTGTACAAGAAACCTGTGCGTAAAAAGTCTGCCAAAAAAAGTAATGAGATCTAAAATATATGCCAAGTTTTAAGTTCATGAAGTTTAATATCAAATATCTTAAGAAGAGTAATATCGAAACAATTCCAAATCATGACAGAAATTTGGTAGTTAATGATAACTGATTAAAATTTGGTGGATTTACTTGGCAAGTTTTCTCTTAAATACTTACTTAATCACAAATTTAAAATGTATGAAAACTTGACCAGTGAACCCACCAAATTTTAATCAGTAATCATTAATTACCAAATTTCTGTCATGATTTGGAATTGTTTCGATATTACTCTTCTTAAGATATTTGATACTAAACTTCATGAACTTAAAACTTGGCATATATTTTAGATCTCATTACTTTTTTTGGCAGACTTTTTACGCACAGGTTTCTTGTACACATAAGAACTTGGCTCCTTTTTTAACATTTATGTTTTTGTTGATATTCATTATCTAGCAAATAAGACTCAACTCAAAATTTATACTTTTGTTTTAATCATTCATAAATGTAGGCAAATGGCTACAAATCGTGAATTAAAAGAAACAATCTGAAGTTGAAGTTGGAGCTAAAGTTGACGTTGGAGTTGAATCTGGAGCTGAAGATGAAGCTGGAGATGATGCTGGAGATGAATCTGGAGCTGAAGTTGAAGCTGGAGTTGAATCTGGAGCTGAAGTTGAAGCTGGAGTTGAATCTGGAGGTGAAGTTGAAGCTGGAGTTAAATTTGGAGCTGAAGTTGAAGCTGGAGTTGAATTTGGAGCTGAAGTTGAAGCTGGAGTTGAATCTGGAGCTGAAGTTGAAGCTGGAGTTGAATCTGGAGCTGTAGTTGAAGCTGGAGTTGAATCTGGAGCTGAAGTTGAAGTTGGAGTTGAATCTGGAGCTGAAGTTGAAGCTTGAGTTGAATCTGGAGCTGAAGTTGAAGTTGGAGTTGAATCAGGAGCTAAAGTTGGAGTTGGAGTTGAATCAGGAGCAGAAGTTGGAGATGAATCTGGAGATAAAGTTGAAGTTGGAGTTGAATCAGGAGCTAAAGTTGAAGTTGGAGTTGAATCAGGAGCAGAAGTTGGAAATGAATCTGGAGATAAAGTTGAAGTTGCAGTTGAATCAGGAGCAGAAGTTGAAGTTGAAGTAAAATCTGAAGCTGAAGTTGAAGTTGAATCGTCAGTTGGTGTTGGAGTTGAAGTTGAACTGTTTTCAGCACAGTTAGTCACACTTAAAAATGCCAGGACAAGGAAGAAAAATAAAGTTTCAAAATTCATGATGATGATTGAGTTGGTTTTAAGAAGACTGAATGATGAACATTCTGAAAAATTTGCTTTTATACCTTCCAATCATGACAAAAACAGGGGGGTCATTCCGTATTTCGATTATCGCCAGACGATATCGTTTAGACGATAGTCTTGCTCTACGTAACATTAAAAATGACTATCGTCTTGGCGATCTCGTTTTGGTGATGAATTATTTGCTTTACGTAAGTCAATAATCGTCAAAACGCTATCGTCAAAACGATAGAGCTTAGACGATAGCTAAATAGGTATCGTATTGTAATTATTTGAATGTTTTAAGAGCGATAAATGGTTTTTCGTTGAACTTTAACCATTGTTTTTTTAATAATACGAATATTATAATTATTGAATAATAAATTGAATAATAATCAAAGATTAAAAAGTATGTATCTGCCCAGTGGTCAAAATTCGACCATTTATACCAAAATAATCGTTCATCAATACAGGCACCTATGTCAACAGGGCTCTCATCGCGTAAGACGATGATAGTCTTCACGCATAGTTAATCGCGATAGCCATTATGCTAAGGGGTTCCTACTGTTTATGGTTTTGAGAAAAAAGCATTAAGTTAGGGAACGAAAAATCTTGGCTTAAAACTGATACAAAACTTTATTCAATATTAAATAATTTGTATGGTTATCATACATCTTTTGACAATTTTGCACTTTTCAACTATCCAAAGAAGTGGAAATCGTAAAGGTTGAGAGGAGAGGCAATGGCAACCGTAAGAAACCAGCACCGTGATTAAAGGCATTGTCTTGCTGCAAAAGCATACCTCAAGCTGTATATTCGATCGGACTGTTATTCCGAAGGTCTGGCTTCGATTCCCAGCTACTGCCACCTATAAATAGAGGAACTGACAAATCATCCAAGAGTATACTTGTCATGAATAAGTGCTTCTAATCTAGCCGTTCTGACTCGGCAAAAATTTGTAGGTCGCCTCCATTCCAGCCAACAACACGAACACAGGAATGGTTTAGAGTTGTTAGTCACTAGGGCCTGGTTTCCACGAGCTGTTGCACCACCAGATTTATTTTCGATTATTTTTTGTTCATATTTGCATTCAACACTGGGCCGCTTGTAGGCTAAAATCGTACTTTTAAGTGGACACTCAGATTGACCAGCTACTTTAAGAACTTATTGCTATACTGTTGCGTATACCGAAAAGAATCAATTTATCCACAAATACAACTTTTAACGGATGATATTGCAATTAAATTTTTAAAATAACGTGACATTTCAAATAAAACGACAAGGATTTTTAGTTTTGACAGCAAAATTTAATTTTCAAATTCATTTCGTTCATTCATATAAAAAACGATAGACGAGACGATAGTGATTGAGTTACGTGAAGCAAATCATAGACGATATCGTTAAAGGTAATCGTTTTGACGATTATCGTTTTAAAAATTACGGAATGACCCCCCAGTCTATTTCCAAACGCATGTGTATACATAACCTATTATTGTTATTTAAATTTACAAAGTTTTATATCAAATAATAATTGCAAAACGTGTTCGTTCTTATGATAAAAAAAAAAATATAATATCTAGGGCAGCAGAAATTCTTCATAAATTATATTTAAGATATTATGATGGTCTAATCAAAGAGAGTATATTATGTCTAAGTGAAAAGATGATAACTTATATAATACTAAATATGATTCTTATCTTATACGTGCTATAAGTTAGTGCGTATAAGATAATCCAGGTCATAGCCTCTTGTTGTTGTTTTTTGCTCGCCAGATTCGGCAAAATGTTATCCCACCTTTTCTTCGTTTCTCGAAAATACGCGACTTCTAAATCTTAATTTCCTATGTATTTTTTGTTGTGGAATTTTCCCCAACATCATCTTTCTTTGGGTATGGTGTTTTTTGACACAGTAGGTAATTGCTTTGATCTTCAAGTTCAAATTGTTTTCCGTATCTAGTGTAATATAGGCCTTTTGCCAATAATAACTTTTGATAAAATTTTGTTGCTGACAAAATTTAGGATTTTCTACCTTTTGTATACGTGTAAAGGTTTCCCTAATAAATCATTTTTGATTCCAATTGGAAATTAAATCTTGTTTTGTAATTTAAATTAGAAGCATAATTTCATTTATTTTAGGTTTTGCCAAGTTTTCACCAGTGGAAAAAAAAAACTTCTGGGCCCAATGAAGTACGCCCTAGTACTTCCATCATTTAAGTAAAATTCTAATTGATACCTCTTTATTTTATTAGTCCAGCGCAGATTGGAGATTCGATCAATGAAACATTAATTTTTTACAAAACATGACTTGACTGAGCAAAACCAGTGGTAGCACCATTAAGGTAGAGCTATAATAGTCGGAAGGCCACTTAAGTGGTCGTACGAAACCGAGCAAATACAAGGAATTCGTATGTGCCCTTTCACACGAGGAAACTGAGTTGCCAGCAACTTTTAGTTCCTGGGTGAGAAGGGCAGGAGGAAAGAGGGGCGAACAGAATCTCCCCGGTCGAGGATTTGAGGAAATTTTTTGACATTTCCTTTCACATCTAGGTTTAGGTGTGTTCAACCAATAGATTTTCAAAGGAAATTTCAAAAATTGCCTGGAGATTTGTTTCCTCGTATGAAAGGTACAAGAGATTTTTAAGGAGATTAAAAGAAAACGACAAAAAAATCTCCAGCAACTTGTTTCTTCGTGTGAAAGGGGACTATGTTGCGCCCATAATTGCAATTTAGTATGTACTGTTCGTCTAGTCTTCGTTAACTTTTGGCGTGAGAAGCGTTCACCGACCGCTCTTTCGTAAGTGGGCGGATGCAAAAATCAAAATGGTGAAAGCAAACTAAAAAAAAAGGCTAATGTTGCATAGCTTTTCCACTTTTTTCTTTTGTGTGATGAATGTGAAGTAAAATCTTTCTTTAAATTTATTTATATCGCATCGAATTGTTGTGGTCTCGCAAAGTAAATAATTAAAAACCTATCGCTCTGTGCTGTGAATAAATATAAGAAAATTAACATTGAACAAACAATGACATATTTACATTATTTTTAACTTTCAATTTCAACCATACTTAAGTGCAGGGCCGGCCCGAGCTAAATTAGCGCTCTGCGCAAGCTTCATCACTAGCACCCCTCAATTGCTGTTTTTGGTGGGAGAAGTCATGTCCTCATTACCCAAGCTGTTGACTTTGATATACGATTTTTTTACGAAGTGGCCCCGAGATATGAACAAGGTATCCCCAAGAGGCGAACAAAATCGTGCGCTTTGCAATGATTTTGGCATTTAGTTTTGTCTTTAAATTCAGAATAAGTATGGTTATCAATATTAGTGCGATCTATTATAAAGAATTGAAAATTAAAAAGGTTTGGCAGGTAGTGGTAGTGACTTTCTTGATACTTGCTCAAGGCGCCATTGGATTCAGCGCCCTGCGCATTTGCACCGCTTGCACATATAGCTTGTCCGGCCCTGCTTAAGTGTATTATGTGTGACTTATGAAACTGACGTTTCGGAAAGCTACCTTTCGGTCGGTTGTGACATAAACTTCCGACAGCTTCCGCCTATTGTAGTTCTACCTTTAATTGCTGCATGTTGAATTTTTTATTGAACGAGTCCCATTCTGACAGATCATCATTTCGTTTTCTTCTCTTTGATTCATTCTCGAAATTGTTTCAACGCGACCGACGCACACCGGTATTTGTGAATTTAATTATTAAATAATGGGTGGATACCCATACTAGTACCATTGTATATAAATTCTATAGTATTCTCATGAAGAAAAAAAGCTCGTGGCCATCTATGCGTCCAAGTGTAATACTAATTTTTGTTAAGGGATCGAAAACAATAACAGATCGAACAACAAGACTAATGATGCCATACCAGGAAATGATGACTAATCCAGGGCCCGGATTTTCATGCTCTAAAAAACATAAAATATGCGCCTACAATATGCACTTAAAATGTCTAAATATGCCCAAAAAAATCCAAAATATGCCTTTAAAAATGCAAAATATGCTGCAAAAATACTCAAAAAGTAAATGAAAACACATTTAAATAAAATTAAAAAAATCAGTCTTTAATTCACAAAAATTTTTCACAGCAATAAGTAAAAAAAATTAACAAAAAATAACATAGAATTCAGGTAGGTTTAACAAAAAAAAAAAAAAATCTTGACATAATTATGTAGACTAGTTTCGTAAGTAGGTTTTGTTAGCATGAATCATGAATTCTGTTCTGAAGTTTTCAAAACTGAAACCTTGGCGATTTGGTCTCAAGAAACTTTTGTACATGGAAAATGACCTCTCCACGTCAACAGGCGTTAATGGAGCATGTATTAATGATACAATCTCATGTATTGTTAATTGAATATCGAAGGACTATTCTTGATTTTCATTTAAGGATAACATGGTCCTTCGTTTTTCTTAAGAACATTTTCTAGTGCTAGTCCAGATTGACCCATTGGAGACTCTACTGCATTAATTTTCGAAACTGCTTCGTTCATTAAATCTATTTGTTTTTAAGCGAGTTCCGCCCCTGTAATTTTACTATAGTCTCACGTAGAAACCAATGGCTTGAACTTATGAAAGCCAATTAGTAGAATTTTAAAGGGTCGTTTGCATTTCGGTAAAATAATGAAATTGAAGGGTTTAAAGCTTATTTTTTCTAAAATATGCACTAAAAATATGCATTTATTGTTAAAATATGCTCAGTACGCCAAAATATGCATTTATACCAAAATATGCAAAAATATGCACTAACGATTGAATGCCATTTTAAAGCAAATTTCTCAATTCGGAAAACTATCTCATTCATTTCCTTCTAAGGTTGTCTAAAAAAAATATGCATTTGCATGGAAATCCGGGCCCTGAATCAGTGTTGCCATTTTATACTCTCTGTTATCTTTATCAAAAATTTATTTTTTATATTTTTATTTTCTGCTACTTTTATTTTATATTCTATAAACGCTCTCGTCACTCTATTATTTCTTTTATACATATTATATACTATATTTTTTTCTTTATTTATATTGAATATTATTACATTAACTCATTCAATGATTTTCTTTGCTAAATTTTTTTCATTTCGGACCTATTCTTCTTTTTTATTTTTCTCTTTTTCTTCAGTTATTGGTTTTTTACGTTTTCTTTTGTATAATGCCATTCTCGAGTGTTTCTATGGTTCTTTTCCAGCTGCTTTTTCTCGATTTGTTGCTTTAAAATTTAAATTAAATGACGTCGTTTTATGACGCTGCTAATGGCAATGCTAATTTCAAATCCGCGCATTTAGTGATGAGTTACCTGTCCAAAGCAAGGAATGGTTTTAAAGTTTGTCACTTTAATGCCAGAAGTCTTAATGACTCCAAGTTTGATAGCGTTAAGGAAATTTTCAATGGTGTGGATCTTGATGTAATATGTGTAAGTGAAACTTGGTTTAGTCCTAATATTCCTGATTATGTTCGAATCTTACCCAATTACACTCTTATTCGGAATGACAGATGTACTACTACAATTGGTGGAGGGGTTGCAATTTATTGTAGATCAACTCTTAAATGTAAAATTTTGAGCAAATCAGATTCAACTGGAATTGAGTATATTATCTTGGATGTTTATGACGGAAATGAAAAATGTTTGGTAGCGTGCGTATACAATCCGAATAGAAGTTGTTCACCGGCTCCTTTCTTTACTGCATTAGAATCCTTCTTAATTTCTTATGAAAAAATTATTATCTGTGGCGATTTTAATGCTGATCTCCTTAAAGTGGACTCACGCTCTATTCAGCTTCTTGATTCTGTTGCAGCCTCAGGGCTCAAGGTTGTAAATGCTTTTCCAACAAGATACGCACCAAATTGCTCTCCTAGTTTACTTGATCTTATAATTGTATCTGATCCAACTTATGTTCTGCTAAATGATCAACTGTGTCTTGATGGCATTTCAGATCATGACCTTATTTTTTGTACCTACGATATTGACTTCTCTCATTCCCAAACCCCTACTTCATTTACATATAGAGACTTCAAATCAGTTAATCAGGAATTGTTGTGTTCAGATGCAAGTTGTTTACCTTGGTATGACAGCTTGAATATTATAAGTGTAGATGATAAGCTTGAATATATTCTTAACTTTATCAAAGAACTTTTCGATAAACATGTCCCTCTGAAAACCGTTGCCATAAAAAATAAAAAATGTCCGTGGTAAAATTTAGAGGTTCAATCTGCGATTAAAAATCGTAGAAAGTTCTATTTAAAATGGAGGAAGTCCCCAAGTGCTGATACCTGGAGAATATACTGTTTTATGCGTAATAAAGCCACTTCATTGACGCGGCTAGCTAAACGAAATTTCTTCGCCTCAAAGCTCGACGCAACCTTACCCCCTAAACAACTCTGGGTTAACCTACGTGAAATTGGTGTTGGAAAACGCCAAATCTCAAAATGTGAGCTTAGTGCTAGTGTACTTAATACACAGTTCACCGCTAACACCCTAATTCCGAGTAATTTTAGCCCAAAAAGGGAGTTGATATATGAACATGTTGATACTTTTGATTTTGAGGTTGTCTCGGAGGATGAAGTCATTAGCATTTTTAAAACCCTTAAGTCTGAAGCTATTGGGGAAGATGGAATTCCTCTTCGATTTATAAAATTAATTTTTCCATATGTTATAAACCCACTTACCCATCTCTATAATCACTGCATTGTTTCTTCAACGTTTCCAACTTTGTGGAAAGCAGCTAGGATTACACCGGTACCTAAAAAGTCTGTACCCATAGAGCCGTCCGACTATCGACCGATTAGCATCCTACCGTGCTTGTCAAAGGTCTTGGAGAAGATTCTAGCGAAACAAATAATAGAGCATCTTAACACGAAAAGTCTGCTATCTCCATATCAATCTGGGTTCAGAGCAAACCACTCTTGTTCCACAGCAATGGTTAAAATTCTTGATGATATCAGACTGCAATTCGATCAAAATAATTTGACTGTTTTATGTTTGCTGGACTTCTCTAAGGCCTTTGACAAAGTCAACCATGATGTTCTATGTGAAAAACTTAAGTACTATTTTGGGTTTTCTGAGTTGGCTGTCTCCCTAGTAAAGAGTTATTTATTTAACAGGACTCAGCGTGTTGTGGTTGGCGATGATTATTCACGGCCTAGTTTCTTGAGGACAGGTGTACCACAGGGCTCTAAATTGGGCCCAATTCTCTTCTGTCTATTTATAAATTACCTGCCTTCTGTTTGTGAAAATGTCTCCTTTCATCTTTATGCAGATGATATACAGATCTATCTCTCAAGGAGAAGTGGCCTGATCGAGGACCTTATTTTTCGGATCAACGAGGATCTTATATCCATCTGTAAGTGGACTGAGGAGAATGGTCTAACACTTAACCCTAAAAAAACACAGGCTTTGTTGGTATCCAAGAAAGAGTACAATACGGAACAGCTCCCCACGATATCCTTGTATGATTCAACTGTTTCTTACGTAAAATCTGTGACCAGTCTTGGTTTCAAAGTGACGAATGATTTATCTTGTAGGGATCAAATAAACGCTATCGTGGGACGAATATATGGAACTTTAAGAAAACTCTGGATATCAAGTAGTTTTTTACCTACTGATACACGACTTCGCTTAGTTAAAACGCTTCTTGTGCCCATTATTTCATTTTCTGAACTAGTGTATCCTAAACTGGATTCTATGTCCGAGCACAAGCTGAATGTTGCATTTAATGACATGACAAGATATGTTTACGGTCTACGTAGATACGACCACATATCTTCCTACAGCACCAAAATTCTAAATTGCACCCTATCCAAATATACAAATTATAGGAACTGTATATTCTTGCACAGAGTGATTCACACAAAAACACCTCTGTATCTTTACGAAAGAATTAGCTTGTGCCATTCTTCTAGGACCGGAAATATATTGACACACACTTTTAAGTACCTTAACTCCTCTCGGTTATTTTTTGTAAATAGCATTCGCCTTTGGAATTCGCTGCCAATAAGAATAAAACAGATCAGAGAAATTGCAAACTTCAAAACTGAGGCATTCAAACACTTTTCAAATGGGCATTCGTAGATTTATAGTTAGTATGAGGAAAGGTAGGAATATTAAGAAGAATAGGAAGAATTTGTTGTGCTATTAAAATAGGTTTAAAAAAAGAAATAAATATAATGTTACGAAGATGTTATTAATTAATTTGAATAAGCATTTATATACATAATTTAATTTCACTTTGTATTCTTAAGTTTAAATTATAATCTAACCACTCTGTATAAAAATACTATAAAAGACTAAGTCTTACTGTATTATCCAATAAAAATTGAATTGAATTGATCTCGGTAAGGCTATCACAGCGAACCTATCGACCAAATGTCTACCTACAAAATCGTGTTTCATGAGAATACTATAGATTGGATATACAATGCTAGTACCCAGAGTCGTGGGTTTTAAGTTTGCAATATGGTACGCCTGTACAGCTGTCACGACACAAAAGTGAATTTTGTGAAAGTTAAAAGTAGAAATAAACCAAAATTATTGACAAAAACTAACTTGTTTGCAAGTAAAATGAGAAATGTAACTGTGTATATTTATATAATTTATGGTTTCAATCAAATGTTTGTGTCCCTTTTTGAAAATTGATTTTGCAGCATAGATTTTAATATATACCTAGATAACTAACTTCGCCTTCAAAAGTGAAGCTCGGCCACCATTTTATTGGAGGCATTTACAACAACAATTCTATTGTGTTTTTTGTGTTGTTTACTTTTTGCAGAGGAGATTTTTTCTAAAATAAAGTATTTGTATTTGTTTAATTGGTTTTTTTTATTTATGAAACGTGGTTTTTAGGTGTGCAAGATTGCAAAAATATTAAAATACTTAGTTCTGGTAGTGTCTGTGCGTGTAAAAACAGTAACAAGAAAAAATGATATTTTTGTTATATTTATTTGAGAAATGTTAATAAATTATATCTGCAATTAAAACCAATAGTTTAAGCTTTCTTTTAATACCAAAAAATGTACACGTCATCACAGAATTTTAAAAGATATCAGTGTACAAAAGCAAGACTAGGACAACATTTCTCGCAAGAAGTTAAATGTAAATATCTCAAAATATTTTAAACGTAGCTATATAATTTTGTTACCATTTAAGAGATGGCAAAAATACCTTTCATTTGATACTAAAATCATTTTATTACCTCTTCTAAATTCCAAGATATTAACATTTATTTAGAGAAACCACTAAGGCATTCAATTCGATTGCTTACATTTTTTGCCTCCAACAAAATGGTCGCAAAGCTTCACTTTTTCTCTGTACAAAAGATCCTATGTTGGCCATCTAGGTAGCCCGATTCTCCCCCTTGTGAGGAATCACAAGTCACAAGCTCTTGTGACTACTCCTTGTGAGGACCCTTCAAGCAAATTCACTGACCCAACTTTTTCGGTACTGCTTGGATCCTTAAAAAATGAACTCTTCCGGGGATTTTATTTTTTTCACCACTTTTTTTTTTAGTTTACTTTTGCCAGTCGTGCGGTTGAGATTATTTCTTGCTTTAATTCGCTTTGTTGTGAAAACCTAAACACATTTTCGGTCACCAATACAAACTAAATGCAATTGTAATTTGTTCAATCTTTGCTAGTGCAAATAACAATAAGTGTGTTTTTGTAAAAATTCCAAATAAATGTGCTTTGGAAGGAAAAACATTCTTCTTGTTCTTATTTGTTTGTCCTTTGTCTGTGGTTGTTGGTTGTTGCTTGTAGGAAATTTAGAACTCAATAAGGGAATTTTCTCTTCATACCTACTGGTTTCGGTGCTTGCTAAGTATGGTGAATTTTGTATCTCACAACGCATGCGCAAGTGGGTCCGCGGTGATTCTAATTTCCATACTAATTCGAGCCGTAAAACGTCGTTTTGAGGATCTACATTTGGATCCGAAAACGTAGTCGTTCATAAGTTGTTCACTACGTTTGCGGATCCAAACCGGACTCCTTTGCTTGAAGGGGATTGTTCTGATTCGATAACATTTTGGTATTCTCCCCCTAATAGTCACAAGAAAACTCACAACGAAACTCACCACAGCATTTTGTTGGTAGCTTTTTGACCGATGAGCGCACACATCAATAACTCTACAAGTAATCGCAACGAACTAAACCAACACACCCACAAAATGTATTCATGTTTCTCTGTATCATTAATACAAAGCAAAATAATATCGCACCTTTGTCCTATTCTTTGGTAAAGAAATGAAAGAATACATACATTTTGTTCTCTTTCGCACAGAGAACATAATGCAAGAATATGATTCAATGATTTGTAGAAACTCAAGTAAATTTTGAGTTGTGACCTGCTCTGGAGGAGATCACAATTTCGCTTGTTTTTATGACTCTCACAAGTTGTGACTTTAGGGGGAGAATACGAAAAAGTCACAAAATTAGTTTCACCACTTTTTGTGACTTGTGAAGTATCAGTGACGATGGGGAGAATAATAGCCCTATTCTCCCCATCATCACTGATACCTCACAAGTCACAAGAAGTGGTGAAACTGATTTTGTGACTTTTTCGTATTCTCCCCCTAAAGTCACAACTTGTGAGAGTCATAAAAACAACCGAAACTGTGATCTCCTCCAGAGCAGGTCACAACTCACAACTCACAATTTATTTGAGTTTCTTCAAATCATTAAATTATATTCTTTCTACGGAGGCCTTATGTTCTCTGTGCGAAAGAGAACAAAATATATGTATTCTTTCATTTCTTAAGCAAAATAGTACAAATACCCGATATCATTTTGCTTTGCATTTATGGGACAGAAAAACTGAATACATATTGTGGGTGTGTTGGTTTCGTTCGTTGCGATTGCTTGTAGAGTTGTTTATGTGTGCGCTCATCGGTCAAAAAGCTACCAACAAAATGCTGTGGTGAGTTTCGTTGTGAGTTTTCTTGTGACTATTAGAAGGAGAATACCAAAATGTTATCGAGTCACAACAATCCTCACAAGGAGTAGTCACAAGAGCTTGTGACTTGTGATTCATCACAAGGGGGAGAATCGGGCTATAAGGCTGTAAAATCTATGTTTTGCAGCTATAAAAGAGAAAAAAGGAGTAGGGGTATGTTGGTAGACTATGGTCAAAGAAAAAAAGTCATGATTTAGTCTGCTATTACACGAAGACTTTTTAGTTGACTTTTTTCGAAATTAAATATTGTAATGTTTTCTCAGGTTCGTTAATAAAAGTTATTTACTTAACGTCCACTTATTTATTTCACAAAAATAAAACACTACTTTTCTTAAAGCAAACAAAACAATTTATTTATTATTCACCACTGAAATAAATTCACCAACTTTACTTTTCACTTTTATTACAACCAACTTAATTCATTCACGATTAAAAACAAACTGTGCCGCTGCCATTTTTATTATTTTTCTTATTTACAATATTTTTATTTATGCTCAAAGGTTTTTACATTGGTTATTATCTACTATTTACAATAATTAATTAATATCTTAAGTCTACTATTTTTTAATCTGCGAGTAAAAAAGGGGCTCTGCTTCGTTAAGTTGGTTATTTTTCATTTTTACATTTGTGTTACAAAGGTTTCTTAAGGCTAACATTAGTTTTTCTTAAATTTATGATTTCACGTCGGCTTGAGCATTGCTGACGGTCGTTGATGCCGCTGCCGGTCAAACATGTGCCATTTATACTTGGTTCATTGTATATAAATTCTATAGTATTCTCATGAAGAAAAAAAGCTCGTGGCCATCTATGCGTCCAAATGTAATACTAATTTTTGTTAAGGGATCTTGGTAAGGCGATCACAGCGAACCTATCGACCAAATGTCTACCTACAAAATCGTGTTTCATGAGAATACTATAGATTGGATATACAATGCTTGGTTGACAAACTGGAAATTAGTAGAAGTTTCTGGTCCCTGCTTCAAGAGCTTTCCGTAGCGGACATTTTCCATAATTCCTCTTTCTAAAGCTTTTATTTGACAGCTGGTTTTCTGCTATAGTCCGGCAGATGGCGCTTCTTTCGTTTGATAGTCGCTATAATTATAGCTAATGAGGGTATGTTTGCACTGGGACCGTAAGCTTTATTGTATATAAATAAAAAGTCAATTAAACACCTTATAGTCTTGTATCAATAATTTTATTTTTTTATTACGCGTTTCGGTCATTAGCCATCATCGGATCAAAATCGACTAGAAACTCGATTTTGATCCGATGATGGCTAATGGCCGAAATGCGTCATAAAAAAAAATAAAATTATTTAAACAAGACTATAAGGTCAAGGTGTTTAATTGACTTTTTATCTATTGAATTTAAGTCTTGTTGGCAGAGCTCTTTTAAATAATAATTGGAAATATTATTTTGGATTTCTTAGTTCAAAACCACAAAGCAATTTGTTTACAAAATAAAAATGTGGTGGAGATGAAAAATAAAAAGAAATGAAAGTGTTCAGCAAATTGTTCGTACTGTTCGATAAATTTTTTTTTTGACTAAAGATAGTTTTTTTTCTATTTCTATTACTACTACTTACTACTTGCACACTTATCCGGCTCCCGAGCCATGGTGGGTCTCTGCTTGAGATATTGCGGTCTTCCATTGGCTTCAGTCCCTCCCACGCTCCCTCCAGTCGACGAGACCAAGCGCTCCTGCGTCTGTCACTGCCTGGTCCCTGTGGCGGAGGTTTGGTCTTCCTGGTCGTCCCAAACCTGGGGGCTGGGATTCGCTCGATGTGGCCAAGTCAGTGTAGTCGACATGTTTTTGCTCTTAAGACTATATCCACATCTTGGTACAGCTCGTACAATTTATCACGATTAAATCTTTTACTCCGCGTTTTGTTAATTAAAAATATAAAATTTAACTAAAAATATGTTTCAGGTACCCGCTTTGTTTCGCTTAAGCGGAGTGTTTCATGGGTAATTGGTCAACAAATACTCGGGGATGAAAAAAGTTTTTCAGATAAGCGGGGTTTTCTCTGAAGTGGGTAGGGTACTGCTTCATCATTTGTTGTTGGAGTGATATCCAGGATTTCCATGGCACTAAGGTACCTTAGTTCAGAATGTCGTTATTGGTTTGTCATCCTACTCATCGGTTGATTAGGGTGGTGGGCGATGTATCTAACCAGCTTATCTGCAGATAGCATAGCAATAAATACTTGCGCAGGGGGGCTACCTAAGCCTAAGAGTAGAGTTGCTTGCGCTGATGATCGAAACAAAGTCCAGTGCAGATACTCAGGATTTTCATCTCAAACATTTGCAGTTCATCCATAGTTGTTTTGATTTTGGAGATGGTGAACCAAACTGGGAAGCTGTAACCGAAAATTAGTCTCAGGAGTTGCTTGCAGATTAGAACTTTAGAACAATCCAGCATTGTCCAGTTCTCTTTTTCATCGGCGGGTAGAGGTGGTGATGGAAAGTAAAGGTGGATTTTTAGAGGACAGTCTGTGATTGTGGGTTGAATCTCAGCAGCTCATTTAAGTTGATGTCAGGGTACTTGGCTGAACGACCGCGTTTGGCGCGCCCGAAAAATAAAATCTTCCATGCAAATCGAACTTTTTTGTTTTTTTTAAATATCATCACTTAATTTTTAAAAATTACGGTAATGCAATATTATTCAAAAAATAATCTACACTTTCATAAACAATATAACTATTTGCGCTGCCTTATTCATGGTGTGACAAGCTAGAAATCAAAGTTGAAAAATATGTTAACTGATGTCCGGATACTATGCCTTTATCCTAAAACTACAACATGTACCTAGGCATTTTTATTAAAATAGTTTGAGTGATTTTTGAGGAAATTTGAAAAATTATTGTTGTAACTTCTTCAGATATACCAAGTACTCGCAAGTACCTAAAATTGTGATTTCTTTTTGCAAGAATTTAGATAAGTCGATTGTTATAAAAACTTTCTTGTGACTGAAAGCGTTTATATTTCTTTTAGTTTTAAAACCTTTTATTATAATGAAATATTTATATTAAGCTGTATGCTTCGTTGTCTCCTTCTTAGCTTGATCCTCTTCTAGGGTCATAGCTCAGCTCCATATAACTGAATTGTTCAATTGAATTTATGTTATTCATTTTTAATTACAGATTTTCTGCAGATATTAAAAACAATTGGTGAGTTTTTGATTCTTTCAATGCATATCAAAATAAATCAACAAAAATATTTATTAAAGAAAGACTGAACACTGTACGAATCCACATACCATATAATTTCTTAACTTTATAGAATTTAAAAATACAAAACAACAATACCCAACTGCTATTTACCATTCTGATGAAAAATAAGAAAAAAAAATCTACCCGGAAGGATTTTCGCTAAACCTTTTAAGTAGAAAAAAAAAGTTGAGTACTTACTTTTCGTGCTTGAAATTTAATCTCAGTTTGCATTTTATATTTCAAGCAACAGTCACGCGTTTTTCAGTGGGTAGATGGTGTATAGAGTTTCTTACTTTGTACACTCAATTTTAATGTCTAAAATCTGACTTTTTTGTGAAGCTTAATTTCCACACTAACCTCTTTCTTCTAGGATGAATGTTAATTAAAATTAACTCTTACTCCCATCTGCAATTGGCATCTCAAAAGGAACAACAAAAAAAAATTAACTTAAAAGGTATTATGTCTGCCTCATCTGCGCTTTCATTTCTAGAGCGTTTTTTGTTTTATTTTTTTCTTTTCGTTCTTTAGCTATTTTCCTGCTGAGTTGATTTGAATTTTGCCCTCCGGTTTTACTTTATGATCTTATATCCTTTTCTTTTTACAGAAACTTCATCATTTTCATTTCTAGAAGAAGGGTGATGATGAATTCAAATACAGGAAGCCTACAAAACGCTGAAGATATACATACCTATCTTTTAGTCGCTAAACGCTTACATGTAGGCAGTTTTGTTTGTTCGTTAATTACCTAAGTGGGAGAGCTTATTAAGGATACAGAAACAGATTTGCTTTGGGACATATTGTACAATGTGCATACATTTATATTCTAAGATAAAACAAAATTACTCAACACATTTTTTACATATTAATAATGTACACAAAGTCTTATTCACACTTGAAAGCAAAGTTTGAACTTCGTTGCCAAAAGTTACGCTCATCAAATAATTTCCATGATTTTCTCTTGAAATCTACAAATAAGTATACTTTATCGCCGTTACGTTTAGTTTCGGAGTAAAATACGCATTATGTTTTTGAAAACATTATAATATCAATTATTTTGTTATAATTGGATTAAACTTCTTGAGTGTGTTTTCGCACAGATTTTTTGGCACAGATTGATTGGTTGTCATGAAGCTGTAGAAGAAGAAGCCACTCTAGAACTCTATGTTCCTCCAGGCTCCAGCTGAACTTTACAGGTGTCCAGTTGTACGAAATAGAAAAGAAATTGATTTAAGTGGTGGAGAAAAATGTAATAAGTAGATGTACATAGTTAGTGGATCAGAGATTCTATCCACAGGCAATCGAAGACTTTCTCGACATCCAGAAAGCACCCAGTAGCATTTTCTCTGTAGAACATCTGGAACTGAAGCCTCTAGAAAATAACTTCCTACCAAATTTTTCTGGTGTAAGTTAAAAGTGATATGGATCTATGTTGCACCCCAAGTTGAAAGCAAGTTTCCTGAGGATAGCCGATATATCTTCGCTGTTTTCCACTTCTGGGAGAAAATACAGTTATACCTCGCGTTCGGCCACCTAACCGATAGGCTGTCCATAATCTAAGAAATGTTTAGATACATGAGCTGTTTTTGCATCAGCTGACATCAGCTGTTTTTTTTTACAAGGGATTTCAACAACACAAACAAAACCGGATCGCTAAAGATACGCAGCCGAATCCACCCATTGATGCATTTATTTTGGATTATTATCCAAGGGGAGCATCATGATGACATGGAGACTGCACATGGTCCCGATGACCATGTGGTATGCACCGACTACATTACACCCCGTTTAGAATTCCATTCGCTGGCCACAAATTATATCAAACGAGGAATTGTGGCGCAGGACAAGTCAAGAGCGGCTGGACGTTGAAATAAGAAAGCGTAGATGGCAATGGATTGGTCACACACTGAGGAAACCAAACGATAAAATTGCAAAGCAGTCCTTTGAATGGAATCCTCAGGGTGCACGGCGGGTTGGAAGACCAAGAACAAAATGGAAATCAACAGTTCTAGCAGAAGCAGACTCCCAGAGAAAGACGTGGCCACAGTTAAAATATCAAGCTGCAGACCGTGAAGGATGGAAACGATTTGTTGGCGCCCTATGCCCCAATCGGGGTTACAGGACTTGATGACGATGATGATTAGAATTCCACAAGCCATTCACGACCGCCTTTCCTAGCAGAGAGGACTGGCAACTGAACGAGCCGTTAACCTGTGAATCGATGATAGCTATATACACCAACGTTTCCAAGATGGATATTGGTGTTGGTGCAGGGTTCTATTCAGAAGCCTTCGGACTATCCAGCTCATTCGCACTCCCTGATTACAGCAGTGTCTTCCAAGCTGAGGTCCTGGTAGTGACAAAAGCTGCTAGACAAGTTTCAATGATGGCAATACCCCAAGCTGATATCACATTTTTCCTTGATAGCCAAGTGGCAATTGAATCAAATCGAAGCTTGTAACTTGCTGTCGCGAAGAGTTAAAGGTTCTTGGTACACAGTACAACATGAGGCTCTACTGGGTTCCTGGTCATAGTGGTGTCCCAGGTAATTAAAGCGCTGACAAGGTGGCAAGAATAGGATCAACTCTTGATCTTAAACAGGTAGAAACAACAGTTTAGGTCCCAACCTGTTATCTTAAACAGATAATCGAGAGCAAAGTTCCAGCTACGACACACAAGCGATGAAGCTCGCTCCATACCCATGTTTTAACCAGATAATTATAGCCTAGTTGCGACAGACAAAAGACCGACAGCATCATCGAATTGAGTAAAAAGTCTTTATCTCTTCTCGTGAGTATCACCAACGGTCACAACCACCTGGGTTACCATAAGAACTCAGTTTGGACAACTTATTCAGGGAATCTGGCGATGAAAAGATACACGTAGATACTCTTCACTGCCTGTGTCACTGCGCTGCGGTATACCATCTGAGAAACAGGCTCCTAGACACACACACACAACGACTTTGAGGAACTCTCTGACACTCGAAGCAAACACCAGTTGAAATTTTTTTAACGCTACCCAATGGCTTGAAAATTCTTAAGCTTTACAATCACCCAACCTGTCAAAGATATAATAAGGGTATAGAACGATTATGATAGAACGAACGAGAACGGAACGTCGCACGTATTTCATGTAGGAGCGGCAGTGAACGGAGAACCTGGGCACCTCACTTATACACCAGCTACTGTTGCTTCGGCGTGGTGGTGAATGCGCGTGTCAGTGACAATGTCAGGACGAACGAAAACAACTGAACGCACGTGTTTCTTGAAGAAACACAAAAAAAAACGGAGAATGGGCACCTCGCCTACCTCTGTGGTCCAAAGGTCAGTAAGCGAGGGTAACTGATGGTGACAACGCACTCCATCATCCTTCTGTATGGCAGCGAAATTTGGGCTGACGTGACGTACTTAAACAAGAGAAGTACCTGAAACAGATAGTGGCAGTGGAAAGATGCGGAGCTCTACGTGTAGCTAGCTCATACCGAACAGTTCGGAACCAGCTATCCCAGCCATGAATCCCATAGATCTCCTAGCGAAAGAAGGGAAGTAGGTACGTCTATGACAAAAAGGCGGAAATGGTATTGGAAGCGGCATCCGAGGAGGCTATGCAAGAACGTTGGAGCTCGAAAAACAGGACGATGGACAGCGAGGCTGATTAGGGACGTGGCAGAGTGGAATGACCGAAAACATGGGGAGGTCAACTACTACGTCACCCAGGTACTTACCGGACACAGATACTTCAATACCTTCCTCCGCAAAATCGGCAAAAAAAATAGTCCAGCCTACCAGTACGGAGACTCGCTAGAAAATGACGCGAACCATACTTTCTTCGCCTGCAGCAGGTGGGAAAGCCTCCGCTAGGACCTGCAGATAAGTATTGGCACCATCAAACTGGAAAACATAGTAGAGAAGATGTTACAGAGTTAAGAGAACTGGCAAAAAGTCTGTCGCTACACAGAACAAATTCCCAGAAGAAAAAAGATAAGAAGAAAATGACAGAGAAACTGTTGAACCCGTAAGTTAATCCCGCAAGGGAATCATGACAACCCTCCTGAAGTAATGCAAAGGGCGGTCTTAGGGGGTGGGTTAGAAGCCAAAAGGGTTACGGTGGAGTTTTGGTCGGTATGTAATACATACCTCAGCAGTCACGGGCAGACACACGGAGATGGTCAATGGGTAAACACCAAAAAGGCCTCCTTATGGTACATAAAGCATTTCTTCTTACTTACTTACTTATCCGGCTCCCGATCCATGAAGGGTCTCTGCCTGAGATTTTGCGATCTTCCATCGGTTGCGGTCCCTCGTACGCTCCCTCCAGTCGTCGAGACCAAGCGCTCTTGCGTCTGTGACCGCCTGGTCCCTATAGCGGAGGTTCGGTCTTCCTGGTCGCCTCGAACCTGGGGCCTGGGATTCGTAGATTTTCTTGGCTGGAGCGTTGTTGTCCATTCGCTCGATGTGGCCGAGCCAGTGTAGTCGAAGTGTTTTGGCTCTTTGGACTACATCCACATCTTGGTACAGCTCGTACAATTCACGATTGAATCTTCTTCTCCAATCGCCCTCTTCGCATATAGGACCAAATATCCGCCGAAGAATTTTTCTCTCGAAAGTGCCCAGTATCAATTCCCCTTTTTTACTTATCGTCCAGCACTCGGCGCCGTAGAGTAGAACTGGTAAAATTAGCGTTTTGTATAGCGTGCACTTTGTCTTTCGAGAAAGGAGTTTTGAACCGATTTGTTTGGCCAAACCGAAGTAGCAGCGGTTCGCTAGGGTAATTCTTCGTCGGATTTCCACTAAGGTGTCGTTCGTGGAATTGATGTTTGTTCCGAGGTAGGTGAACTCCTTGACTACCTCGAAATTACTGCTACCAACAGTGACGTTTTGTCCTAGGCGATGGACAGATGAGGCTTTGTTTGTTGATAGCATATACTTTGTTTTGTCCTCATTCACTTCAAGACCAACGCGTTTCGCCTGTTCATCAATAGCTGTGAATGCTTCAAGTACAGCTCTCTTGGAGCGGCCGATGATGTTCGATGTCGTCCGCATAGCCAAGCAGTTGAGAAGACCTGTTGAAGATAGTGCCTTCCATGTTAACACCACTCTTGCGCACTATCTGCTCCAGGACTAAGTTGAAGAAATTACATGATAGCGCATCTCCTTGTCTGAACCCTGTACACGTCTGGAATAACTCGGATGAGCTGTTACCCATTTGCACGTTGCACCGCGTATTTTGTAGCGTCATGCGGCATAGCTGGATGAGTTTTTTCGGGATCCCGAGTTCCGACATCGCCAACTTATGCTATCATATGCGGCTTTAAAGTCGATGAATAGGTGGTGGGTCTCGACTTGAAATTCGTTGGTCTTTTCCAGGATTTGCCTCAATGTAAAGATTTGGTCTATCGTTGATCTGCCTGGCCTGAAGCCACACTGGTACGTGCCGATCATAGTGTTGCAGAAAGGTTTTAGACGCTCACATAGTACGTTGGATAGGATCTTGTAGGCAACATTAAGCAGGGATATGCCTCTGTAGTTCTTGCAGGACATAGGATCGCCTTTTTTGTAGATTGGGCATATGGAGCTATTTGACCAGTCATCGGGCATACTTTCCTCCTCCCACACTTGGTTGATGAGCTGGTGCATGCACCCTACCAGGACATCTCCACCATACTTAAAGAGTTCCGCTGGTAGGCCATCCGAGCCGGCGGATTTGTTGTTCTTAAGCTTGTGGATGGCTTTCTTAACCTCTTCAGTACTGGGCGATGGGACTGGATCTTCATTGACTGGTCTTATGCCTCTTTGTTCCTCTGTTGCCTCCTCTACATAATGCCCATTAAGCAGCTGCTGGAAATGTTGCTTAAACACGTCTACAATTCCCTGTGCTTCGGTGACTAGGTTACCTTCGCTGTTTCGAAGAGCTTGCGTGCCAGTCCTATAACCAGATGCCAGTTGTTTGGCTGTTTTGTAGAACCGGCGGGTGCTGGTGGCGGTGCTAGACTCTTCGAGATACTTGAGCTGAGAGGCTGCGGATGCTCTTTTCTTTCTACGCAGGGTTTTTTCTCTTTCCTTCTCTTTTCACGGTACTCCTCTCTTGCTGCTCTTGTTTTCCGTTGCAGCGTTTGCATTCGTGCATTTTCCGTCTCCTGCTTCAATACCGCGCATTCATCGTCATACCACGGGTTCTTTTTTCTGGGTGGTTGATAGCCTATGGTGGTCTCGGCTGTCTCCTTAATGATGTCGCGATATTGGTTCCACTGGTTGTTGACGCTTGTGGCTGGCTGTACGGCAGAGAGTTTCCCGGTCAATTGCTCACTGTAGTCTCTGGCTTTCTCAGATGTGCATGACATGCAATGTTGAATTTCTTCCTTTGGGCGGTCTTCGTTTTCTTTTCGTTGGACAGTCGGCATTTATTCGCTCCCCTTTAAAGAACAAAAAAAAAACTATCACCTCTGGGGGCACATGAGTGTCAGTGAGTTGATGGGGCCACCTCTCCCTAAGATTGGTAAAATCCTCTTGAGGATATGGACATCCCCTTCGACTCATTCAGCAGTTCTGACCAAACAAACGGACACATACACCATCCACTGACCTATCATACTCATCTAACAGACCTTGCAAGTCGCCACTGCTCCTATGGGCCTGATGGAGGGATGATTTTTCAAGTGGGGGTAAAGGAGGAATCATGCCTTTAAAAGGCGTTTTCAGCAAGGTGATTTTGTGACGACAGGCATTTCTTCAACGACTTAGAAATACCTACGGCTATAGCCTGCTGAAACTTATCAGCACCCTTAACAGGCTTGAATTGACATGGGATTTATCATAGGTTTCATTTCATGGGGTTCACAATCCCTTGAGTACCACAAGGGATCTAGATTGATCTAAGTTAACGCTAACAAGACCAACTGTCAGCCCATTAACCTAACCTAACCTAAACTAGACTTATCCATGAACTTTGATCCATATATCACAATTTTTGTTTTGAGAATACTGAAAAAAGCGGCTTCTTGTTCCTGCATACTCCTAAACATAACATCACCTGGCACTTTGAACACATCCAGTAGCATGGACTGATGTTAAGATAAAGCTATCTTCACTTTGGTACACTTGGTTGGAGGGAATATTTGATCTACTTCGCCTTTGTTCAATGGTACAATCTGGGTGGAACAGCTTGAGAAGTTTTGTTTTACCTTTTCGTAAATCTTTCAAATTTCATTTCTGGTATGACATTCTTCTATTTCTTCACCAATTAACCATATTTTGAATATTCATGAAAACGGTATGTAATTTGCTTAAACAGTAGGTCCCTAGCTGAATCAAAAAACATTCACTCTAAAGAGGTTCTGTATACTGTATTACGGAGCGATTAGACGATAGATATGGGTTGATTATGACGAAGATAAAGACGAATATGAAATTTGATGTGTTAACACGAAAAAGTGATTGATTTGGACTTCGTAATGTTTAGCTCTAAGCTGTGTTTAAAACGTCAGACTAAAAAACCTTCGAGATTCTGTCATTTTTGTATAAGGAAAGAATCATGTGTCGAGGAAAGGGTTTTTTTAGTACCTCCACCGCGCGCACAGTGAAATACAGGAATGTTTTCTGAATGCTGATGAAAAGAAGTGGACCCTAGCGGCTACCTTGGGGTACACCAGAAGTAGCTAAGAAATTTCAAGAAACCTAGAGGACCATCGATATCATAAAAACATCGTCCGGTATTGATTGATTTATCAATTCAAATAAAATACCCTATGCCCTTTTAAAAGGTGTAAGTAGCAATAATGTTTATTCTGCTGATTCCTATATTAATATCGTTATTAGTCCTCTTACGAAACCATCCACAAATATTTACCATACATATTAGATACGTGTATATGTCTTTAAGTAGACAAACTCATATTTATATATCTGCGTACATACATACATACCTTTTTACAAATACCAGATAAAGTAGGTACTTAACGAACTAATAAGGACTCAAACCAAACCGCAGCACTGTGCAGCCATCGCACATCCAAAATATTGTTATGGTTTTCACTGAAGTTAACTAACGTAAAACAAGGAAACAATAAAAGTTTCTAACTTCAGGCATCTTCTAACAATCCACCAACCCTATCCAAACACTCCCCAATTCCTCTTCTATACTTGAAGAGGTGGGGATAGTTTTACAGAGCACAGAGACAAATTCCAACGATGATGATTGGCAAACAAAACCCTTTTCCAAGTAATAAAATGGATGCAACTAAAAGATACAACTTCTCTGCCCGGGCTCGCATCGAAAGAACTTCTCATCGATTATAATTATTGTTCCCTATTGTTACCGTTATGTATACTATAAGTTATGTAATAAGGGAATCCAAAGGTATAACTATACCGTCTTTGAAAAATTATCCTCTTTTCCGTTTGCCGTTTGCAATGAATTTTCCTCTAGTAACAATACTGGGATGGAGATGATGGTTGAGCTTTGTATTGCGAAACCATACGCTTGCTGTTTGCACTTACAAAAAGATTGATTGAAAAAGTTTCATTACTTTATTAGGTCTGAGAGCTGTGTGAAGAATCAATAAACCCCTGGAAACAGAATTGTAACCGAAAGAGCGCCCGCCATCTCTCTTGTACTCACCGCATTTGAAGGTGCATAATTGTTGGAAAATAGCTTTAATGGGTGAAGGGGCTTTAAGGGTGTAAAACGCAGATTTTAGGAGCAAAAAGTATTTATAAAAATGACCATGTGCGCATACATAGGTAAATTAGCAGCTAAATAAGGAATAATGTCATAATCATGGATGTTTGTTCAACACCTCCATCGTTTATTCTCACCAGAAACAGTTTATGTGAACCGGTAATTGCCAAAAGTTTGTCTTCATTTACTTTACCGACAAGCCCACACCTAAAGCGAACAAACGACTTTCGCTTCAAGAATAAACATAGCAACAAATGCGGTTATGGGGGCTTGGAATATTATTGCTTAGGACTTACATAACATAGGTTGATTCCCGTTTCCCATGCTACGGGATTGTACTTTGTGTCCCTAGCCCGTCATAAGTTTTTCCTCCGGGTGTGCCATACCATACGAAATATAAGAGCATTTAGCGGGGCTTTGAATAGCGGTAGTATAGCGTCCATAAAATTTAGGTTGTGAAACTGCTTTTCATTAGGGAGGCTAAATTGCTAACATGAGCCTTTGTGGATAGCTAAACGAGGATTGTTGAAGTTTTTTGTATGCGAGAATTAGAAGGTAATTCGGTCGTTTGTGTTAAGATTTTGTCAACTGATATTGTGATTTAAGAATAAAAGTTAAAATTATCGTTTAGATTGTAGTTAAAGATTGTTTTTTAAGAGTTTTGGTTTCAGGTTGGACAAAACTAACTTTAAAAGCCCTGTTTGTTCTTGTTTATTTTGGTTGCAGATAATTTCATTACAATGGAAGTTTTCCTGAAGCTGAATTGCAAATTAGAGATTATTGAAAATCAAGATCTAGAGTTTTTTTTCGATTAGGTGTGGTCGATGTTTGAAATGGAATAAAACAAGGGGGCATATTCCCGGACATTGATTTTGTATGAGATTTTGCATTTTGGATTCACCTAATGAAGTTCCAATAAGATAATCTCCAGGTTTGCCTAGCAACAACTGTGTATGAGAACTTAACGAAATTCTTGTTTTATTTGAAAAGCCCATATGTATATGCCATTCCACATTATGTACGGAATATAATATGGTCGGTGGAACAGATCCGTCCAATTTTTAATGACTGTCACATAGATCCGGCCGAAGTTGAGCAATGGTCTGGATTATGTTGGGTTTGAAGATCTCAGTCGATTGAGGCTTGCTGCCATATATCGGTGCCTTTTGAAAACTTCACAAGAAAAATACCAACGGATCCACTTACCAAGATTTTGGTAGCCAATCAACACGTCACCTCCGCGAAAGATAGACCTTAATTCGATCATGCATATTGTTCTTTGTAAATAAATTCTTTATCGTTGACCGGTAGAGGGCACCATTGACTGCATGAGTATATTGACTGCTTCACTATTGGATTCTCCTGCACTTACTCTTGAAGTACTTACACTGCTGATGATTGAAGGAAAGCCCTTTGCAGATCCTCAGTACTTTGGTTGTTGAGAAGAGAAATTGGCCTATAGTTGGTGACCGTGTTCCTTTCCATCTCTCGCAAAAACAACTGCTGTTAATGCAGTTATTTAAAACGATGGCTAAGCACACAAAAACTGTTTGTGGAAACCTCTTTAGGACAAAGTTGGATACTCAATCTAACCCAGCTGACTTCTTTGGTTTGGAGTTGCTAATAATCTTAGACATCTCCTCTGGCGTGCTCAAGCTTCTTCATTGTTGGTGATACTCGCCTCAGGCATTGGTGATTTTTAATCAATCAGTCTGTTGATATTCTTGAAGGCATCGGGTCCTGGTTTGATTGACTACAGTCTCTTCTGGATAATAATAAATATATAAATTGGGTGGTGCAACTGCTCGTGGAGAACCAGAGCCGAGTGACTTACAACTCTCAACCATTCCTGTTGTGCGTGTTGTTGGCGGGAATGGAGGGGACCTACAGTTTTTGCCGAGTCCGAACGGCTCAATGAGAAGCACTTTTTTCATGACAAGTATACTCTTGGAGGATTTGTCAGTTCCTCGCAAGAGGTAGTACCTCGGATAAAACATTTCTGTTTTTAGGTGGCACCGCTGGGAATCGAACCCACACCTTCGGCATGACAGTCCTACGCACTAATCCATCATGCCACGAAGTACTACCTTCTCTTCTGTATAATATTGACACATTGAAGCTCACTCAAAACTGTATAGTAGTTGCTGTTAGTTGTGTTTAATTCACTCATGGATCCTTTGCCGACGTCTCCTAAGTCACTGCCAATGTGAATATAAGTTTTTGGATATACTGGGAAAAGTGCTGATATCTATGTTTTGACGTCTTGGGCTGCTTTTAGCTATCCAGTGCGTTCTCGACATCCAGTTCCAAATAGTCAATGGCTGTGTCAGTTTCAACGTTGTCCAGGTACCAGTTCCGGTCTTTGGGTATAAGCGCTATGATTTCTTCCACAGACGTCTCTTCACAGCCTATCTACATCCAGTAGATGATGAAATTTTCCACGGGTTTGTCGCTAGGAAAGTGGGTCTCAAAAGCTTCATGGTCCAAACTCGCAGATCCGGTCTTTTTTAATCTGGTCACGAAGTATTGAAAAGTCTATTGGAAAGATTGTCCATGCAATCCATCAAATGAGTGCGCATCGTTGCCACATAAAGTTTTATCATTTGTACTTGTTGCTCCATTGGGTAACTTGCATGGAGATTTTGCATCAATGACTGAATAATAAACACCAAATTTTTGACAGATACGATACCAAAACAACATTCTAGCCACTGACTGTCAACATCAACCTAAAAAACGGTGATCCTATGGAATGTACCAACTACAGAGGCTTCACTCTCCTTGATCTCGCGTGCAAGATTTTCTCTGCCGTACTTTGTGAACGTCTTAAGCCATTCTTCAACAACCTGACAGGTCCACATCAGTTTGGCTTTAGGCAAGAGAAGTCCACCATCGATCAAACATTCGCACTACGGTCTGTCATATTACTCACTTACGAGAGACGAGACGACATTTACAAAATCGGACGAACAAAGCGTGAGGTCAATGTCAGTGGTGCTTTCGTGAGTATTGAGGAGGAGGCCGGTTTAACGGTGAATGAAGTCAAGACCAAGTATATGCAGCCAACAAGAAAGTACATCCAACACTGTCACCGCAGACAGAACGTCATTATAGACAGCTATAATTTTGTGGTGGTTAGAAGTTTTGTCTACCTAGGCTCCTCTATCAACTCAGCGAACGAACCAGTGCTAATATCAAAGAATTACTCTTGCCAATCACCGTTTCTTTGGGCTAAGAAGGCAATTGAGATTGAGAAGCAAAGCTTCTCTCAATCAACCAAAGTGTTCATGCTTATCATCCTGGTCCTGATGTAAATAGTGCAGGGGCATGTACACTATTAACGGTGGATGGGAACATTTCAGGCTGTTTTGAGACGAAAATTCTTCGGGTGGTTTTTGGTCCCGTCTGCATTGATGGGGAATGAAGAAGAAGATACAACAACGAACTGTACGGGCTGTACAGAGACACCGACCTAGCCCAATGACTGAGATGGCTGGGTCACCTAGAGCGAATGGACATCAATGCTCCACCCGGATGGTCTTTGAATCCAACCCCGTGGGACGGTGCGCGCAGTAGAAGAGGACAGCGTAATAGGTAGCGCACGCAAGTGGAAGACAGCAAGCTAGAAACCGAGTCGGCTGGTAGAAGCTGCTTGGTTTAGGCCCTGGTCCACCCCGGACTGTATCGCCTACCTAAGCAAACGTTCGTGAAAAGATGTCTCCAAAACATCTTGAGGAGGTAAGCGCCCCTCCCTGCCCACCGTGCATACACCCTTCATAAAATTGGCTCCATCACGTAACTCGTCACTGGTGCAGCTTGTACAAAAAATTAAGTATAGGTAGATATTGTCCCAAAGGCCAAAAACATGAAGAAGAAATTAAATTAAATTATAAATATTTTTTGTAAGCTATTCTTGGGAAAATACATATTTCCTGCATGTTGATAATAATTACTATATGCCCAACCCATGTGTTTTTATTTTCTATATACCTAGTTATTATTAAATAAATGCCAAAGCGAATTTCTGGCATGCATTGACGATACTTTTATTGTTATCAGGTCAGGAGCTTTTGTTCCTTCAATAATGTAATTAGATTCATGTTATGATAAACGGTACAACACTCCTTTCCTTGGGTGTAAGCTCATATCATATACACAGCTACTCGTTCATATTTAACAAGAAGTCAAGCCATCCCAAGTACACGTGATGTTGTGTGCAAATCATGTAGGTACAGTTTAATTACAAATTCATATTAATATTAATGCTTTTAAGCAATCCTAATGGGTGTTAAATGCAGAAGAAGTTACTTAAACATCACAGGAGCAAGGATCTCCCACATGAATGCGACGCAATTGCCATAATCAATTAAGCAAATACATAATGCATACGTGTAATAAACGATAATTTTGTGTTCGATATGTTGGAGTAAGTGTGAACATTCGTGAATTTGTAAATATATATGTAATTCGAAGACATGCTATGTTCTGAATGTTCGTTATGGTATGGGACAAATGAATGCATATCGAAGCCATGAATTAAGACCAATGAAGAAGGATTTATAAGGCAGTGCAATGATCATAGTCAATTTGAAAACAGTGTATTGTTAAGTTTTAAAGGCATAAAATACCTATCAAATTCAAGTCAAGTAGAAAATAATATTATTGTAACATAATTCCTCTGTTTGTCTGAGATTAACGAAATTCCCAAAGAATAAATCCTTTAAGTTACAATGTAAGCATGCTGTGAATATTATGAGTTTCGGGAAGGGTGA
The DNA here is from genome assembly GCA_963921185.1 of Dasysyrphus tricinctus. Classification (NCBI taxonomy): domain Eukaryota; kingdom Metazoa; phylum Arthropoda; class Insecta; order Diptera; family Syrphidae; genus Dasysyrphus; species Dasysyrphus tricinctus. The sequence goes on from OY992531.1 coordinate 103,367,191, forward strand.
ATAAAGGGTTTAGAGGAGGGGACGTGGAACATAGGTACCTACTTGCGATTTCTGTTGCAAAAAATAGAACAAATTATTTTACATATGAATGAACGCACATGACATTCGCTGCGACAGGAAATTGCAAGTGTGTTTCTAGCCTTATTCTATCTTAGAAAATGATTTCCGTCAGTCTTCAGTCAGAAAAAAGGCTGGACACGATACAAACCAAATAATACTTTTGTAAGTATCGTCTCAGTATCGTCAAAATCGAAAAAATTCCAGTATCGTCTCGGTCTCGTATATCTCAATCTCGGTTAGCCAAGTCCCGTCTGGGTCTTGGTCCCAGTACCGGGATCGGTCTCGTTATTTATTAGTAGCCAGATCTTTACTCAAATTTATACCGTAAACTTTATAAAAAGTTTGATTAATATTAGTTAAGCAATTAATGAACAATTCGAAAAAAAGAACATTCTACCGGTATAGTTTGTTTGAAAAGAATGGGTTTGGTAAAATTTTTATAAAAATGGTTGAAGGCTTACTTTCACTTCCTCTAGCTAAAAGTAACAAGTCTGATAATTTCATCCAAATCGTTGGTTTCAGATAAATGAAGCATTCGAAAAATAGGCGTGGCAGTGGGTGGTTCTATTCTAACTACACAAAAATCCATTTTGTCTGCCGATACCAAACGATACTACCGAGAGTCTCGGTAAATTTCGGTCCATAGAGTAGATGCGGTATTGCCTCGGTATCGTTTCGGATGCTTTCACTGAGGCCACACGAGCGAGTAATCGCTAGCGAATTACAAGTATACATCGAAACTTTTCCTACTCGCTAGTCAACTGGGATTGCCTTTTTCGAAGCCAGTTGCAAAGCGCGTAGAGCGGCGAGTGATTTTACAATTAATGTATGTACCCAACTCGCTAGCGAATACTCGCTCGTGTGGCCTGCGGGTTTGGAGCTGATATTGACCCAGTATTGTTTCGGCTTCTGTCTGGTATCAGCCATAGTCAGAAATCCCAGGTCTTAACACCAAATGGCATCTTTTATAACAAATGCTTAAGGATCTATTAGTTCCAATCACGGATGTTCAAAGGCTAGAGACGGTGTATTCAAAAGGACAAAAGGGTCCACAAGCTTTTTTTTTCAAAGCGAACCTCTGTCTATCAACTCCTACTCTCACCTCTCAGCGGTGAACATGGGATGCCTAGTACACATTTAATTGAAGATGGGGTTTCAATCCCTGTGGACGGTTTAAGGCGCAGCAAACGAGAGAGGGGGGAGGAGTGTTCCCACTAAGGTACTTCTTCTTTATCCAGGCGGCAGCAGAAGGATTCTCTAGATGGAATCAACGGTGGCGTCTACAGTTCCATAGTTAGGCTAAGCTACTTAGTGAACACACGGGCTACTACGACATATTCGGAGCTCAGGCCTTTAAGGGTCGGTTAATCCTGCTCCCCGCGCCTGGAGTTACATATATGGTAAGGGTCTGGTCCTCCAGGTTCGGGGTCGTTCCGTCGGGGTGACTTCTCAGCCACGTAAGGCTATTTGGTTGCGAATCAACAACAAGCCTTGGATACGGATGGATTTACTGTTGCCGAACCTAGCAAACGAAATAAGGTTAACGAACCTCGGATCTGCACGTGGAATGTTCTGTCTCTTTATAGATCACGTGCAGCCAAACATTTAGCGGAAGCCTTAGACCGCTACAAAGCAGACATCACCGCCATCCAAGAAGTCCGATGGAGTGGACCGGGCAACAGAAAACTGAAAGACTGCGACATTGACTACAGTGACTGTTACCGACCATAAGGGCAGCGTCTCCTTGGATGTGGATTCGTCGTTAGAGGCAGACTTAGCCAAGAAGTCTTGAGTTTCAACTCTGTGAACGAGCACCTCATTTGTGCGCATACCCCCACAGAGGAGAAAAATGACGATACCAAGGATGAGTTCTACGAGCTCCTCGACAATACATACCTAATGATAATGAGCAATGTCCTAGCAATGACATTAAAATTGTTTTGGGTGATTTTGATGCCAATCTAGGAAAAGAAGACGTCTTTGGTGGCAAAATTGGAAGATATAGCCTCATACCACCTCCGATAACAGACTCAGGTTAATCGACTTTGCTGCGGGGCGAAACGTTGTGGTAGCTAGTACGCAGTTTACGCATCTCGGAGACATGGCGAATTCCTGGTTAATCATCCGCCAACCAGATTGACGACATTGCGATCAACGCAAGGCACTCCTCCAGTATCAAGGATGTTCGAAAGTTCCGAGGAGCCAACGTTTACTTGGACCACTACCGCGTTGTGGCCAAGGTAATCCTACGGATATCCAGACCAAAGGCAAAGCAGGGAAATATTGTGAGGAAGTTTTACGTCGGACGGCTACAGTCGCAATAAATCACCAGATCGAGTCTCTCGCACCCTCTTAAGTATTCCTATGCCACCAATTGCAAGTAGAGAGAACCAGTGGAAGAATTGCGAGGAAGCCATCAGACATGCCGCCTCTGATGTGCTGGGCCTAGCATGACCACCACAGTGAAACCCCTGGTTTGACGAAGAATGCCGACAAGTACATCCAGCCAAACAACAGGCATACAAAGCGGCGCTACATAGAAGGACCAGAGCTGCTCGTGAGCTCTGCGAGCAGAAGAAGAGAGAGGAACAAAAGCTTCTAACAAAGAAAGATATAGAGCATGAAAGGGGTACGATCGAGGAAATAGAGGGATGCCATTGCAGGTATGAACTTCGGAAGTTTAATCAAATTGTATAAGGGCGATGTCGAACCGAGTTCCGCACCATTTCACTATTCAACCTGGATGACGTAGGCCAACAATTCCGTCCTACCGATCTCGATGATGTGAAGATAGCTATATCTAAACTTAAATCCAATAAAGCTGCTGGAGCTGATGGCCTTGCGGCTGACCTATTCAAAGCGGCTGGGGATGAATTGGTTAGGAGTTTCCACCTGCTCATCTGCTAAATATGGTCGGAGGAAAGCATGCCGGATGAATGGAACCTCAGCATTGTTTGCCCGATCCTCAAGAAAGGCGATCCCTTGGATTGCACAAACTTCAGAGGCATAAGTCTTCTTAACATCACCGACAAAATCTTCTTTTCCGTACTTTGTGAACGCCTGAAACCATTCGTCAACAATCGGATAGGTCCATATCAGTGTGGCCTTAGGCCAGGGAAGTCCACCATCGACCAAATATTTGCACTACGGCAGATCTTGGAGAAAACCCAGGAGTTTCAAATCGATACCCACCACTTTTTCATCGATTTCAAGCCTGCGTATGACAGCATCTATAGAGACGAGCTATACAAAGCAATGTCTAGTTTTGGCATCCCTGGCAAACTTGTCTGTTTGTGCAGGATGACTATGGAAAATGCACGCTGCTCCATTAAGTTCGGCAAAGACCTCACTAACACCTTTGATGTCAAAAAAGTTTTTAGGCAAGCGGACGCGCTGTCATACGAGTTCTTCAACATCGTTCTTTAAAGAATAGTACAAAGCTTTCACGTTAACACTAGAGGCACAATCTTTCAAAAGTCCATCCAATTACTCACTTAAGCTGATGACATTGACATAATCGGACGAACAAAGCGAGATGTCAGTGGTGCTTTCGTGAATATTGAGAAGGAACGGCGAATGAGAGCAAAACGAAATATACGCTGTCAACAGGAAAGGACACCCAACACCGAAGTCTCGGACAGAACGTCACTATAGACAGCTATAATTTTGAGGTGGTCAGAGATTTTGTCTACCTAGGATCCGCTATAAACTGAGCGAACGATACCAGTGCTGAGGTCAAACGAAGAATTAAGGTAGAACTAGAATAGGCGGAAGCTGTCGGAAGCTTATGTCAAAACCGACCGAAAAGTAGCTTTCCAAAACGTCAATTTCACAAGTGACCCATAATGAACTTCAGTGGTTGGAAGTGAAAAAAATAAATAAATAATTGTTTATTCAATATTTATTTTCTCATACTTATTCACAGCACAAAGTGATATGCTTTTATTTATTTATTTTGCGAAACCACTAAAATTCGATGTGATATAAATTAATTAAAAGAAAATTGATTTGACTTCACTCATTCATTCATCAAACAGAAAATAAAAAGTTGAAAACTATGCACCAAGCGCCAAGTTCTTGGAAGTTTGCTTCCACCATTTTGATTTTGCATTCGCCCACTTACGAAAGAGCGGTCGTTGAGCGCTCTCACGTCCGACGGCAAAAGTTAACGAAAACTAAACGAAAAGTTCCACTTCGCAATTATGTGTGCGTCATATAAATTTCTTGTTTTCGCTCGGTTTCGTACGACCACTTAAGTTGGCTTCCAACTATTCTAGTTCTACCTTTACTCTTGCCAATCGCTGTTTCTTCGCTTTCTTTCGCTGTATAAAACGCTTATAATTCCGGTCCTGATGTATGGTGCACAGGCGTGGAAACTTTCAACGGTGGATGAGAACGCATTAGGCTGTTTTGAGAGGAAAATTCTCCGGGTGATTTTTTTGGTTCCGTCCTCATAGATGGGGAATGGAGAAGAAGATACAACAGCAAACTGTACGGGCTGGGGCTGTACAGCGACACCGATCTAGCCAGCTAGCTAGAAACCGAGCCGGCTGGAAGAAGCTTGTTGGTTGAGGCCCTGGTCCACCCTGGACTGTAGCGACCCCTTAAGTTAGTAAGTAAGTAGGGAGTATTGTACCAATTTCAGGCAGAGACCCTTCATGGATGGGGAGCAGGATAAGTAGTAATTGTACCAATTTGTTTGCCGAATTAAAGAAATAGCAGAAGCTTCTTAAATAATTTCTTCGCTATATCTCCTCTAAGTTATCATTCGTAGAGTTAATATTTACTCGAAGGTAATAAATGAAATCTTTAACTTCCTCGAGATAGCTGCTAGCAATAGTGACGTTTTGTACTGAGGCTGAGGTTGCATTTATCAGACATGCTTTCCCCCCGACTTTATTTTGTAAAAGAGATGGTGATGCCTACAGCATACTCCTTAAAGTGCCTCTACACTATCCCACAAAGTATTAACACATGTCAGAATAAAGTGGAAAAGAATTTCATAGGACTACTGCCAAATTTGTATGATGAAAATGATTTTCATATTTTGCTTCCACACTTGAATCCAAACAAATAATTTCACCATTACCTCAAACCTCCAAGTGTGATAGAATGTGTGATGGATTTAGAACCATCCCTAAATATTTCCATGTATACACATATGTCAAATCGTGCTGGATGCGCTGTCAAGTTGTGTGTGATGAAATTTCATATTTTGTTTCCACACTGTTATACATAGTTTCTTCCCAATTTTTTGACATGAATAAATACACAGTGGGATAGCTTGGAACGGCTATTAGGAAGTTGGATGGAGTTTTTGGTTGATGTCATAATGGTTCAATATTTGTGTTTGCCTGGCAGCGGAATTTGAGTCATCTTTACTGTTTTACAGTATGCAGAGCAGAAATGGATTTTCCAGTTTCTACATCCAAAAATAAAATGCCATAAACGTAGGGAACAGTATGAAAGTAAGCATTGTTCCCGAAACAATTAGTTCTTTAGAAAACTTAAATATATTCTTCAGAATAATTGAACCAGTTATTCAAAATTTAATGTTTTTTTCTAAATTGTATACTTAACACGGAGTTCTCTAACATATTTTGAATCTCCTTCATATATTTATGCTACTTTAATGTAAGAGTGTGTCGGGCATGTTTTATTATGTTTTACTACACACAAGTTTCTTGTTCTTTTAAGAAGAGACCAAAGCAAAAGAAAATACGATAAAAGATAACAGGAGTCCTCTGCACTCAATAATATTTCCATATTATAATGGGGGTGACAACGGCTGACAACTTATACTCTTTGTTCTTTTTGAGCACCCAACCCATCTAAAACATTGAGGGTTGAAGCTTGAAGGTAGAGGAATAAAAATTGCTCCAACAAGGACGACCAAGACCGAGACCGACAATATCTATCGTTTGCTATGTATCGGAATTCCTTAAAAGAAAACCTTTTTCTTCCATTTCCTATCCCGCTATAAAAGTTCACACAACAATGCAATACAAATAGGATCAATGATTTATTGAATATTTTTGTTTCATTTTTATCCTTTTTTTATAGTAGTATAGTTGTTGTGTTTTTTTTTTATTTGTCTAGGGTTTGCGAAATGGTTCAAGTGATAAACATTCCGTGTCTCTAGCAATTGAAAAGGGTTTAATTTGCAATATTGTTTTTTAAACAATATTATGCCTTGTAAATGAGGGTTCAAGAGTCTAACGAATCGATGTGCTATTATTGAAATTAAACGACATAATGATGGTTGTTAGTTTGAGTATCTATCGACTGTTTTTGATTCTAATGGAGGGTGAAAGCATGTTCAGTTAATATTGAATATTTGCAGAGTGTTGAATGTAAAGCATTTATAAACAACAAGCAACGGTAATATAGAATGGAAAATATGATAATAAACCACGTCATGCTATATCGGAGGGATGGCATATTGTTATTAGTATTTGTATCCGCAATATACAGCTTTAATGATGGCTCAGATTATTGGCAGTAGGGCTGTAAAAGTAACGACAATATGAGTACCCGCATGTTTACGTTACTTTTGGTTCGAGTACTCGTTACTTTGGTATCGTTACTCGTTACTCTCGTTACTTTCGTTATATTGGTATGTAGATACCCTGAAAATCGAAAAGGCATTTCGCATTTCAGATTTCTTATTGTAACGATACGAATATGATTATGTATTTGTATGTGGTTCGGACTACATAACAACTAAGGTTCGGAGAATGATAAAATATGATTCCTTCTCTCATGGTTTCAATGTAATCGACACAGGTGAAAGCTGAGACATACCTAACTAAAAAGAAAAAATATTTTCAAAATAGGGTGTTTTACTAAAAATTTTAACATTTTTCAACTTCGTTGTTCCTTCAGTGATTTCAATGAAATGATTTCAACAGAAAAAATGTTTTCAAAACAGGGTGGTTCAAAAATATGTATGTCAATATTTTGCAACTTCGATGTTCTTTGAGTGATTTCAATGAAATTGACACAGTACACATTGATAGCTGAGACAGAATTAAGAGGAAAACAATTTATATTTCAAAACAGTGTTTCAAAAATATGTCAACACTTTCGAACATTGTTGTTCCTTCAGTAATTTTAATGAAATTGATACAGGTGATAACTGAGACAGAATTAAAAAGAACAATATTTTCCAAACGGTGTTTTTCACAAAAAATATATTTTCAAAACAAATATTTCTACGATGACCGTCACGACGATGACGATGGCCATGACGATGACGGGCAGGACGGCCGGCCGGCGTCGATGACTATGTTACGGCGGGCATCATATCGCAGGCAGGTCTTGGCTCCTGGGAACTGGTATAGATTTTCTTCAGGTTGGTGTGGAACTGGGACATCTACATTTTTTTTTTGAAAAATTTATTGAAAAAAACATACAATTTTTTTTCTAAATTTTATAAAAATAGAACTTTTTTTGTAAATTTATTTTACAAATTTGAAAAAAAATTGCTTTTGCACCAAATGTATTTTTAAGATAAATTTTCATTTTAAAAGTCGCTAACCCAGCGGCTCCATTGGCAATATTTGAGGCAGTAAATTGCGTCACTCATTGCTATTGTCTTTAGTAATGCTAATGGAGACGCTTGTCAATGGCAATATTGCCCAGAAGATGAGAGGCAATTATTGATTTCCATTGTCAAGGCAATAAATTGAGGAAAAATGGGGTTCTCCGTGTTTGTGAATGGCTTCTTTATTGATTTTTTCAATTAAGGCCGTGTGCCAATTGCGTTAAAATCCTGGTTAAATTTGATCCCATGGCTAAATTTTGACATTACCGAGGTGAATATAGACTTCAAAATTTAACCTGCTCAGGAGCTCGTTAAAATTTTAGTCGGTGGTTAATTTTTGACATGTCTATGGGCGCGTTCGGCTGCGTATCTTAAGCGATCCGGATTTGTTTTTGTTGTTGTAAACCCTTATAAAAAAAACTGCTGAGGGAGATGAATGTAGATAAATATTTTATTTTGCTATCAAGAAGTCATGAATCCTATCGGGAAAGATGAAAAATGGAAAAAAAAAACTAAAATTAAATGAAAGGATTAAGAAATATAGTTTAGTTTAGTTTAGTTTAGTTTAGTTTAAGTTTATTTCATCAAACAGAGTACAACTCTTACAGACTACTTAAAAAAGTTAATATAATAATTAATTTAAATAAATGTAGGTATATGTACAAAAATAATAATAAATAATAATGGTAGCAATAGGTAAATCTTAATAGATTATAGACAAAGACCTTATAATAAATTTAAGTATGCATACTCAAGAAGAAGTTTGAATAACTTGTGATAAATCCTTGATAATGCAAAAGAATCAATAAAATTTATTGAAAATACTTTTTCAGATGATTCATTCATTTTGCAAACTGATATGTTTGCGAACTATCATCACTGAGGAAAATGCAACAACAAAACTAATGGGAAGTGAATGTAAAAAAAAAAATCCCATTTAATCCAATTGACACAGCAAAAACCTTAATTTTACTCACCCCTATAAAAAAGGATAACATTTAACTGGGATCAAATTTAACCAGAATTTTAACGCAATTGGCACACGGCCTAAATCGTAGAATATATGTACGCACATAACAAAATATAGTAAATTAAAATTAAATTTTATTAAAAACAGGGGATTTGAACAGCATTTGACTGCATTTGCAGTCAAATATTTCTATACCCACATTTTATAATTGAAATTGCCTGGTAATGAAAATGCCCACCCAAGCAATAAATTGCCATTCCTATATCAATTGCAATTGCCTCAAAAATTGCCAATAAAGCCACAGTGTAAGACGCTTAGTTAAGCCGAAAATCAAGGATAAAGGTGTCAACTTTGATGTTTCTAGGTCGTTTAGTTTAGTCGCAAATCTTGTTTAAAGATTTCTGAAAAAAAAAGAATTAATTCCTATCTACAAAAATTTTTTTTAAAAAGTTGAGAAAGTTTAGTAGCAAAACTGAATATATGTTTATGAAAGTTTAGGAAAAAACTGTTTTTACCAACTTATTTTTTGATTTTTTAGAACTTCCTAGAACACGAATATGCATTTTATAAGTAACTAAGACGCTTAGGTCAGCCGCAAATCAAGTTTAAGGATGTCAACTTTGATGCCTCTAGGACGCTTAGTTTAGCCGCAAATCACGTTTAAAGATAAAAGTCGAATTTTCGTATAATGCGATGCAGCAATTGAGCGCCAATGTCAATTTTTCTTGAGCAATAGTACCTTGGGTGGCGAATAAACACGAATAAACAGTGAGGTATGTATGAAGGGGGGGGGGGGGCATGCTACCCCCCTGCTTGGGCTCACTATAGGATTTTTGGGGTGGATGCAAGACTGGGTGTACGCAAACTTTCATTTGCATTGAAGTCGCCAGGATGCTTAGTTTAGTCGCTAATCAAGTTTAAAGGTGTCAACTTTGATGCCTCTAGGACGCTTAGTTTAGCCGCAAATCGCGTTTTAAGATAAAAGTAAATTTTTTATATAGTGCGATGCATCAATTGAAAGGTGGCACTTCTTATATTATGAATATGACACTTATAGCGAGTTTCTTTGCCAAGTTTTCAGGCTTCGCTGGTTCTCAGGATTTTAACCCTCCTCTTTGTGTCCTCTGTCCTGCTTACGCAACTCCGTTGCTCCGCTCCGGGTATTTAAAGTCGTCTGGCAGGCGCCAATGTCTAGTTTTCTTTTGAGCAACAGTACCTATCATTCATATTTCGAAAAAAATTAAAAAACGAAAAAAAAGCTGAGAAAAGTTTAGTTTTTTCATTGAAATTTTCTTCAAAAAAATTTGTTTTTTCTAACTTTTTTTTTCAAAAAAAAAGTTAATATTTTTCTATAAAAAAAATTTGAAAAAAGTAGTTTTTTTTCTAAATTTCTTAAAAAAAGTATATTTTTATAAATTTTTGAAAAAAAAAAATTCCCACCTCTGTCCAGAATCCAGACCACCTCACAAGTCTAGACCACCTCACACCAAATCTCCCAATCCCGACTCCCACCAAACAGAAACCTACCCTCCTTTCATATTCATTTCAGTTCAAATTTTTCATATCCATACTCAAGCATAACAACAAGAGGAAAAGGAAACGTTACTCTAGTGTCTTTCTGCCTGTGTCTAGTTAGTTGGTATATGGTATGTCCATAGACATACTAGATATGGACTGCTAGTCGATACCCATTTTCATACAAAAGTTTCAATGGAAGCAACCCCAATGTGGGGTACAAAATTTTCAAAATTACCGTTTTCAACTTATCATTGTTTGAAAGTGAAAAATGAGAAAATAGATGTTTCAAAAATAATTCATTATAAATCAGGGGAGTGTAGGAGAGTATTGAAATTTACATTTTTCAAAAGTTAATAAAAAAAAAAATTATCCATGTTTAAGGAATTTTTAAATACCATCGTATTTTGAGTGCTGGGAATTTTTGAAAATGAGTAATTTTTTTTGGCGTTTTTTTGACGGTTTTTTATTTTTAGCTTTTTCAAAAATGGTTCGAAAAAATTGAAATTCTAGGATCGGATAGGGCTATTGGGTTTATATATTAGGTGTGAATTTCAAATTATTTGAACGTCATTTGAAGAAGATATTGGAATAAGGGCAAAATTAAAAACATTTTTGAACAATGTTTTTGAGAGTTTTTTGTTAATAACTTTTTTATGAGTTGAGTTAGGAAGTTGGTTAATGTTTTAAATGATAGGTATATTCAATATAAATGTTAATTAAAAAAAAATTACATCTCCAGGTGCAACTGAACGGAGATAACGGTAATTTAAAGGTTGCTATAAGGATATGCTTATAACTTCTCAACACATGCATGTAGAACTTTGATTTTTCTTCAATCCAATAGTCAATTAAATTTCCATTATTTTGATATCTCATTCATTATCCTACGACTTATACAAGCCTCACAATTAATTATTGAAATCAATTAAAAATTCGCAAAATTTCATTAAAATTACCTGCTTGGGTCATTGGCCACGACCATCCACCAGCGTGAATGATCCCGTTATCTACATCGAATATTTTAATTAAAATTTGATATGAATTTCTTTAAAAATTCATAGCTCCCGTTCTACTGAACGGATCTTCAAGGTTAAGGTCTTTATAGAAAGCTGAAACAACAGGCTACGTTGTGTAAAAAAATCATTGAGGAGGGGCAAAATTTTTCATACTAAAGGGGTGAATAAAGCCCTCTTTAGTTCCATTTATTTTATTCTAAATTCAAATGTTGATGAAAAATTTTATTATTTTGAAAAACTAAAAATGCACATTTGTTGGTTTATCCTTCTTCTAAAATTATGTCATATCATGTTTTATCATAAAACCTATAATAGAGGTGCTACGAATTTTTTAATGAATTTTTTGCTAATAAATTTAATTTTAATCAAAAATTTGGTGACGTGAAATAACACCAAACGAAATATAGCCAAATTTTGAATTTGGCCTTATTTCCATCTCGAAAACGAAATAACGCCAAATTGGTGTTATTTCTTATGCCCGATGGAAATAACACCAAAAAAATAATCGAAATAAAACCAAATCTATCGCAAGCAGTTTTTTGGCTTTATTGCAATGCGAAAACAGAATTAAGGCCAAATATTTCTTGAGAATCGTTATTTCGGCTATATTATTCAAAGTTTCATAAAATACAGATTCTTTAATTGCAAAAGAAATTTTGCATTCACCCAACCTCGCACCCACTCCAAATCCTATATCGAGCCCAAGCAGGGGGGTTGCAGGGGGGCAGCATGCCCCCCCATACATACCTCACTGTTTATTCGTGAATTTTAAAATTTCACAAACCAAATAAAGGAGAGGATTTATTAGGTTTGTGAAGCTTAAAAATACGCGAATAAACAGTGAGGTATGTATGGGGGGGCATGCTGCCCCCCTGCAACCCCCCTGCTTGGGCTCACTATAGGATTTGGGGTGGGTGCGAGGTGAGTGTATGCAAAGTTTCTTTTGCATTGAAATAATCTGGAAACTTCGAATTTATTCTACCAATACACTTCTTTTCAATACTCTCCTTATGTCAGGAAACAGAATTTCAGTTTCGGCAGAATTGTTTGAAAATATGAAATAAGTTGAAAACGAAATAAAGCCAAATTGGTCTTATTTCGGTTTCATTAATGAAATAAGACCAAATTTAAAATTTGGTCTTATTTCGTTTTTGAAAACGTAATAAGACCAAATTTTTGAATTTCGGCTTTATTTCGTTTGGCGTTATTTCACGTCACCCAAAAATTTGATAGAGATGGCTTCATTAATAAATTCATAACTCAAGAAATACTGCATGGATCATTAAAATTAAGATCTTAAAATACTGTCATTAAGACAACCTATAGATACATGTAAAAAAATTACCAACTTTTACATGAGAACACTGAAAAAAATGTTAAAACAATTTGAGTTGCTGTTTTTTTGCACCTACTCACTGGCTTTAATAATTAAAAAAACCATATAAATATTGAAGATATGGAAAAACTTTTAAGCAAGTATTTTTATTAGGTATATAGTCTAAATAAATGTAGGTAATCATAAAGTTGTATATCCAATACGAAAGCCAGAATTAATTAATATGTTAATTGCATAAATTTAAAACATGTTTTTTTTTTACTATGTTCTTGAATTACTAAAACATTTATAACTTTTCTAATTTCCAACGGATTTTAATAAATCAACTATTTATCGATTAATAATTAAAAATACCTTTATTTTCATGTATCATACATTGTTGTAGGCCACGAAAAAGGTAAGAAAAAGTTGTTCAAAAAAAAAAAATACTTTTAATTTTTGCATACAACAATAACTGAAAAAATTCAGTAAATAGCTAATAAAATTTCTAAATTTATTTTATTATTTTTAAATGAGGTGTCAAATAAAAGATTATAATAATATAAATTTGGTTTAGCTAAACAAAATATTATTATAAATCGAAACAACTCTTAGAGGGGCAAAGAGGCATTAAGAAAAGATCAAAATATATACTTTTCAAGCACATTTACCTGAAAAATTGATAAAAAACTTGAATATTTAAGAACTAAAATATATTTTAATTATGGTTTAGTATATTTATCAAGATATCTGAAATAAATTATTAAGCTCAATTGAAAATAAATTATAAGAAAAGTGTTTTTAAAATAGTCTTACACTAAAAAACTACTTTATTTGGCAAATTATACAACTCATATCTTTTCACCACGCCCACTAAATGTATTGAAATTTTCAAAATTCAATTCTACAGATCCTAACGAACAATTTCATATATAAAACATTTTTGTACGATGTTCATAAGCTTCACAATTAATTTTCAATGTATTAATTAATTGTTATAAAATTCAACTGCTATAATTTTCCAAGGTAGAAGCCAAATAAAATCAAAAAATCTCAATTCAGCTGCATTAAATTGTCTATAACTCGAGAAATACTGCTTTGATTTTCAAAAATAAGGTGTCTATAGAAAGATACATTTGTCACAAATTTTTATAGCGTTTTATAATTTTATCAACATAAAATTTGAGTAGCTGAAAGGCTTCGATAGGATAAAAAGTAAGTTTTTTACTCTTTATGCAATTATGTTCTCATTTTTCACACGATTTTTAATTTTTTAATTTTATAATTTTTTTGACAAATAACCGGTTAATTTGGTATATCAATCATATTTCTACTCTAACCACATGATTTTATATTGATTTTAAAACATTCATCAACGTGAAATTCTGCAAATTTACAGCCTATTGGTCGTTAAAATTGAGAATTTCATAAATCATTTATAAGCTTTCCGTAAATTGGCTATAACTTTGGTAATTTTTTAAGGATATTCACAAATGAGGTATCAAATGAAAGATATTAAAACAAGGATTACATTAATAACAATTATAATAATGATACATAAGAAGACTAAATTATTATTAGAGGTGCAACAAGATTTATAGTGAAAAGATGACTACTTTATTTATTTATTATTAATTATATATTATTATATTATATATTATATATTTATATATTATATATTATATATTTATATATTATATATTAATATACTTTTATATATTATATATTTATTATATATATAATATATTATTTTATATACTATAAATAAATAATAATAATATATATTCTATATATATTATATATTTATTATTATTATTATTATTAAATTAAATTAAATTTTAGCGTAGCAAAATTTTCGGTTCTGAACGGGTTTAATGGGATTAGTATGTCTATGGGTATGTCTATGTAGTATGTATAATGTAGTACGTTTGATATCGGTATAAGAACAGTTTTGCTTGATACGCCATTTCAAATTCATTTCGTACGTGCGACGAGTCCGAGTGATACGATATCCGATATAGTACTTTTTGTATTGTATTGAAAAAGTAACGAAACATGCGAGTAACGAGATTATTTAGGTAGTAACGTTTCGTTACTCGGTATCGAAGTGAATACCCGTATGTTAGTAACGAATACATACGATTCGTTACAGCTCTAATTGGCAGTAAATTTAAGATCGCGCGGACAGTGGAATGCAGATAATACTTTCGATGTCCCCATAGACTTTTTTACAGTTTTTGGTTGAAATGAAAAAGTTTCGCAAAATGAAATCGATATTTTTCTGGCTTCTTGGCCCTTCCTTACGATTGGATCGTACACATTTTCTTGCATGGCAACATAAGGTCTGATCCTTTACTTGAGTTTCTGTGATTTTTGGTCCAAACTTTTGTCAACATTTTTTTTTTTATGTGAACTATGACAGAACTTTGGACTAAAATGCGTAGAAATGAACAGAAAATCACAGAAGTTCAAAGTAAAGGAACAGCCCTATATTGGGGTGAATAAGACAAGTTAAAAAAAAATAACTACAAAATCATTCCAGTTGTTTAGTGTCTTACGGGCAGACAAACAGAATTTCGGGATCCACTTTGTTCGTCGTCCCTGTCATAGCAGTGTTGTGTTTGTTCAAAATCTGCAGTTTCTTTTCTATGTACGAATCAGATATGTACGTGATTCCATTGTCTTGATGAGCATTTTGGATTCTTATATTTTGTGACAGTAAGCATATTTAGTTTACAGTCCCCATGCAAAAAAAAAGTTTCAAAACGATTTTTCACCTATTCTGTGTACCAAATTGAATAATATTCAAGGTGAAAAACGTTTGCCTTGGCCTAAGCCTTACCCTTATTCCTAATTCATAAACAAAAGACCTGATAATGGAAAATAACTGTTTTTGGATTAAAAAACCATTTGCATGCAAATAATGCCTTGAAGTGAATACATTTTTGTTGGAAGTGTAAACCGGCCATCAAACAAAAAAAATATTTTATTCACCACACTTTTTTTTGCATGCAAAATAATTTTGCGGATTAAGCCTAGTTTACAGTTCCCGTGCGCAAAAAAAAATCTATGCAAATATTCTCGCATGTCAAAAATAATTGAGGTGAAATGTAAAATTAATTGTATGCATGATTGGTTTACAGTTTCATGCAAAAAGAAAAACTATGCTGTCATGGAATGTCATGCAAAACAATGGACCGGCAATTGATTCGCATGCGAAAAAAAGTCTGGTGAATAAAATATTTTTTTTTTTTTATGGTCGGTTTATACTTCCGAAAAAAAAAATATATTCATCTCAAGGCATTATTTGCATGAAAATGGTTTTCGCATCCAAAAATAATTATTTTCCATTTTTAGGCCTATAGCTTGTCAATTAAGGGTCAATTAATGACTCAATGGGTGGTTTAGGCCAAAGCAAACGTTTTTCGCCTTGAATATTATTCAACTTGGTGCACAGAATAGGTGGAAAATCGTTTTGAAAATTTTGATTTTTTTTTCGCATCGGAACTGTAAACTATGCTTTAGTTGGAAAGCACAGCTTCCACGAAACGACAACAGATAACGGCTTCCGACTAATCGACTTTGCTGCAGCTCGTTATACGGTGATAAGTAGCACTAGGTTCCCCAGGCGAAGGATACATACAGCAGCCTGGCGATCTCCAGATGGTCGAACCGCCAACCAAATCGACCACGTGCTAATTGGCGCAAGGTATGCATCGAACATCTTGGACGTGCGAACTTTCCGAGGCGCAAACGTGGATTCTGACCACTTTCTTGTTGTGACAAAGTTCAGAGCCCGACTGTCCAACGAAAAGAAAACGAAGACCGCCCAAGGAAGAAATTCAACATTGCATGCCTTAGCACATCTGAGAAAGCCAGAGACTACAGTGAGCAATTGACCGGGAAACTCTCTGCCGTACACCCAGCCACAAGCATCAACAACCAGTGGAACGAATATCGCGACATCATTAAGGAGACAGCCGAGACCACCATTGGCTATCAACCACCCAGAAAAAAGAACCCATGGTATGACGATGAATGCGCGGTATTGAAGCAGGAGACGGAAAATGCACGAATGCAAATGCTGCAACGGAAAAGAAGAGCAGAAAGAGAGGAGTACCGTGAAAAGAGAAGGATAGAGAAAAAAACCCTGCGCAGAAAGAAAAGAGCATCGGCAGCCTCTCAGCTCAAGTATCTCGAAGAGTCTAGCACCGCCACCAACACTCGCCGGTTCTATAAAACAGCCAAGCAACTCGCATCTGGTTATAGGACTGGCACTGGCACGCAAGCTCTTCGAAACAGCGAAGGTATCCTAGTCACCGAAGCACAGGGAATTGTAGACGTGTTTAAGCAGCATTTCCAGCAACTGCTTAATGGGTATTATGTAGAGGAGGCGACAGAGGAATAAAGAAGCATAATACCAGTCAATGAAGATCCAGTCCTAGCGCCCAGTACTGAAGAGATTAAGAAAGCCATCCACAAGCTTAAGAACAACAAATCCGCCGGCTCGGATGGCCTACATGCGGAACTCTTCAAGTATAGAGAGGATGTCCTGGTAGGTTGCATGCACCAGCTCATCAACCAAGTGTGGGAGGAGGAAAGTATGCTCGACGACTGGTCAAAAAGCTCCATATGCCCAATCAACAAAAAAGGCGATCCTATGCCCTGCAAGAACTACAGAGGTATATTCCTGCTTAATGTTGCCTACAAGATCCTATCCAACGTACTATGTGAGCGTCTAAAACCTTTCTGCAACACTGTTATCGGCACGTACCAGTGTGGCTTCAGGCCAGGCAGTTCAACGATAGACCAAATCTTCACATTGAGTCAAATCCTGGAAAAGACCAACGAATTTCAAGTCGAGACCCACCACCTATTCATCGACTTCAAAGGCGCTTATGATATCATAAGTCGCCAAAAGCTTCTATTGGCGATGTCGGAACTCGGGATCCTGAAAAAACTGATCCAGCTATGCCGCATGACGTTACAAAATACGCGGTGCAACGTGCAAATGGGTAACAGCTCATCCGAGTTATTCCAGACGTGTACAGGGTTCAGACAAGGAGATGCGCTATCATGTGATTTCTTCAACCTAGTCCTGGAGCAGATAGTTCGCAAGAGTGGTGTTAACATGGAAAGCACTATCTTCAACAGGTCTTCTCAACTGCTTGGCTATGCGGACGACATCGACATCATCGGCCGCTCCAAAAGAGCTGTACTTGGAGCATTCCATGAAAAAGAGAAACTCTCAGCTAATATACAAATATTTGAATTTTTAGTTTCAATGTACGTTTATAGCAAAACCGGTGAATTGATTTGCTTCAAACTTGGTACAGTGCATTAATATGTAATACTCTACACCGAAAACTTGAAATTTTATTTTTGCTCCCCTAAAGCGCCCAAAACGCGAGTGATTTATCTTCCAGTCTCTAAAATGCGTCACTAAAATAGACTGTGTTGTCATGTGAAATCGCCAGACCCTTACTTGGACTTTCGAATTTTCACTGCATTCAAACTAACAAAAATAGGATAGAGTACCGAATTCATAGCCTGTCAAAGCCCCGCCAGGTGCTTAGCTATTAAAAAACTATTAAAAATGATTACCGAATTGAACTCTGTCCGACACGTGACGTGATTTGTCCGTACGTGACAGAACATTAAAAAATAGTTTCAAATATAACGATGTGCATTTTTGAAATTTTTGTCTCCTTATTATCGCTTTTGATTCAATCTCATAATTTGGTTCTAACACATTTGTGATCGATGATCCAGAGTTTCGCTTAAATTTGAACATTAAGATAGCAACCTAGAACATTGGTAGAATCGGCCCGTCCGTACGGGACAGCTCTTCTTATTTTTTTTTCTTAGACATTTAAAGGAATACCTTCAGAATGTTTGCATATAATAAAAGACTCATGTAGAACCTGTTCAATAAAATTAATATTTGACATATCTAAGTAACGTATCAAAACCTAGATGTTAAATGATACTATAAAAGTAGTTTAATTTGTCCGTACGTGACCATGGAATGCTCCACTTGAAGCATTCACAGCTATTGATGAACAGGCGAAACGCGTGAATGAGGACGAAACAAAGTATATGCTATCAACAAACAAAGCCTCATCTGTCCATCGCCTGGGACAAAACGTCACTGCTGGTAGCAGTAATTTCGAGGTAGTCAAGGAGTTCACCTACCTTGGAACAAACATCAATTCCACGAATGACACCTTAGTGGAAATCCGACGAAGAATTACTCTAGCGAACCGCTGCTACTTCGGCTTAGCCAAACAATTGGGTTCAAAACTCCTTTCTCGAAAGACAAAGTGCACGCCATACAAAACGCTAATTTTACCAGTTCTACTCTACGGCGCGGCGCCGAGTGTTGGACGATAAGTAAAAAAGGGGAATTGATACTGGGCACTTTCGAGAGAAAAATTCTTCGGCGGATATTTGGTCCTATATGCGAAGAGGGCGATTGGAGGAGAAGATTCAATCGTGAACTGTACGAGCTGTACCAAGATGTGGATGTAGTCCAAAGAGCCAAAACACGTCGACTATACTGCTGTAAACTAGGCTTTAATTGAAATTTTAGAAATACTTTCAACCAGAGATATTATTTGAGTCTTAAACAAATTTCAGGCGGCTGATAATGGTTCTGTCTTCATATTCGCTGTCAAGCATTGCTGTCACTTTGTCGATTCATTTGGCACAAATAAGATACAGATGTGCACGGGAAATGTAAACTTGGCTTAACCCTAAGAAAAAAAAGTTATACTCACTACTATTTTTTATCTGTGCCAAAAGTTTTGACGAATATAATCTACACTATATCCTGCGAAGTGCCTAGACTCTAAATTAAAAAAAGTATTGTTGACATTTGACAACATTGCTTGATGGAATCGGAACAAATTTTCAAAATATTTTGAAAACCATACAACTCAGGTTTTTTTGCGTTCAAATGGTCAAAAATTGGTGGTTGTCAACAATGTTTGATGAGATGTTGTTCCCCTATACTGTAAATCATACTCCCTCAGGAGTTAAATTATTTTGACGTCTGATGGGTGAATACGGCCTTAGCAACCGTTTCAAAAGAGGGAAGGCATCGCGACGAGTTCGTCACCGATGAAAAAGTGCTGCAAATATTTGTCGCCGACAAGAGCATCTTGTTGGTGACATAATTTAAGTATGGATTGTCTTTTTTTATCATGCGCCCAATTTGGGTACGTGCAAAGACATTTAATCACCTTCTGCACCCTTTGGACCCACATCAATAGTTACAAAACTATAATCAGCTGCATCTTTTATCATGATTACAGTGCTATAAAATATTTTTCGCTTTTTTATAGCTACGTGCTTGCCATCGATAGCTCCTAGGCAGTTCGGCAAATGCCTTTTGTAATTAAACTTATTTGTTGTTTTGGAGCCAGTTTCTTTCATTTAGCCAGTTTTTAATGCTTGAGCGCTCAGCAAATTTCCTTCATTCTTTGGCAGATAGCCCAGAAAAATTAGAATTTCACTTCGCAAAAATTCCGACAAAACTGAATTTTGGCGGAGAGCTTTGTTTTGACGTCTTAAGCATTCCCTAAACATTTTCGTAAATTTGGACCGGAGCTAAATTTTGTAGGTGGGTAAAAGGCGTTAAAATTTGTTTTTCTTATTTTCTCGAAAACTAGCAGTTATTTCGAAAAAATGTGAAAGTACAAATTGTAGCTTATGTTATTCTACACAAAACGGATTAACATACCTTTTTTCCTACAATCAATAGATTCAGAGAAAATCGTGCAAGAACTTCATGGTGGAGCAATTTTTTTTTTAAATTAATTAAAATTTCACTAATCGATGGGCCAAATTTTTTGTACGATTTGTGTTTGGGTACATCTTTTCATTATAAAACAAAGTTTTTCAGAAGCCCGGGCTAAGGGGAAGGCCGCCATCTTGAAAAACGAAGTGATATGGTTTTTATTCAACAACTCGACTGAATTTCATTTTACAACAAAATAATGACAGTATAACATTCAGACAGTAAAATTATCTAAAAAATGAGCTATCAACAAACTCCGTAGGTTAATTAATCTCTAAGTTATAGCGTGTCAAAGTCAAACTTTTGATTTTGTACTGTAAAAGGGACAAATTATGGTTTTTTGCAAATTTGTCAGCAAAAAATATTTTTTTTTTAAATTAATAAACTAATATTATTCCTCATAAAATTCTACACAAACAAGATAATGACACTTTTTTTCGTAGGATCAACAGATTTTACAAAAAAAAACGTGCAGAAACGTTGTAATAGGCGTGTTCAGGAAAATGAGATCTCAGAGGGCTCAGTGTCAAAAACTGAGCAAGCGAATCCAATAATTTGTTTCCTCAGTAATTTGACAGCAACATTTCTGAGGAATCCTGTTCACGAGACTGAGATTGCTGAGGGCTCTGACCTCTGAGATCTCATTTTCCTAAACTCACCTAATAAGATCTTTTTACTGTAATGAAATTTTGTTCATCATTTTGCTTGGGTAAGGTAATGAGCGGGATTGCGACGTTTTTCTCAAAATCTATTGCTCCTACAAAAAAAAAAGTGTCATAATATTTTTTGTGTAGAATTTTTTGAAAAAAAAAATATTTGCTTATAAATTTGCAAAAAACTGTAATTTGTCCCTTTTACAGTACAAAATAAAAAGTATGACTTACACGCTATAACTTAAATGGCTGTGAATTTTTGCTTGATGGGGTAGAAAATATAAAATGCTAAATTTTACAATTTAAACAAATTTAGGCCGTATTTTCTTTTTAAAATCGTAGATAGGATCGTTTATTCACTCTGTCAAAAAGTTTAAACAAGAATTAGGTAGTGGTAGTTGCTATTTGAGTTTTGAATTTTGCAGAAACAAATTTATTCGCATTTGTATTCGCGTAGCCATAGGTAATGTTATTATTATAATATTTTGCAATCAATTATCTGTTTTTATTTTCGAAAATGTAAACAACAAATTGAAATGGCTGCCGAAAAAGGAAATCTGCTTACTGCATTTGTTTTTAATCTACTTTGAAATTTTTCAAACGCTGCTGGTTAAAGCTAAGTATACAGTTCCTTGACAAAAAAAATTACATGTATTTCTTATGGTAACGCTTTTTGCGGTAAAAAAAACTTAGCTTAACACAAAACTGATGCTATGTTTCGACCAAAGACTTATCTCAGTTCAGATTTAATAAATCTATTTGGTGTTTCCACTGCACAAAAAGATTTAAAAAAGATTTACTTTGATAGCATCTTTTAAAATGCAAATAATGTTTCATTTTTTCTCATGAAGAGGAAGTGAGATAGAGTGTTTCATTTGTGAAGAACTGAACTCAGCCATGAATATGAATGAATGCTTCAGCGCCACATAAGAAAAGGTTAGTTCAATTTGTAAAAGTATTTGTCCTAGGAAGATTTAACAAGATTAATTTCTAATCTTCAAGATTTACGAAATAAATTAAATAAAGAAGATTTGAGGTAAATCTTATTAAATCTCAGATTAGCGTTAGGTGAAAATGTAGCATTACACAAGAAACTGGATAGTGTGTGAAAGAGAATGAAAATATACTGGAAAAATTGTGTGAGTTTTCCAGGAACGGATGATTTGGTCCTTTCCCTCACAATTGTGACTAACTTCTTAACCCACGCAAACGTTTGATTAAACTCTTTACTACACAAGCATACACTTCATAAATCAGTACATGTATGTCACACATGGATTAGAAGAGTACGAGTACCTACCACAATTTGATGCAGCGGTGAATTTGGTAAAGTGATATATACTGGAAAGATAACAAATATTTAATTATAAAACGACAAACACGAATCTTGTGGTACAATTTACGCGGTCTACAAAAGCCAAAGGCATATAAATTATATATCAATTGAAAGGTTTTTTTGCACAGAAGATCAGAATGCAAAAATTTATTAATAAATTGCACCACAATAACTAATAAACAAGAAAAGAAAATTGCACAATAAGTGCGAGCGAGATCGAGTATTTGTTCACAACACTTAGTTTTTTAATATCTTGACATCTTTACTTTAAAATTCACGACACTATTGTTTTATATACACAAGATTCGTCTTTGCCATTTTATAATATGATGATATATTTCCTAACATTTTCCTTTTGTTTTATTTGTTATTAGGTATTTTTATCTTTTTTATTTACTTTTAGTTTGTTTTTATATGTCGGTGACGTTTTGATTTTGACACCCACCAACCAACCAATCTTCCAACATGACTGGAAAGATTAGCCGCGTTTTATTATCGCTCATAACCCATATGGTTCACCCCGTGAAAATAAAATGATGTGGGTTAGTGCAAAAGCAGTGCTGTATATCAGTCTCTTTTTTCTTATGTTTATTTGTTTTTCATGTAAGCACTTGTCTCTTTTCCTCTCTATTCCTAATACTGCTGGCAAATCGCTGACATCCATTCACAATGGTAAATAGCCCTCTGCCGATCAGAATGAAAACCTCTATCTGGGTTATTGAAATTAACCTCGATAGAAACCTAGATCCCATGTTGTTTTTGTAATGCATGTTAAAAATAACCTCGACCCAGACCCAAAGATAATAAAACGCAGCTATTATGGAAATGTCGGATGGCAGCGTTTAGTGCTGCACAAAATAATGATAAGTAGCTCAGTTCTTCTACACGATCAAGACTGCTTTTACACGATGGAACTATTCTTGCGATTTTTACTTAATGTTGGAGTACATCTTAAAATCGTATGCAAATGTATGCAAATGTCAATTTTTGTTAGAAGCGGACTGTTATATGTACGTGATCGATATTAACTCTTTTGCAAGCCCGAAGACAATTGGATGAAAGAAATTATTTCGGTGCTCATCAGCCTAAGTGTTCGGGCTTAGTTAAGCCCGAAGAATTTCCGGTGCTTAACTTAAGCACGGAGAAAAACTGTGTTACCGGCATGAATTCCATATATGTTATCGATAGCTTGAATGGAAACTCCATACGTTTTTCTGTGATGGCGTCGGTAATCGCCGGTGTCGTTTTTTCTACCCACTTCATCTATGCTTGCAAAAAAGCTATAAGTTGTCAACGCGCTAATAACTTAAACGTTTGTTGTGTTAACACATTTAAGCTAGGCGCTGATAATTCTCTTCGTTTAGCTTAGCCCGAAGGGGTTGTCCTCTAATCCGTGAATGAATTTGTAATCGAAAAATCGTATGCAAATGCCACTTCTCTTGGTTCAACTTAGCCCCAATTCTATGCAAACGTCACTTTTGCAACGAGCTGTCAACGCGTTGACAAGTAAATTTTTAGTGTTTACTACACGCCGATAACACAGTTTGTATCCGCTTTAAAGTTATGAGCATTTAGCTCAACACGTCGGCTCAAATTGTCACCCAATCGCCATAAAATAATATTTTCCTGGAGGAGTAAAAATTCATCAAGAATTTCAGAATTGATGGCATGGAATTTTCTCAGTTGTTGGCATGAAATGTAGGGGGCAAACTACGTTTTGACATATTTTGATACAAATGTCACCCAATCTACTTAAAATCCCTTTTTTCTGGATCACTAAAAATTCATCAAAAATTTCAGATTTCTTATGGCCAGTTGCACCGACCACTTTTAAATTTTTATTGCTTCGTTAAATTTTAAAATGACGTTTATCGGTTGCACCAACCACTTTTAGTTTTAACAGGCCAATAAACGAACCAATAAACTAAAATTCCATTTTCCTCCAGATAAATTTTAAAAGCGAGTTTTAACGAAAATATCTACCTACAAAAAAAAAATTCAATATTGTCTGACAGATCATTGAAGA
The DNA here is from genome assembly GCA_963921185.1 of Dasysyrphus tricinctus. NCBI lineage: Eukaryota > Metazoa > Arthropoda > Insecta > Diptera > Syrphidae > Dasysyrphus > Dasysyrphus tricinctus. The sequence goes on from OY992531.1 coordinate 103,391,432, forward strand.
TTACAAATAAAAAAAACGAAAACAATAATGAACAGGTAAAGGATTTATATATTTCTTACTAATAATTATTCGCTATTTAAATAAATAAATTATTACAGAATTATAGAATGGTCATCTTCATCATCTGATGATGAATTTTACCAAGAAATTGCAAGACGCTGAAGAGTTGTTCGTGTACACAGAAATCCATTTTCTGAATTTGATGATGTTGATTTCAAATTTCGGTTTAGAATTTCCAAGGAGTGTGTCGAACAATTATTAGGGCTATTTGGTGCCCATTTGGAGCCCACAAACTTAAGAAACAACCCCGTCAGTGCAAAAAACCAATTGCTAATCACATTACGTTTTTATGCCACAGGCTCCTTTCAAATTTGTGTTGGAGATATGTTCAATATACATAGGTCAACAGTAAGCCGCATAATTCGAAATGTAACTCATCATTTGGCCATGCTAAGGGCAAATTTCATTGCATTGCCAACAGATCGGAATGAGATAATGACAGTCCAAAATCAGTTTTATTTACTAGCAAAATTTCCAAATGTACTTGGGGCAGTTGATTGTACACACATCAAAATACAATCACCAGGCGGAGAAGAATTATTAACATAATGCGATTAAAAACTATAAACATAGTGCGTCAAGTTGCTTTTTTTTATTTCGAGCTCAGTTTTCTTTATGAAGCTCTACTTCGAGAATTTCCAGCTCTTTTTCGAGTTTTTTTTCTTTCAGCAACAATAAGTTGTCACTGATTTGAGGCGCTCCTTTTTTTGTTGACTGCGCTTTATTGGATCGAGCACGTTGAATGAATTTTTTTGCTATATTTTTTTCAGGTGATGGTCCGACGATATCGATTTCAGGAGGAGTTGTTTCCAGTTCCAAATATCCACTTGTTGGCTCTATGGAAAGTTGATGTGGTGGCGTAGCTGCGATTGGTTCGGTAATTGGTGGCACTTCCAGCGTCTCTATAGTGAATTCTTCAAACTCTTCTGGTGTTTTTGCTGCTGCTGCAGGAGGCAGAGTTTGAATCATACCTATTTCCCATAGGCACAAATTGAAGGCCACCAATTGCCGCAATTTTCTCCTGCAGACAACTAAGTTTGTAAGTCGGAGGTCCACCACCTGTTTTGTACAGTTCAACCTTTAAATAAATTACATTAATAGTTACAACACAAACTAATTTATCTAAAACTGTATAAAACAAACTTTATTGCTTGAAAGTTGCTTTTTAGTGTTGCACTTCAAACTTTCATATAGCTGCCTCAACTGCTGAGGAGTCCTTTCGCCAGTTTTGGCTACGGCGTTGTTATATCGTGAAGCAATTTTCAACCATGCTTCATTTTTTTCGTGCAGAGTCACTCCATCCGTGGCTTTATTTTCAATAATCGCCCGAAATTTAACGGCAATATCAACCAACGCATTTTTTTCCTCTTCTATGTAATTTCTACCTCTTTCCCTTTTAAAAATCAGAGTAATATCGAAACAATTCCAAATCATGACAGAAATTTGGTAGGTAATTAATGATTACTGATTAAAATTTGGTGGGTTCACTGGTCAAGTTTTCATACATTTTAAATTTGTGATTAAGTAAGTATTTAAGAGAAAACTTGCCAAGTAAATCCACCAAATTTTAATCAGAAATCATTAATTACCTACCAAATTTCTGTCATGATTTGGAATTGTTTCGATACTACTCTACTTAAGATATTTGATATTAAACTTCATGAACTTAAAACTTGGCATATATTTTAGATCTCATTACTTTTTTTGGCTGACTTTTTACGCACAGGTTTCTTGTACACATAAGAACTTGGCTCCTTTTTTAACATTTATGTTTTTGTTGTGATTTCACTCCTTTTTGCAAAGATTTATTTTGCCAGGTGAAAGTGAAACCGAAAGTGCTCCATACAAATAATAGCAATTCTGATAAAGTGGGTGGATGGCACCCCCCCCCCCCTGAATGGACAATTCCAAATTTTCGATTTTTTTCCTTTCTAAGTACTTCAAGTCCTACCGACCTACCAATTTTCATCGTTCTACAACAATCGGAAGTGCTCCATATAATTTATAAGAATTTTTAAGAATATGGGTGGATGCCACGCCGCTTGTATAGAAAATTCCAATTTTTCAATTTTTTTCTTTCTAAGTACCTCAAACCCTACCAACTTACCAATTTTCATTGTTCTACAACAATCGGAAAGGCTCCATATAATTTATAGAATATTTAAGAAAGTGGGTGGATGCCACGCCCCCTGAATTGAAAATTGCATATTTTCGATTTTTTCCTTTGTATGCACTACAAGGTCTACCGTTGTGCGAAATTTCAAGTTTCTACGATGTCTGGAAGTGCTCCATAATTTTGATTATCTGTCAGTGAGTCAGTCAGTCAGTCAGTCAGTTACGGTTTTTGCGATTTTTGAAGTCCTATATCTCGGGAATTACTAATGCTAAAGAGTTGAAATTTGGTGAGCCACCTGTGTTTGATCAGCTCAGCAAATACTGCGAATTTGAAGTTTCTGGCTTTATTGGTACTCAAGTTAGAGGGGGGGTGAAAATCGCCTGCACTACCGTGCCCTTTGATATTGGGTGAAATAGGAATGCCAAAAAGAGAGAGATAATAAGAACATTATGGGTGTATTCGCTTTTTGACGAAACGATGGTTTTTGATTTCAGTGCTTTTCTGACCATTATAGTTTTACCTTATCACGTGTGTTACGGAGTCGGTAATAGGTTTTTATTAATCTGGCTGTTGGAATATACGAAGTTTAATCAAAATCGGTTGAACCGGCCTATACAAACACAATCATCAGTATAATCACATTAAATGCTCTGTACTAATTTTGAAACAAAAAGTCCACTCGTTCAGACTGTAGCTCGATGTACATAGAGGTAGGTACAGATACTGACGTACAAAAGCATGGACGTGCAGATGCACAGACCGATGAACAGTATGAAGAACTAAACTTTGTTGGACTTTTTGATCATCGTAGCTGCAAGCTCTTCCCAAAAACACCGAATCTAGTGAGCAGAAAAAATGTATGTTTTAATTTTTAAATGCACCCTTCGTTGATTTGATCTTTGATGCATACGGATTCAGCAGATTCCACATCTTAACTAAAGAACATCTGCAAGTATGTCGAGATGGACTGCTTAAAAATATGTATAGGCACTTAATCAGCTTGAGCTCTGGATGTGGATGGTCTGATGGCTTACCTACCTTACCTCGCTTTTTTCCGTAGCAAACGATTTTTTTTATATATATTTGATATTTTTTTCCTCAGGGTACTTTCAAGCACTTCACTACAGCAGCTTTTAAAAATGTTCCACTCTGGATTTTTTTTTTACTTATTTTGGCTGAGTGAAATTCGTGGAAATAAATTCTCATGTAGCTTAAAAATTGTGTCCTTGTCGATACGTTTTTCTATATAAAATTACGTTTCGACTGCACCCGGGGCATTTTAATCGTTTAATAAATGAGAGAAAACACTCATGTTGGATTGCACATAATACTAAAAGGTTACGTTCTGGCTGGCCAGCATGTCGAATGTCGGACTCGGGAGTCTCGCTGCCAGTCGCAATCCCAATCCCACCCAATGCCATCACCCAGGTTGTTTCAAACCCAAACTCACTCATTCTACTATCTACTGTGGCTTTTATTGTTATAACTTTCAAAATGCTGCAGGATTGGGCAAATAGCCTTTTTAGAATTGCACCAAAGTAATTTTAAAGTATTACGGAAAATGACCTTAGCAACGATGATTTCTTTTAACACCGGATTGCAGGATTGCAGCCCATGCCCATATTCCCAATCTCTGGGTGCGAGAATGTGTTAAAATTTAAGGGATGACTCGTTGGTTTGTTGGTAAGGATGGATGGATTAAATATTAAACCATACGGTACGGGTGAAAGTTACATTATGTTTGAGTGTGTGCGTGAATATGGCGTTTTCGAGATTCAAACCCCTCGAACATTGCAACAACGGATTTTTTTCATATATACCTAGGTACGTACGAGTTGGAGGAACCAGTGATCCGACAATAATGGCCACGGGTAATGTTTTAAAATAATTACAATTTTTGTTCGAATGAAATCACTTAAAATAATATGTAGGCATTGTGTAAGGGCTGCAATAACAGCAGCTTATTGGGTCGGTGGCGGCACAGAAATCAACTATTTAATGCCATTATCACTGATGATGTAAATTGGGAATTACCTGATGTGGAAAGCAGGCATTCTCGTTGGGAGAATTTTTTAATGATGGTTTAATAATAAGGAATAAATCATTATTAAAACTCATTGGCTACTGTATTTTTGTTTCATAATTTTTTGTAAATTATAGTTAAAAATGGCCTGATTGTTTTAAATCAGAACGGTACATCAACCGAACAACGATACTGTTGATAGTGGACAAGTTTTTTGTTTTTTTTTTTTATTGCGGAATTCAAAAATTAAAAAAATTTAGCTGTAAGCAGTATAATCAGCTTTTGACCTACATACCTATCACAACGTTTTTTAAATACCTATTTAAAAAGACATGAATAGTAGTGAGATGATTTGATACAAACTCAAGATAATATCAAGCTACATATCAAGTAAGGTCAGAGAGTAGAGAATAATTTCAATTATGAATTAGAGGAACTTTTTAAAACTTCGGCTAATAGCCTTCGAACTTCATCAATGCCTAAATGCCTTGACTGCTAACAGAGCACATAGGTTCTTAGATTAAATGGGCTACAACTTCCTAGCGTATCACAACGGATCTACACAGATCTAAGTGTTACGGTAACAAGATCAACTGTCAGCCTTTACCTAACCTAACCTAGGTATCAAAAAATAGATAAAAGAATGGTAAGCTTACTTCTTAGCTGATGGTTTTGCACAAATGGTCAGTAAAAGCCACGGAATGTAATAATCGGGCCTTCGAAAAAACAGAGAAGTCACTGAATCCAGACAGGTTATCAGAGAGGCTTATGAGGCTGAAACCCACCCCCTCCCGAAATAATTTGTTTTTAACCTATAAATTTCAAGAGAGTTCATATCTAAAGTTCAACTGCTTAAAATCAGTTTGTTATAAGATAAGAGGTAGTGCAGCTCTTTCTTGAATGGCCTTTTCTGTTGATAGTCCGGGGCACCGATTCGTTACGTGTGAACGCTTCTCAGTTCGATTGTGAAATCAAATCCAGAAAAATGTTCTCTTCTTTTCAGAACAAGAACTGTCATTCTGTTCTAATCGATGAGGCCATAACTCAGCGTTCAAGAAAAGATGGAAGCCAAAGGTAGAACTATAATAGTCGGAAGGGCACTGAAGCTAATGTCAAAAACCAACGAAAAGTACTGAAAAAAGGGGAACACACCCAGAATATAACAATCATGTATCCCTTTTCAGCATTCCTATTTCACCAAATGTACGATGTAAATGAACGAAACTTGACGAAACCATCCACTCCGCAATTATAGCCGCGTCGTATGCTTTTCGTGTATTCGATTGTTTTCTTCCGACCGCTTAAGTGCCCCTCTGAGCATTATAGTTCTAGCTTAATGATTTGTTTCCACCGAAGGTTTATATCAGTTCTGATTTAATAAATCTATTTAGTATTTCCTCCGCACAATGACATTTAAAAAATATTTACTTTGACAGCTCCTTCTGAAGTGGAAGTGAGATAGAAGGTCTGTTCGTGTTCTTCCCAAAACTGCTATTTCTACGCATTTTAGTACAAACTTCTGTCAAAATTCAATTGAAAACAAAAAATTTACAGAACATTGTACTAAAATGGGCAGTTTTGGGAAGTACAGCATAGTTTACAGTTCCTATGCGAAAAAAAATCAAAATTTTCAAAACGATTTTTCATCTATTCTGTGCACTTAAAGCATAGTTTACAGTTCCGATGCGAAAAAAAAAAACAAAATTTTCAAAACGATTTTCCACCTATTCTGCGCACCAAGTTCAATAATATTCAAAGCGAAAAACGTTTGCTTTGGCCTAAACCACCCATTGAGTCATTAATTTACCCTTAATTGACTAGCTATAGGCCTAAAAATGGAAAATAATTATTTTTGGATGCGAAAACCATTTGCATGCAAATAATGCCTTGAGGTGAATATATTTTTTTTTTCGGAAGTATAAACCGACCATCAAAAAAAAAAATATTTTATTCACCAGACTTTTTTTCGCATGCAAATCAATTGCCGGTCCATTGTTTTGCATGACATACCATGACAGCATAGTTTTTCTTTTTGCATGAAACTGTAAACCAATCATGCAAACAAATAATTTTACATTTCACCTCAATTATTTTTGACATGCGAGAATATTTGCATAGATTTTTTTTTGCGCACGGGAACTGTAAACTAGGCTTAAAGCATAGTTTACAGTTCCGATGCGAAAAAAAAATCAAAATTTTCAAAACGATTTTCCACCTATTCTGCGCACCAAGTTGAATAATATTCAAGGTGAAATACGTTTGCTTTGGCCTAAACCACCCATTGAGTCATTAATTTACCCTTAATTGACAAACATTGATGTGACATTTAACTCTGTTTTTTTTTTCAAAGCAAAAAATGTCACTAATTTATTTAATTTTGTAGTCATTATTCTAGCTATAAATATATAAATAATTATTGTAAATTTTTTAAATAATTGAATAAAGATTATACAATACAATACAATACAATACAATACAATACAATACAAACTATAGGCCTAAAAATGGAAAATAATTATTTTTGGATGCGAAAACCATTTGCATGCAAAAAATGCCTCGAGGTGAATATATTATTTTTTTTCGGAAGTATAAACCGACCATCAAAAAAAAATGTTTTATTCACCACACTTTTTTTCGCATGCAAATCAATTGCCGGTCCATTGTTTTGCATGACATTCCATGACAGCATAGTTTTTTTTTTTTTGCATGAAACTGTAAACCAATCATGCAAACAATTAATTTTACATTTCACCTCAATTATTTTTGACATGCGAGAATATTTGCATAGATTTTTTTTTTGCGCACGGGAACTGTAAACTAGGCTTAATTGAATAATATTCAAGGTGGAAAACGATGACCTTGGCCTAAAAATGGAAAATAATTATTTTTGGATGCAAAATCCATTTGCCTGCAAATAAAGCCTTGAGGTGAAAAAAAAATATTTTTCGGAAGTGTAAGCCGATCATCAAAAAAAAATATTTTATTCACCACACTTTTTTTTCGCATGCAAAACAATTGCCGGTCCATTGTTTTGCATAACATTCCATGACAGCAATGTTTTTTTTTTTTGCATGAAACTGTAAACCAATCATGCAAACAATTGCCTTTCACCTCAATTATATTTGACATGCGAGAATATTTGCATAGGTTTTCTTTTGCGCACGGGAACTGTAAACTAGGCTTACAGAAACAGAGGTAGAGTGTTTCAAATAATGCCTTGAGGTGAATATATATTTATATTTTTTTGGGAAGTATAAACCGACCATAAAAAAAAATATTTCATTCACCACACCTTTTTTTCGCATGCAAACAATTACTAATCCATTGTTTTGCATGACATTCCTTTACAGCAATGTTCTTTTTTTGTACGAACAAAATTCGTAGTTAATATAAAATTTGTTTTCTTTGGGTAGTTTATAGTTCGATAAAAAAATTTAAACGTAAAAAAACAATTTTTTTTTCGCAAAAAGCGCTCCCATAAGAAGTTTAGCGACTTATGATTCGTGTAAAGTACAAAATGACGGCCGAACAAAAACAGGTAAAATTTTTGTACACCGTAAATAATATCATAAGCCTCCTTGTCAATCTGTGACCACTTACGCTGGAAATCCAAAAGTGTCTATGAAGCAAACTGGATAGGTCTATCACTGCCATCTAGGTAAATGTGAGATAAGACTGCTCCAATACCCACTGGCGAAGCTTCTGTTGATAAACACAAAGGCTTATCTTTTTCATAATGAACCAAAAATCTATCCGAAATTATTTCTATTTAAATTGCTGCAAAAACATTTTCACATTCCGTATTCCAATTAAAGTAATTATTTTTCCTCAATAACATATGTAATGGATAAAGAACATCGGAAAGGTTTCGAAGGAACTTATACTATAGTGACTCACTAAACCTGATAAAGACCTCGCCTCAGATACATTTGTGGGGGGAGGAGCCTTTACAATAGCATCGGTCTTGCTTGTTGTCTTATGAATTCCGTATTTGTCAATTTTAAAGCCGCAATATTCGATTGAATCTTTAAAACAATCAAATTTTTCAGAATTGATCCGCAGCCCTAATAAGCAACTGTGTTCACTTGGCCCGCAAAAGTCTCCATTTTTTTTTTTTTTTCGTAAAAGATTACCATTTAAATGACCACTATGGACCAACCTGTAACTTTTTTTGACCACCCACAGTTTTCGAGAAAATCGATTTGACAAATAGTGGGCCAAAAGAACGCTGCGCCAAAAAAATCGATTTTTTCAAATTTGATTAATGTTTTCGATAGGTAATGTCTTGAACATCAATGACCATCCGAAAATTTTTTTCAAAAATAAAAAAAAAATATTTCTAAGGGTGGTCAAAAAAAGTTAAGGGGTGGTCATTGATGTTCAAAAAATTACCTATCGAAAACATTAATCAAATTTGAAATTTTTGAGGCGCAGCATTCTTTTGGCCCACTATTTTTCAAAATCAATTTTCTCGAAAACTGTGGGTGATCAAAACAAGTGAAATAAAGTTATATATAAAAAAAAAGTTTAAGGGTCATTTAAATGGTCATCTTTTACGAAAAAAAAAATTGGAGACTTTTGCGGGCCAAGTGAACACAGCTCAAATAAGCTCAGTCGCGCAAACACAACTTCTAATCTAGACAGATGTGTTTTGTAATCAAGGCCCGCGACACATATATGTCATCAATGAAGACACCTACACCCTCGATCCCAGCTAATATCTCTTTTTTCCCTGCTATTTCGCAGGTGCACAGCTGAGACCATACCAAAGGATGCATTTGAAAAGGCCTAAAAATGTAGATATGTAATGTCAATCCTCACATTCCAATGTTTATTCGCTAGGCTATTTAGTTATCCCAAAAATTTTGAGATAACTTGAGTTGTTGTTGTGTCAGCGGTCATCAGCTGTTTTTTAACAAGGGATTACAACAACACAAAGCTATCCGGATAACTGAGAATAACCATCGGAACGTGCCCAATTTCTCTTGATCCTCATCCCTCACTTTCCACTGCAAATAAGCACGACGAAGGTCAATTTTTTCGAAAATGTTTGCCTCCATTCATTGCGTGAAACAGTTCGTCTATTGTGAGAAGAGGATGCTCGATTGCAAGCATAAATTTATTTAAAGCAATTTTGAAATCACCGCAAAGGCGTATTTTGCCATTTGCTTTCACAATACGTACGATAGGAGTAGCCCTATGATAAACTTTCTTAAGAACACCATGGACACCTAAATTTTGAATTTCTTTTTTAATGGGGTCACGAAAGGCAAAAGGCACCGGCCGATGCCGATGCTTAGTAAATATTGGCTTCGCGTTAGGATTCAATTCTATCGAAACAGGTTGTCCTCTTCTTGATGAAACTGTCTTGTTGTAGCGTTCTCGTCTGTTTGGAAGTTTGGATTTACCGCATGTATCAAAGTTTTATGAATTGCTGTCTCGTTGAGTTGAACGGAGTTATGTTGGGACATCTCTAGGCTTGTTGCAATCCCACAGCCTTCTCAAAAGTAAGACTCTTCGTCTCCAGCAATCGATCCTTGATGCGCTTGTCTCTTATTACACAGACAAGTTGATTTCGTAGAGCGGTCATCTATTTGTTCCCTATGGTGGAATTTATAATATTCGGAAACTTCCAAAGGATGAGAGTTGTAGTGCTCCTTTAACTAAATCCTCGTACGTTCGGCTTTCAGGTGTCTCTGGAGAGATTCCATCACAGAGTAAGTCGAATGAATTTGGTCCAATATAATGCAGTAGGTAATTCACTTAATCCCAGCATCTTGAATGTGGAAAATGCAAATGCTCCTTCAAGCCATCATTCAAATTTGCTTTTCGTTTCATCGAAAAATTCGATGGGGATGTTTGGTGGGACTCCACCAGCAGCAACCATCGATAAATTTGGTGGGGCTCCACCAGCAGGATTCGTCTTAGTACCACCTCCACCAGTAGACATCATTACAAGTTTCACAAAATTGTACACGTGTTAGCAACAAGATTGTACACGTCTTAGCAGCAAGATTATCGGAGCAGCACAGCAGCAGATACTTTTCCCAAAATTGTACACGTGTTACCAAGAAGATTGAACACGTCTTAGCAACAAGAGTATCGAAGCAACACAGCAGGACAGCAGCAGACACTTCTTCACGTGAAAGTATTTAATTTTCACTAACAACCAATTTGAAAAAATCCCATCCTCGTCGCCAGTTGTTATGTATTTGGATGGTAAGGAAAAAGGCATTATCTTTCCATTATTATAAAATTACTTGAATGTAGCTTTATTAATAATCCAACGACTGGTCACGGTGGTGGTTTCAGTAGAAAAGTAAGCTTTGAATTCAAACAAAAAATAACTTTAAAACACAAATAATTTATTGTTTACTTTTTTTCCATCACAGAATTCTGACAAACCATTGAGATCATTCACTCGCAATAACGTCACGAATCGAATCAGTTACCCTGAACTGTCAAACATACCTTGTTAGTTCTTATTCCATGGTACGAGATCATCTTAGTGTCGGGATTTAACCTGAGTTTACTCCAGAAACGTGTTTTCAGCCAATTTAAATCCTAATCAAACTGAGGTGACTCGAAACTCGACTAATTATATGAGATAACTCAGAAATTAAACTGAGAGCTGTTTCGGTTGTGCACCATCTCAATTTCAATAGTGTAAGGCGTGCAATGGTGATATCAATAGTGGCGTACATCGATTTTAATAGATTTTTATATAGATAGTAAAGAAAACTTACCAAATCAAGTTAGAAACTGGTGCCTAATGCAATGTTTTGCCAAAAAAAATTGTCGACGAATCCCAGGCAGAGATACGACCCTCCAAGGTAAAAAACCTTATCTCATTTTCTAACCACACCGTTTGATCGTTCTAGGTGAATCTATAATACCATGCGTAATCGCCACCAAAGAATGCAAAATTCCATTTAAAGTTGTTGATGCAAACATTCAGCCCATACTTGGCGCGAATGCGTGTGAAAAGCTTGGACTAAACAACAGAATTAACGAGATGAACATCGAAAATGATATTTACGAAGGCCTATTGGCTGCATTAAGAACTTCGTGTACGATATTGATTTAGTGCCCAATCCTCAGTTTGAAATAAGTACTCCACGGCGGCGTATCCCTTATAAAATTAGAGATCAAGTCAAAGAAAAATTGGACAGAATGGAGCAACTTGGTGTAATAGAACGGAATCTGGAAGCTACCCCTGCCGTTTCGCCCATGTCGTGCGTAAGGACAGCAAAATCCGTATTTGTATTGATCTAACGTTTATAAATAAGAACATTCTTCGTCGTCATCATCCAATGCAATCATTAGAAGAAATCGCAACCCAGCTCAAAGGTGCCAAATACTTTACAATTCTGGACTGCAAAAAGGGTTTTTGGCAAGTGCAGCTTTCAGATCGAACGAAAAAGATTTTAACGTTTGCTACTCCTTGGGGTAGGTATAGATGCAAAAGACTTCCCCTCGGAATTTCATCAGCTCCGGAAGTCTTCCAAAACAAAATCGAATCGATGCTAGCACACGTTCACAATGTAAAAATCTCAGTGGACGATATACTAAGTCACGCCAAATCCATAGAAGAGCTTCGCAGAATTACAAAGGAAGTTCTGAATATTATTCAACAGAATGGACTCGTACTCAATAAATCGAAATGTTCTTTTGATCAAAAAGAGGTTAGATTTCTTGGTCACACTATTGGCCAGAAGGGCATGTCAGCTGATCCTGAGAAAACTTCCGCAATTTCAAGACTAAAACCACCAAACAACCGCAAGGAACTGCAACGAATACTCGGTAAATTTACGTACCTTAGCAAATTTATTAAAAATTGTTCATTGATTCCAACTCCACTCCGATCATTGCTGGCACAACACCATGGCTATGGGACACACCTCAAGAGTCTGCATTTGAAAAGATGAAAACTCTGATTACTGAACCCCCAGTGCTTAAGCTATACGACGTAAATGAAGACGTTAAACTGCAAGTCGATGCCAGCTCGTTAGCACTAGACGCTGTATTGTTACAAGGTGATCAGCCCATCGCTTACGCTTCAAAATCCCTTACAGATTGTCAACAACGATACTCGCAACTGGAAAAGGAAGCCCTGGCCATCAAATTCGGATGTGAGAAATTTCATCAATATGTCTGGGGGAAGGACTTAGTGGTCGAGTCCGACCACAAACCCTTTGAAACAATTTTTAAAAAGCCACTTCATTCGTCTCCAACTAGACTTTTACGTATTCGTTTAAGTTTATTGAATTACAATCCAAAGGTTGTATATAGAAAAAGCAATCAAATGGTTTTGGCCGATCCATTAAGTCGCGATTGCAAAAATCAACCAGCAGTAGAACAGAGAACAGAATTAAAAGTGCAGGTGGTACTGGCCATATCCGACCAAGGACAGAAAAGGTTAAGAGAATTTACAAATAATGATGAAACTTCCAGTTAGCTCAAAGACTACATTCTAAATGGATGGCCAGCAAATATCGATAGCCTTTCTTCAAATGTAAAGGCTTACTGGACCTTTAAGGACGAGTTGTCGTTATAAGAGGGAATTATATACAAATCCCACAAGGTTGTTATAGCTATACAATTGAGGTCCTATATGTTAACGTACATACACCATGGTCATTTCAGCTGCGATAAATGCGTGCGTAGAGCAAAAAACATAGTTTTTTGGCCTCAAATGAATAAAGATATATCAAACTACATTGAAAAATGCGCATCATGCCAAGTGTACCAAAGAAGTAACAACAAGGTGCGCTTAGGAGTCAAAGAAGTTGCAAAATTCCCGTTTGAAACTGTGGCGACGGACCTGTTCTTCTATTAAGGAAGTGATTACATAATTTTGACAGACAGTTTTTCTGGCTTTTTTAAATTTGAGAAATTGCCTGAAGCAACAATTTCAAATGTCATCAAATTTCTAAAGAATATTTTTGCCACTCATGGGATTCCCTTAATAGTATAGAGAGTGATAATGACCCGCAATTCTCAAGCTAGCTGTAATTTCAAGCAGTTCTCTTCTGAGTGGAAGTTTGAATGCAGAACCAGTTCACCATATCATCCAAATGGGAATGGATTAGCAGAAAGAGCTGTTCAAACCGAAAAGAACATATTTAAGAAGTGTGACTACAACAACTCCGATCTTCAACTAGGTGTATTAAATTTTATGAGTACCCCGAGAGGAGCTTTGGGAGCACCAGCACAGAGACTCTACTCAAGGAATCTAAGGTCAGTTATTCCATCAACGGTTTCATCTCTTTTACCCAACGGTAAACACCATCATAATGTACCTACATTGATGAAAGAGATTGGAAGCCGTCAGGCTTCTCATGCTAACAATGGAGCAAGCGAACATCGACCACTGCACGAGAGAAGTCGGGTGCTAACAAGAATCGACAAGAAAGAGTGGAAACCAGCAACAGTTGATCGAAAAATACATTCAAGATCTTATGTTTTCAAAGATGATAATGGACGTTTATTTCGCCGAAACTCAGTCAACATAAAACCAACGCAGGTGATGGTCAAGCAGTATTCCAACGTTTCGTCAGATTTGAGTCATACTTCGGCAGATCCGAAAGCTTTGGCAACAGCTGATAGCTTTCCAGCACAGGAAGCTCTTTTATCACAACAACCACAATCAGTCCCCACAGAAGCTTCAACGAGAACAGTTCCTCTAACTACTCCATCAACACAACAGCCGCAACCAGTCATGTCAAAGGGGTCATCGAGTACTGTTTCCAAGACAACACGTTATGGAAGAGTGATTAAACCACCAGAGCGACTTTCTTATTAATTTGAAGAAGAGATATGAGGTGGGTATGTTCATACCTTTATCTTGTTGACACGGTTTGACACATCCACATCTTAGTATGACGTTTGTCAAGCATCCACTTTTGTACAACCACGAGATAAACCTCAGTTCTAGGAGGTTATCCAATTCAAGCAATGCTTATTGAATTATCCAAACTAATAAATAGTTAAACTGAATTAGTAAAGGTCTTGTTTTATTTAACTTTACAGAGGTCATTTATATGTTGATCGGAAAAGAACCTGGCGATCGCTTAAGATTGTAGCCATCTTAAGTCGAGTTTTCTGATAGTATTTCTTATACAAATTCCTAGTTGCTTAATATTTTATTAAAAAAAAGCTTCAATTTATCTCGTAGCAAGGACAACAACATACGTACATACTCGTACAACTTGGCTATTTTTTTTTTAATAGGAAGTTACAAATAGAGTTAACAAAACGCACAACGGAAATTTACAAATGCAATCAAATCGACCCTCATGTCTTCTCCTTCCAGTTCAGTGGCAAAACTTCAATCCCCCACTCGAGTATTTCCTTCTCCACCATCAAATAATATATGTATGTATGTAGGTATAGTGGCCTGGCAAATCACAAATTTTACAATTTATAAAACCGCACTCTTAACAGCATCTGTTGTCCAAATTGACAATTTCCCATTTAACCGGAACTTACACATTTCTTTTTCATTCTCCTTTTTCTATTTTCAGAAAATGCTCCAAGTTCCCAGAGTTTTCTTCTTCAATGTACCTATTCGAACATCGACCAAGAAGATTTATTTTGCTCCATATGTATCTACTATAAAGGATATTCATAAATGTATGTATACAGTACATAGCCTTATAGAAAAAAAAAAATAAAGAATGGAGAAAACCAAGCGACTTTACATTCAAATATGGATTTTTTGTCCTTTGCTTCGATCCTTTGATTTGAATATACAGTTAACGTGGAAACAAGTCGAATACATACCCCCGTCCTCAACCACACAGAAGCTTTATATTAGCAACTATAAAAAAAGCATTGATCCGATACAAACGGAGCTAGTCAAGCAGCAAGAAATTCAGCCTTTTCACATAGCATTATGCGCTTCTACGCTCCAGTTCAAGATACCTTTCGAATACCGCTTGGAATGGTGAAAATGGAATTCGTGAAGGGATGGAATTCGGAGATTTCCTGATAGCTTATGCGATGCCAGATTGTGAAATCCATTGGACTGGGAATGAGACAGGGATTGGGACTGGGCCCGGGACTGTACAAGTGGGCGTCCAGAGTTGGAACACTATAAAATTCCATGATGCTGCTGAAGCTTTAGGGAATTCGATTCGTCTCGAAGCTGAAGCTAAAGCCAAACCAAACTAAAGAGCCATGAAAACAACACAAAAACCAGCAAAAAACGAAACAACAAAAATAAAATATGTACAAAATAAAAAATGCAGAAAATATGCTGCTAACATTTTTTGGATTTTAAAAATGTATAAAAGGCAGCATAGTTTCAAGGCACTAGGTACATGCTTGCTCATGCTCACATTTCTATATGCATTATTATCGCACATAGCCTCCATTATCCGATTATGCTATGTAAAAGTTTATCAAGGGCTTAATTGATTAAAGACGAGAGAGATTTGAATTGCAAATATTTGCTCGAAAGTGCCAGGACATCCTTGTATAAAAATGATCCATTGTCAGGTGAGGAGGGTTTCCATCTAAATCCACCGTCATCACCAGACCAACAACCAACAATCAGGGTAAACTTTTCCAATATCTCAATTATCTTTGGTTTATAGTGAATTTCAGCTTATAAAAATGTGTGCAGACGTATCCTAGTCCGACTCGTTTTCGTTTTATCTCAGCTGTAGCATATTCGTACATCCATCTTCAATCGACTGGAAGAAGGCACATCCACAATCCACATTGTATGTATTATACCTATGAAATATTTTTTTATTTTTTTTTTTTATAATTTTACTTTAAGTTTACCTTCTTTAATGAGCAAAAAATTTGTATAATTAACACTAATGCCTGAACGATAACTCTCGTCCAAGTTGATGTAGTGTAAGCGTAGAGTAAAAATTAGAAAGTCATTAAGCAATTTCGCAAATGGTTTCTCTCCAAGGAGAAACCGAGTGAGGTATGAGGGCTTTCAAAGGATATGATGAAACTGCATTATACGAAAGATATTTGCAGCTCTGGTTTAGAAGAGTGTGGGTAATAGGCAGGCAACTAGGGAAAGGAGGGGGAGAGGGAAAGGGAATAAATAACCAGACGCTGTGATGTGTTATATGAAACTTTAGGGGAGGGAAATCAGATAATTATTCTGATTATATTTTGATGTTTACCCTGTCACTGGTGGATAAGATTGAAAGATGACTTGGCACATTGAGAAGTGTTTTTTCCTCGATGGTGATTTTTTGTCTCTATTTTATTCACTCATACATATAATATGACATGATTTATTATTTTGTGTCCAGTTGAAACATGAACATGAGTAGGCGTTAAAGAAAAACATGAAATTTTAAATTTGAGTCCCAGTCTCACAGTCGCAATGTACGAACAAAAAAATGCTCTTGCTCTTGTGGTCTTAAGGCTCTAACATAATGTAAACATTGATTACACCTGTTACAAAAAAAATCCTTAAATTTTCTACGGGGGGAGACAAACTACGAACTGTAACATAAGAAACACAAGTATGTTTGTGCCCGTCGTAGAAATATTTTGTAAGCTTGGAATTTAAGGGGGTATTTACTCCCTTTCCGGGAATTTATACTTAGAGCCAATATCATTAAAAACCAAAAAGTAATCTACCATCATATGCACGTCTCGTCTACCCTTACGACATTTCTCCATGGTAGATACGAATTTCTCGGTGGAATCTTCCTCCTTGTGCTTCTTACTTACTAACGTATCCGGCTCCCGATCCATGAAGGGTCTCTGCCTGAGA
The DNA here is from genome assembly GCA_963921185.1 of Dasysyrphus tricinctus. Classification (NCBI taxonomy): domain Eukaryota; kingdom Metazoa; phylum Arthropoda; class Insecta; order Diptera; family Syrphidae; genus Dasysyrphus; species Dasysyrphus tricinctus. Next base: position 103,408,385 of record OY992531.1, read on the forward strand.
TATTGCGGTCTTCCATCGGTTGCGGTCCCTCGCACGGCGCTCTTGCATCTGTGACCACTTGGTCCCTATAGCGGAGGTTCGGTCTTCCTGGTCGTCTCGAACCTGGTGGTTGGGATTCGAGGATTTTCTTGGCTGGAGAGCGTTGTTGTCCATTCGCTCGATGTGGCCGAGACAGTGTGGTCGACGTGTTTTGGCTCTTTGGACTACATCCACATCTTGGTACAGCTCGTTCAATTCACGATTGAATCTCGAAAGTGCCCAGTATCAATTCCCCTTTTTTATACTTATCGTCCAGCACTCGGTGCCGTAGAATGGAACAAGGTAAAATTAGCGTTTTGTGAAGCGTGCACTTTGTCTGTCGAGAAAGCAGTTTTGAACCCATTTGTTTGGCCAAACCGAAGTAGTAGCAGCGGTTCGCTAGGGTAAGGCTAGGACCGCACTTGCGATTCTCAGTCGGTGCGATTAAAAAATCGGTATCGCAACAAATAATTGCCATGCACTCACTTGCGGCTCTCTATCGCGCGATTTTTTAGTCGCAAGAAATAGAACATAAAGCTTTTAATATGAATGCACGCACATGCGTCTATTTAATTTTGCGACAGAAAAAACGCTCGAAAAATAGATCTGGTTCCATTTTTTTAATCGCTGCGATTTTAATGTCGCGTATGTATGCATTCACATTTAAAACCATGTGTCTTATTTCTTGCGTCTAAATAATCGTACGTTTGAAAATCGCAAGTACGTGTATAATTTTTTCTAGTTGCGACTACGATTTTGCGCTATTTTAAATCGCAAGTGTGAGCACAACCATCTAAGTCCGTTTGTTTCATTTTAACTTTCGCAAATCGCCAGAAAAATGGAACAAATTTTCGACTTTTAATCGTCACGATTTCTAGGTCGCATGTGCGTTCATTCTTATTCAAATTCATGTGTTCTATTTCTGGCGACGAAACAGTCGCGCGATTGAAATCGCAAGTGCGGTCCTAGCCTAATTCGTCGTTGGATTTCCACTCAGGTGTCGTTCGTGGAATTGATGTTTGTTCCGAGGTAGATTTGGCATATGGAGCTATTTGACCAGACGACGGGCATACTTTCCTCCTCCCACACTTGGAGGAGGCCCAGTAAGCAGTTGCTGAAAATACTGCTTAAACACGTCTAAAACTCCCTGTGCTTCAGTGATGACTAGGTTCCCTTCGCTGTTTCAAAGAGCTTGAGTGCCAGTCCTATAACTAGTACCTTGGCTTGGCTGTTTTAAGATGCTGCGGATGCTCCTTTTTTCTGTGCAGGGTTTTTTCTCTTTCCTTCTGTACTCCTCTCTTGCTGCCCTTGTTTTCTGTTGCAGCATTTGCATTTGCAGCATTGCAATACTGCGCATTCATCATCATACCACGGGTTCTTTTTTCTGGTTGGTTGATAGCCTATGGCGGTCTCGGCTGTCTAAGTCTCCTTAAAGATGTCGCGATACTGGTTCCACTGGTTATTAACACTTGTGGATGGGGGTAAGGTAGAGAGTTTCCCAGTCAATTGCTCACTGTAGTCTCTGGCATCACTAAATTAGTCAAAAATTTCAGGAAAATTGCCCAGATCAGAGTTTAAATAGTGATATTTGACAATCGTGTTGCAACCAAGATCTTTCAGCTATGAGAACATAATGTTGGAATAAATTTTGGTAGTCCAGTCCTTTATAGTGTTTCCGAGAAAGTTGTTTAATACTAACACAATTGATAAACAGTAGCAGCCCTATCAATAAAAGTGCTCCAGACATCTTCTAATTCACGCTCATAGTTAAATCTTCTCCTCAATACTCCATCGATACAGACTGGACCAAAGATCACCCGAATAATTTTCCTTTCAAAGCACCCAAGCAGATTCTCATACGTTTTTGACAGGGTCCATGCTTCTGCCTTATACAGCAGGACCTTCTTCGTCTTGTCCTCACTTACCAGCCAAACCCATTTTCCCCGCCTCGCGATTCAATAAAACGCCCTGGTAACAGCTCGCTTCGTTCTCACAATGATTTTTTTTTTTTTGTCCGTGGGTAGGTGCAAAACCTGCATCAGGCTCTATGAGGACCGGAAAACGCGTGCTCATAGAAGTGTGAGATTCTTACTACACTAAAACCACCTCCACTTCCCGATTGCAACTAAGTTAAAACTTATCTAGCAATTTATTTTTAACGAAGTTAAGTAACGTGTTGCAGGTAACTTTCCGGTGAAAGTTTCTGCTTATTCCGCGATTTTAAAGCGGTTTTGTGTTCACCGCACCAAGTCGGAAGGTTTTGTTCTTTGCAGACGGCGTACTAAATTCGACTCGTCAAGAATGTCAATAATCGTTGGATTAGCGTGATCTAATAGCCGATTTCTATGTTTTCGCGCGAAACTCTCAATTTCGTCTCGAACCGTAGGAATCCCGAGATCCCTGTGAAGATCTTCGTTTCTTATATACCATGGCGCATTTACAAATGACCTAAGCAATTTATTTTCAAACGTTTGTAAGATATTTAAATTTGTATCGCAGGTACAACCCCAGAGTTGTATACCATAAGTCCAGACAGGTTTAAGTACCTGCCTGTATAAAATCAACTTATTATCAATACTAAACTTGGAATATTTACCGAGTAGCCCGTTCATATCTCTTAATTTACTTTTTAATTCTTCGCATTTCTTTTTTACGTGCGGCTTCCATTTTAATTTCGCGTCTAGAGTCATTCCCAGATATTTTGCCTCATTCGCAAATGGTACACGACCGGTATTAAGAAAGACGGGCAATCTATTTATTTTTTTATACGTAAAGTCCACGTGGACTGACTTTTGTTCATTGAGCGCTATTCGCCATGTTTTTGTCCACTCATTAACATTATTAAGAGCATTTTGTAATTTAATCGTAGCTTCGTTAATCGTTTTGCCTACTCCTAGTATTGCAGTATCATCAGCAAACGTTGCTACGATAGTGTCTTCTGTTTGAGGTATATCACGTGTAAAGAGAAGGTACAGAATTGGACCTAAAACACTACCTTGTGGTACCCCAGCCACTATTTCTTTGAAATTAGAATATTCATTTCCGTGTCTTACACGAAAAAGTCTGTTTTCTAGATATTCGTTTAGAATTTTATAAAGTCCTTCAGGCAGAACTTGTCTTAATTTGAATATGAGGCCTTCGTGCCACACCTTGTCAAACGCTTGCGACACATCCAAAAAGACCGTCGAACAGATTTTCTTTTCTTCAAGAGCTCTCTCAATTACGTCGGTTATCCTATGCAATTGATCAATGGTCGAATGCTTTCTTCTAAATCCGAACTGATGTTCAGGTATTAATTGTTTTTCTTCTATTATCGGCTGCAGGCGAAGGAGTAGTATTCTTTCAAAAACTTTTGATATTACAGGAAGAAGCGAAATCGGTCTGTAAGACTTCTTTTCATGAGATGGTTTGCCAGGTTTCAAAACCATTATTACTTCCGCAACTTTCCATTGGCTCGGAACATATTCTAACCTAAGGGCGGCATTTATTATATAAAGAAGGTTGATCAAACCTTTACGAGGAAGCATTTTTAGAATTTCTGCCGTGATTAAGTCATAACCTGGAGCTTTATTGGACTTAAGCTTCTTTATTTCTCTTTTTAACTCGGCAAGTGTAGCATTTCTAATTATGTAGCTGTCATTTGATGTTAAATTCATATTTAAATTTTCGTTGAGTACTTGTCCATCGAAAGGCTTAAATGTTTCCTCCAGGTAATCGGCGAATACCATAGCTTTTTCTTTGTCACTTTTAGCCCATTCATTTTGGCCTTTCTTAATAGGAGGCGCTGGAAGCTTTGGTCTTTTTGTTACTTTTATAGCTCTCCAAAGTGAGTAATTGGAATCTTTTCCTGCTGTCAGATTTTCGAGGTAATTTTCAACTTCACCGTTTTTGAAATCTGATATTCTCGTTTTAAGCAAATTACACAATCGATTTAAATTAGCTTTGTGTTGAGGAGCACGGGTTCGCTGCCATTTCTTGCGTGCTTTTCTTTTCTCTTTCACTAAATCTTTTATATCTTGCGGATATTTTATATCTTTGCGGCGCGGCATATCCCTTTGATAAGGTGTGTTATTCCATGCGGCCTTTTGTATCATATCAACAAAGGTATCTACTGCGTCTTCAAGTTCGAGAGACGTTTGTAATGATATTCTTAATTCAACGCTGTCCTCGATATCTTTCTTAAATCCATCCCAGTTGGTTTTACCGTTTGTTAACCTGGGTGGTTTTTCAATTTTTATAAGACTTTCGCTCGTATTGAGTATGACGGCAGAATGATCCGAGAAGAGATCAAAGCTCTCTGTAATTTCAACATAGTTAGAGGGTATTCCTTTTACCATAAATAAATCGATTAGGTCAGGTATTTTTGACGGATCAGTTGGCCAGTAAGTTGGCTTTCCAGTTGAATGAAAATCGCAATTATTTTCCATTCCTGCCTCATATAGCATTCGACCTTTTTGAGATATGCATCTTGAGGCCCAGAAGGTGTGTTTTGCATTAAAGTCACCACCAACAATGAAGTTTGGACTTAGTGACTTTATCAGTGTCGTAAATTCACTCTTATCAATTTTGCAACGCGGAGGGCAATATATTGAAGAGATATTGAGAAGAATATTTTTAGTTCTAACCTGAACACTACTCAATTGCATTGATTCCACCTCTATTTTCAAGCCTATTGAGTGTTCAATGCACTCTTTTATATATAACGATGATCCACCTCTTGCTTTGTTTGACGGATGAACAGCGTGGTAGTCATGAAACCCATGGATTTTAAGATTTGATTCATTTTTTGCATGCGTTTCTGATATCAAACATATGTCGATATCATTTTCCTGCATAAACATCTCTAATTCTCCTAGTTTTTGCCATAATCCGTTGGCATTCCATGTAAGAATTTTAAGTTTTTCTATCATATATTTTTTGAAAGAGGTTTGGGTCGAAAACAATTTTCGAGCTTACTTAACCTATCAAAGATAAGTTTATTTGTTTCACATTGTTCTTCAAGTTTCGAAAGAATTATTGAAAATGATGACAACATTATTTGCATTAGCAAGTAGTTGAACGGACTTTTCAAAAATTGTACCTCTGTTGTTGACTTGGGATTTGCGTACAATTGCTTCAAGTACGTTGTTAACGCGTCACCTTGCTTCAAACCTTTTTCGACATCAAAGGGTTCGGTGGTGTTCTTACCAACTTTGACGGACCAGCGAGATTTCTTCATTGTTATCCTGCACAAGAAAATGAGTTTGGCAAGGATGCCAAAATGCGACATGGCTCTGTATTGTTCTTCTCTATCTACGCTATCATATGCGACTTTAAAATCGATAAAGAGGTTGTGTGTATCGATTTGAAACTCATGGGTTTTTTCCAAATTCTGTGGGAGTGTCAAGATTTGATCGACGGTTGACTTGCCGGGTCTAAAACCACACTGACAGGGGCCGATCAGAACGTTGAAAAACGGTGTTAAGCGATCACACAGTACAGATGAGAGGATTTTGTATGCGCGACGTTGAGGAGACTTATACCTCTGTAGTTGGCACAGGTCAGAGCATCTTCTTTCTTGTGGATGGGGCACACTAAACCAAGGTTCCATTCATCGGGCATACTTTCATCCCACCAAATTTTGGAGATAAGTTGGTGTAGTATACTATATATATACCAAGTCATCTCCTGCTTTAAATATCTCTACTGGCAGGCCATCCGCACCAGCAGCCTTGTACGCTTTAAGCTTGGCTATCACTAACCACACTTCATTTAGGTCGGGTGGACGGAAATGTTGACCATCATCGTCCGGGTTGAAAGGGGTGTTCTGTCTTAGAGCGAAATTTGGTCATCTTCGCTAGCAGCCGTCTCGAGAAGTGTTGTTTCTAGATGCTTTGCACGGACTGTGTGTCTACCACCATATTCCCACTCTCGTCTCGGCACGCTTCCCTTATGGCCTTGTAGAACTTTCAAACATCTCTCCTCTGCCACTTAAGTCCTCTATATACTCGACCACCCGCTTCGCATGATCTCTCTTTTTCCTCCTGAGAAGTCGGCGTTCCTTCCTTCGTTTTTGCCCGTAAAGCTCCCGGGCTACACTCTCAGCAGCTCTGGTTCTAGTTTCCAACATTGATTGGTAGGCCTCATTCTTTGCTGCATGCATGTGCCAGCCTGCATTCTTCGTCGAACCAGGGGTTTTGTTGTGGTGGTCTAGAGAAACCAAGCACATCAGTGGCGGTACTCCTGATGGAATTTTGGCAGTGTTTTCACTGGTCTTCTGCAGATGATGCTGGTAGTGGACTTGCTAAAAGATAAAAAGAGACATGGTCTGCTCCTGGCGATCTCTTGCGATCTTAACTTGGCGACGTTTAATCTTTTCAAAGCATCCGCTCGTCGTTTTAGCATGATGGATATCCGCATTCGTACTTGAGCTACCACTACCACCAAGTGACCAAGTAGTGATCCGAATCTACGTTAGCACCTTGGAACGTTCGGACATCCAGGATACTGGAAGTATAGGTAATAGAAGTAGTTGATAGGCAGAGGTTGATAAAAAAAAACTGTGGACGCTTGTATGCACATTATCTTACTTTGGAAAATCATTGATAAGTTAAGCATTTTCGACTCAAATCGAATTGGAACATGCAAATAATCCTCTTTAAAATGTTTGCTGATTTGTTTTCCTAATCGCTATAATTGGTCCTTTAATTTAATGGTTTTTCATGGTAATACCTACATAACTTTCTCTGGAATTGGACGCATATTTTAATAGCCGCAATAGAGTTTCGATTCCTTTAAAGTAGAAATAGTATACATACAAGTAAGGTTACAAATAATTCCAGTACTTTTTTGGATAAAGTAATACTCATGGCTTCTCAGATTTTGAGATTCACATTGAAAATAAAATTTGGCAAAGCTGATATTTCCGCACACACAAAATTCGTTAGCAGAAGCTCTCTGAAAAAACACAAACTTTTTTAATATAGGAAAATGCATTCGTGCTTAAATTCAAAACAATTCATGAATAATGAAATTCATAGAATAAGAAATTAAATGTTTAAAGTTCACAAAATCGCATGAACAGAAATTAACAATTCCAGCAAATTGAAGACAGAAACATGGATTCGTAATACAAAAAATTATAACATTGATGTTTATAAACCTCACACCTTCCCTACTTTACCAAAAAAATCTTTCCGAAATCTCTACAGCATTCAGTTTCATATTCATAAATGTGTTAGAAAATTTCAATATTTTTTTTTTCAACTTCTAAAAGTAAAAATAAAAGTGGTTTAACTCAGTTTATCCTTTCAGTGTGTTGGGTTTGAGTTGAAATACTTCATTATGAAAACCGAAAAAATAAATTTCACGGCAAACAAATAAGTTAGACCACTATTACAATAAGCGACACAAATGACATACATATCTGATGAGTTTTGCAACATCTTTTGCACACATTTTTTCCAGGAAATTCCACATCGATAAACCAATTTGAATCAATCATTCTCAAAGTTTGCGGTCATCAATTATTTAGTTCCATGATCATGAGTACAGCGCTCCACTCACCTAAAATAAATTTAATTGATTGAGAGTAGTTGTAGTGATGTGAAGTGTGTTATTGATGTGTGAAAAAAGGGCGTTGGCTTGGCTGGCATCAAGAGCCACTTCTTTAAATGTCATTTTGCATTACTTTTACCATACAATCCAGCTGTAATCTCTCATACTTCTTCTCAAGGTGATACATTAAATTTTGCTCAAATTTCATCAGAGCAACCGAAAAGAACATTATAACCGCACCACACGGCTGGTTTCGGTTTGTATAACTTTTCCATCTCTATTATCAGCTTCATTTTCTCTCCCATATTGTATCAACGACCTACGAGTAAAATAAAATATTTGCTCCACTTCATTTCTAGCGATAGTGTGTCTCGTCCTTCGACAGTGTTCCCCTTGGCCACACTCACAGGGGGCGGTTTGCATTATAAGTTGACTGACATTATGATTGATTTTCAGTCGTGATCTGATGAAATTATTTTTCTATACTCCACACTTATTGCCCTGATGCGGAGAGTGCCATGCCAAAGCTATAGTGGTAGCCATAGTACCAATCAACCCACTTTATCCTATTTCATGAACAAACATAACCCTTCAAAGACTTTGTTGTGGAGTAATTTGTTGACAGGGGGAGTTATAATTGCGGTTGGTGTGGAATGTCCCTTAAGTTGCTATATCGTGGTCTGGTGCTGTGACTTAACTTGATAGCATAGCAATTAAAGATTTAAAATTCTTCTTCGTTCCGTGCCCTAATTGATCATTTTTTTCTTATTTCAGAGCATTCTATCCGCCCCCACAGAATCCCATGATCCCCAGCAAAGCTGTGTTCTGGAAATTAATTCGCATCACAAATAGTTTTTAACACGTTTTCCATTTTTGTTTCTTCTTTCTACCATCAGTACTGGGAGCTCCAGTACCACTACCAGCAAGACCAGCGAGCGTTTCGTCGAACTGTCAAGGGTATTACGTATCGATGGCCGAGAAAAAGAAAAACAATCCGGGAATTTCCATTTAAAATCACTATAGACTAAAATTCGAAATGAATTTTTTTTATTTTTTATTTAATTCTATTTTGTATTGCTGGCTGGATGGTCTCTGGTTGTGCATTGCGTATCCCTTAGTCATTGTCTGTAGTCGTGTACAAATCACAATAATTCCAAAATCTGAACCAACGTCACGAAGTATTTGTTCTTCGTGACAAACAATTTGAGCCTCGCTGAAATCATTGTGAGCCTGGTGGAGCAAAAATTATTCAAAAGGATAACAACAACTAGCTTTGTTTATAGGGAGACAGCAAAAAACAAACCCATCCCCATCCATGGTAGGGTTTTTTGCTTCTCTTGATGATACAAGAACAATACTTGGTTTGCCTTTAGAAATATGAGTACATTATGTTAAAAATTGCAATAAGTTAATAATTTTTAACAAATTTAATTTGTGTTTAAAACACAAGGACCTGGATTGTATATTATTTCAATGGGGGACTCTTTTTGGCTGTTGCGACGAGTCTGGCCATTTTTTATAGAAAAAATGCCTTTTTCTATTATTGCGGTTTACATTGGGGAAAACTGAGTGAAACATATCAAATAACTTAGAGAGTGCGGCCTTTATCATTTTTTCATAAAAGTTTTATCAAAATCCTTTAATTTAAAATTGTGGTCGCACCTGTGGCAACAACAAAAAAAAAAAGTCTGTTCGAGCATGAGTATCGTGTAGACGGCAGTGTTAGGCCTAGTTCACACGGCAATGCACCGCACGCAGTATAGTTCCGTGCGAATGAGCAGTGTCGTATACATTCTACATAGAACATTCCACACGAGATTTGCCGTCAGTGGCGGATCCAGGGGGGAGGTCATGGGGGTCATGACCCCCCCCAGAGCTCCAGAGAAAAGAAGAAATACGAACAATCTTTGCTTATTATTCAACACATAAGAAGACAGAAATAAACTTTTTGGGTAATTCCATATATTTTAGTAAATTATACGAAAACCATGACCTATTAATGGTTAGCTTCTATTTTCCTTAGCAAATTCTAAAATCGTAATGATATGGTCAGAAAATAAATATTGACAAAAATTACTGGTAGCCCTGGATGCGCACCCTCTTAGATAATATATATAGGGTGTCCGCAAGTCATGGTTTTCATATGCGGTAGTTATAGTCTAAGAGCCAGTGGTCGGCAGGCTTACTGTATTTCAGTACGATAAGTGGAGCCATTCTATTAGACTTCCTGAACATGGAATGGGCATTCCGCCGGAGTAACAAAGATCAAAAAATCGACCTGGAAACGTGATAGCAGTATGTCCACCCCTTGATATGTAAGACTTGATATGTAGTTGTTTCTATTCAAAAATAGTAAAGGCAGGCATAGGGTGTAGTATATCTTGGAGTCATACCATCAGGTCTTTTATATTTTAATAAAAAATAGTAAATATAACCAAAAAAATAATTTTCAGACACCTGTTGCAGTACCTACCTCGATTTTAAACGGAATTTTGAAATACAAAAAATAAGGAAAAATCTCCATTCACGTTTAACTGTTTTTTTTCAAATAAGATAAAATGTGTTTCCTGTTAATGTTTATATTTGAAAAAAAATATTGGCAGAAAAATGGTGAAGTTCCTAGTTTTTAACAGAATTTTGAAAAATAGGCTTTAAAAATCTCCATATAAGTTCTACTGTATTTCAAAGTTAAAAAAAAAAACATAGTTTTCACTGAAGGAATATATCTGTCTCTTTAATGTGTTAATACTTAATTTGTATTTATTAAAAAAAGTTGTGTGCTGATACTTGGTGCAGTACCCAGATTTGTAACGGAATTTAAAAAAAAATGTCCATACAAAACCACTGTATTTCAAAGCAAAGACAGCTTGTTTTGTACGAAAGCAATATGTCTGCCTCTCTGATATATAAATTTGTATCATCATCATCATCATCAAGTCCTGTAACCCCGGTTGGGGCATAGGGCGCCAACAAATCGTTTCCATCCTTCTCGGTCTGCAGATAGATATTTTAACTGTGGCCACGTCTTTCTCTGGGAGTCTGCTTCTGCTAGAACTGTAGATTTCCATGTTGTTCTTGGTCTTCCAACCCGCCGTGCACCCTGAGGATTCCATTAAAATGACTGCTTTGCAATTTCATCGTTTGGTTTCCTCAGTGTGTGACCAATCCATTGCCATTTACGCTTTCTTATGTCAACGTCCAGCCGCTCCTGGCTTGTCCTGCGCCACAATTCCTCGTTTGATATAATTTGTGGCCAGCGAATTTTTAGAATATGGCGTAGACAACGGTTCACAAAAGCCTGCAATTTCTTTGAGATGGTAGTCGTGACTTTCCAGGTTTCGCAAGCATATAACAGCACGGATTTGACATTGGATTCGAAGAATCTCAACTTTGTGCGCAAGGAGATTTGACAGTATTTTCAAATTTGGGAGACAGAACCGAAGGCTGCGCGAGCTTTATTTATTCTACTTTGAACGTCCAGATCAGTACCACCATTTGCTGAAACAATACTTCCAAGGTAGTTAAATTGTTCAACCTCTTCAACTGGCGTCTCCTGTATTAAAATACGCTGATGTGTGGAGCGGCCTGTGAGCATTATTTTTGTCTTTTTGCTATTTATTTTAAGACCACTCGCCTCTCCTTTTAACTTCAGAGCTTGACACATCCCGTTCAGCCCGCTGATGTTATTTGCCAAGAG